>SJOL01007377.1:277572-377521 GCA_004794785.1 Opisthorchis felineus
GAAATTCCAGTTAGTTTTTTTCATCACGGTAAGCAAGGTACGCAAAAACACTTTTTTGGAGAGCCATAGGAAATTTTTACAGTTATCCTGGCATCGTGATTTCCCACACAGTCCATAGCCTTCTACTTTTCGAATTAGAACATCTAATGACTTCTTGCTTAGTAATGGAGCTCGGTAAAATCCACGTGCGCCATCATACTGACTTGCAATTTCTGGACTTGTTTGCAACCTCTGAATTTCATTTTCCAAACTGTTACCCAAGTTTCGGGTCCTATAACTCTGCGTATTTGAATATTTGTCCACATCACAAGCGGACTCGTTTGTGGCCCAATCCGACAGCATGTCCTAGTCGGATCAACGATGGACACAGAGCTAATCGTTTGACACGTGAGCAAGTTCGGAGTAGCTAGATGAAAAAATCATAGAACGATTACGTCAATCAAGATAGGCTGATTAACAGCCACGCTCACTTTGTCGGGATAAAACTTTCACACAGTATTGGTTACAAATTTCGTGACCGTGCCCTGTGTGGGAAGGTGCTGTCGCAAGGATTTACCTGCTGCAGCTGTGTAGTGACGTTCTTAATCCAGAAGTTTTCAACAATGAATCAGTTCATCGATCAGAAGTCCTTTTGCCCAACAAATATCACCATGATTTTTATAGCGGATTTTACTGTAATAAAAGCACGCCTACTACTTTTACTGTTTTAGTAATAATGGCTGACGAATGATTATATTCAAGCCAACCTTTTTATCCAACATGAGAGATGTATACGGTGGACGCACGATCGCATCCCAACCGAGTCACTTAATGACGGAATTAAATTGAGCTGCACTAATGACCCCACTAATAATATGAAACAATAAGGTCGCATATAACTGCGTGAAGGCAAATCGCAGGTGATTTTTTTTCATGGTTTCAATCTGCATATTAGGTGTGTGCACTGGGTTACCGTGGAAAACACAGGAACAGGTTTAGAATAATCATTTAGTATGATTTATTTTGCCGAAGGAGTTTCAGGGTAAACTTACTCGGGCATTTCTCAAGAAAACCAATTGTTTAGCTGTTTCTTCTTGTTTTGTTTTTGCCCCCACACTCCGTTATGTCATGGCGGTTTTATTGCACTTTCAAAAAGTTTGTTGACTATATGATGGGCACTAGTTACGTTGAAAACTGATTTAAAGACCGAAGACTGAATTCTACGTTCTGTGTTTTCAAGGGGTGCAAGAAGCCCAGCTGGATTGAATTCCCAAGATGGCTCATTTTCCACTCTTCTTTTCTCAAACTGACTGACAGATCTGGACAGTGGTGGGAGCGTGCATGGGCCAATGGATCAGAAGCATTCCACCCGCTTGGGTAACATAAGTCGAAGTGGTCAACTTATTCCAGGGTCGCGATATTATCTGGGCGACACCGGGGCTCGGAATAGACTCTTTCGAAGACAATCGGAAGGTGGCATCTGGGAGACACATTCGGAAAGTAAGTAACTCAAATGAAAATAACTGAGTAGTGACCGATGCCAGTGAACTTCAGGGATACTAAGTTTTCATTTTTGGATAAATGTTTATCGCCAGGTTTTAAAGCAAGAGTAGTTTTCGGTGGTTGTGGGATTCGTTAACATCAATGTCGCCTCAAAAATCTCCTCCCTGTCTCGCACAATTTTCCAAATGAGTGCACAACAAAGAGGGATTAAAACACCGAAATCGAGTTTCATACTCACCAGAACTCATCAACATCGCATATCCTTCTCCTTTCCGGGTTTGAGACCACGGACTTCCGGCATGCGGAGTGAGCATGTTACCACTACTACACCAGGGTGGACGGAAGCACCTGAATTAACACACCTGAACAGGTGAGTGTGTTAGAACCTGGGTGGTTTCCTTGGTTTGCCCGATGCTTCGAATGACGACTCAGCAACTGTCCCGGTTGCGTCGATCGATCGAACCACCTGTCAGGACTTCCCACTCAGGTAGTGTCACAGATGCTTGAAACCTGTTGGACCAGAATGGCCCCGTTAAAATAGGAACATTTTTGTGCAGCTCATTTTGCATTTGATCGTGAAAATGAATGCTCTCCTCTGTTACCACCGCCATCTTATGTATTCGCTAACTGCTAAACCATCTTTTCAAGGATAACTGCTGAATAAAAAGATGACAGAACCCCCCCCCCCCATTAATTTCTCTGCTCTGGATGCTGGTACCGGGTAATTATTACCAGATCCCTTGACGAATACCTCCAAAACATCTGGCAACATGTGGCAGCTTCCAAGCTTCTGTGAAAATAAGTTCACGATAGTGTTTAAAATGGGTAGTGTGAACAAGCTGACTAAATCATTTAAAGCTGAAGTGCGTTCTTTAGGATTACATCAAGAAATTCACCCATATTCATCTAGAATTAAAACGCTGGAATCGGCGTTAGGGATTATTCTCAGTCATTGAGTAATGTGCATTGCGAAATACATAAGTGTATGTATAGACGTGGATGTATAGCCCTACGGATGCTGGACAGGTGGGCAACTTTTGACTACATGACCTACATAAGGGAACTCTATAATTTCTTTTTGCGAGTGATGAATAGAACATGCGTGTATTTGGCATCCGATTGAAACTAAATACAGTGTTATATAAATTCGGTATCGCATATCATGAAACACTCAAAGTGAGAGTGACAATGGAAAATCACCTAATATTATCTCCTATCTTCTACCACAACCATAACACTTACAACTAACAATACTCTCATGCCACATCGGCTGTCGCCTGGTCCCATTAGCCGGGTCGTCTTACTCGGTGCATACAGCAAGGCGGGTAAGCGAAAACAGGCTAATACTGACGTCTTCCTTCTTTCTCTTTCACATACAGTTTCTTCCCTCTCTCCCCACCCCATTAATAACTCTACTCTTGTAGGCCCAGCACTTAGGACTGATGATTCCGTTCATCTTGCATCGGTTTTGCGTGCAGCATCTGATCGTCACCTGGCTCCGACATCCTCAGGTATCTCCAAATCAATCTTCAAGCATCGACACCCAGTATATCTGGCCACCTTCAATGTCCGCACTCTGAGGAAAGCAGGACAACAAACTGCTCTTGCTCTCACACTGGACTCGCTTGGCATTGATGTGTGCTGTGTCTCAGGAACAAGAACTCAAGATTTAAGCACAGCGATTGAGCTAACCGCCCCATCAGTCTCCACTCGCTTCCGACTACGCACCTCTGGTGATCCAGAGGTTACTGCGGCGGGATGTGCAAGGGTTGGTATTGTCCTAAGTCACCGGGAGGAAGTATCCTTGTTTGAGTGGATACCTGATGATAGTTGCCTCTGTGCGGTTCGTCTGGCAACGTCTGTGAAGGAGTCTCACAAGCGGGAAGTTGATCAATGTCTGTTTATCTTGTCTTCTTGCGCCCCAACTGATGGCTATGAGACTTGGCCTGTTCGAGCAGCGGAACTGAAACGTCTTCAGGTATTCGACAATCCTTGTCTCAGAACCATAGCTCGTGTGGGTTGGTATCAACGAATCCGTAATGAGGCAATTAGAAAGCGAGTTTTCGGTTGTGCAACGGGTACTTCCATTGAAGAATGTGTCCAGCATCAGAAGCTGCGTTGGTTGGGACATGTGCTACGTATGCCGATCCATCGTTTGCCGAAGAGATTGCTGCCTTCCATGCCCAACTCAGAGTGGCGGAAGTAGCGAGGTGGCCAACCCTTGACCTGGCAGAGGGGTATGAAAGAGGTTACGAAACGTTTGGGTGCTGTCGGTGATACTCACCTTCCAGGAGGGGACCGCGTGTTCCCCACTGCGCCTGGTTGGAGACGCCGCAAGATATGACTGCTAATCAATGCCAGTGGCATTCTTGTTGTCATTTTCTATCCAGATTGCCTGAATGAGTGTCTGGAGGTGTAGGCACCTCGGAATGATTGCGGTAAGCCAGCACTAAGTCCCTTCCCCGTCCACTTTTATTCTTTTCTTCACAATAAGGCTTTCAAATAAATCGTGGTTGTACGGCAGTGAAGCATCGGTGTTGAACACTGATGCCATGCTGTTGATGATGATGACGATGATGATGATCTTCTATCACCTAGCAGAGAGTATCTCTCTGTGGAAAATTCGTGAGCAAAAGGATTTAGCGGAGCTTTTATATGGACGATGGGCTTAGCATATTCTGAGAAGTTGGCGGTTGTTGAGAATAGTTTTGAAAGCACTGTCGACACTGCAAACGGTTTGTCACTACTGATTATAGGAACTGCGTGGGCCGTGGGTGATGTAAAACAAATGGGCAGTATATACTCGGTTCCACTGTTGACATAAGATTTCGTAGTCCTGCGTTTGTGTGCGATTATACTCTGCTAAATGGTTTTCTGACGACGAATATTGTCCACAATCGCTAAACTTTTAGGGTTGAAAAGTTCAGAGACAAACATCACCACCAAGATTTTTTTTCGGGGTGTTTAATTTTGTTTATTTCTGTTTTCAATAGACAGGGTTTCCTATAGACAGTCGACATGTCCTTTTAAAGTGCCGCTTCTACCAAACCTGATTAGCTACTGCAGCTTTGAGTGAGTAGTTGCTTATTTGGATGATTGTATGCCAGAATAGGTGCTTCATCAATGCATTGCTTTATCCTGTCAAATGCCTCTTGCTGCTCTTCACTGCAGTTCCATAACTGAGCCCTTCTGTGTCGGTAAGCGATTCGGCTGCAACAGTTTTGCTAGCTTGAGTGAAAACGACCTGAGCAACTGACGCCGCCGATCAGCCTAAAAGAGGCTAAATATTAAAACACCATCAGCAACACAGGTGGAGTCCGAAATTTTGTCTAACGCTTGAATCAGTCGTTTTTTTTAATATCTTACTAGGTCTCTTTAACCCGAAAGGGAGGGGTAGCCACCTAACTCAACCGAATTGTGTACCAGGCAAAGTGAGGTAGCTTGACTGCCCGTTGGGCTTCAGCGATTCAGCTTGATACGCAACGTAATGCCACGTAATGTCATTGGAATTCTTCTTACTGCTAATGGTACAGCAATTGTACAGACTGATTTGCCTGGTAGACAATCCTGTTGATTAAGCATATCAGAAGGGTATTTCTCAAAAATAGTGTGGTGGTCCAAAAATTACCACAATGAATGGCAGTGAACTTCATTTTGTCGGTTGGCAAGAAACCGATAATTAACATCGGATCTAACCTAGGCAACAAAAATTCTAGGGCATGCTCTGGTACACTTTATAGCTCCTTTTCAAATTCAGATGTGTCTATATGTGCCCTTTTTGAATTCCTAGATTCAGACGCTGGATTCCTTTCTCCACTAGAAGGGTTCAGTTTTGGCACCGTGTCAAGAAATGTCACTTCGTTATTAGGTTGACTTTTATTCAAAAAGTCTTCAGACAACCTCAGCTTACAACGAGGAAAGTACGCTATTTTACCTAAGCAGCCGATAACAAAACTACACTTGGTGCATCCTCCAGATCGAAACGCAGTTTTCCGTACACTTGGCAAGGGTTCATCAACAGATCATAATTTTCTCGCTGTATATGGTTATGTGCGTTGTTCTGTGGGGTTTTCAGCTGCGTTCAGTAAATAATCTGAGAGGCCTGCAAGAATTCCACAATGCGTAATGTTCAATCTTTGTAGCTGTCTTAGCATCTCCTTCTAGGGCCCTTCGGCAGCAAGTGCTTGCGGGGAGGGGGGTACACTCGAAATATCTTAACCTAACGGTGTTTATTTGAAGGTCAACCAAGCCTTTGTACGGGTCAAACAGAATCTGTGTTGCGTAGTAAAGTGAACCGACATGACTATATTGATACAACAATAGAATAATGATGCAAAGAGTGTAGATGGGAAGCCCAGAGAACCGACAAATAAAGCATGTGGCACTAGGTTTCATGCGGCCTCCCACTCGCTGACATGTTTTGTTGTGCATTTAGACTGACATAGGTGCTGACGTAGGTACCTAATACCAAGCTTTCAAATGGACTAATAAGCTGTCAGACAACTGTATTTATGGTGCGGTGGGATGACCGTATACCGACAGTGCGTCACGTATCGCAGTGAAAGGAGCATATCCCGCTGAGTACGTAGGTCAAGAAGATGAACAGATTGTTGTTGATATGGGTCCAGCAAATCACACGACCAACTTAGCGCTTCAATTTTTTGTTGACAGCATATGATCTGTAGAAGTCGATGGAGCGTTGACACTGGAAGACGCGTTTCACTCATCATTTGCAATTAGTAGTTTATTGTAAACACCGTTCTGTTGAGGTTTAGGCTAGGTATTTTGCAATATTCTTTCAGTCTTTTTATTGCCAGCCAAAAAGAAATACCAGCGACTTCTTTTTGTTTAGGTAAATTTGGCCAAATTCTTCAAAAGCCTCGCCTAATTTCCGTCCAGTACAGTTAAATAAATCGGATTTAGTTGACTCTCTAGGAGTTTCCGCCAAGGTGAAAATACGCCGCTAATTGAACTAACTGAAATACAGTAGGCCGTTAACTAAACGTCCCTTATGAAGTCAAGTCCATCCCGAAGACCTTCGTTACTTGTTGCTTTGGGCTGAAAAATGATCACATTGAAATTATTGGTAACTTGAGGAATTATGGAATTTCCAATGGAGATTTTCTCCTGTAAATGAGGCCAATCTAAGCTGAAAAGCCAGACACTGCACAGACGCTTTGTTTCTATTGAGAGAAATCAACTCAGGACACTCCAGAAAGTTTAGAATCGCTGAGCTCCCACCTGCTAGTTTGGACACTGAACCGTTCAGTAATGAGTGGCTGATCGGCAGTGTGATTAAATCGCACTTAGGATATACCGCCAGTTATTCCTCAACCACGTAATCTACATCACGTGGTCACCTGTTGGGTGGCTGCTTGAATGACAATTTCGTGTAAACTAATATTCTTTTGGGTTTCTTAGAGGAGATTTGGAAACGAAAATGGGTTCTGGAGTAGAGGTTGCGAAGATCAGGATCATTTTATCGGCCACCTTCACATTCCAGCTCATCATTATATAATCCCTCGAAATCCCAAAATCATGAGGTTGGCACCGTGAAGCAACATGGACCTGATGCAGAAGGTTACTGCATTCGGCATATCAGTCTGTGCGACAGTCAAAAGGTGAAATGGAAATAATACTGAATGGGTTATAACATCGCCAAGAGCGTTGCGATCTAATGCAATCAGGTTAGATGAATAAAGCGGAAGAGATGAGAGTATACAGAAAGCAAATCCATGTTAAACTTGGAGAGGATAAGCTTAGGGTTTAGTATTTTGACTATCAAACGGTTTCAGGTTACGTTCCAGAAACAGAGGTGACGGAAAATTGCGACACTATACGGTTCATTGACATGCTACATAATCGACATGAAGAACATCGTAGCTCACCGATTGGCAGTCATCATTTAGACGAAAAGTTGAGAATTATTCTCTTGCTACACACTAGGATATCGTATCAGATTAGGACACGCACTGCATTTGCAGCTAGCCTATTTCTTATGGCATAGGTCGAGGTAGCCTCAACCAAATAGGAATTATCAGGTACATCCTGTTGTAAATTCACTGTGTTTTCACAAGTCATCCGGGGCTGTCGAGATTAGCTTTCCTCTTGACTGCTTGTGGAGGTTTTGTAGAGATGACGGTTGTGGCAACACCAAAAAACAAAATGCAAGCTTTCCATCATGTTTGGCCCGATAGTGTTCAGCTGACCCAATTAAAGGTAACCTAGTAGTCAATGATTGATCTCCTGGCACGGAAACTTTATATCTGAGGTCATCTCTACGTGTGTCACTTACGAATATAAGGTACACCGGATGACTTCCCACTAATGGACAAATGGATACGGTTTGCCTGATGCAGACAGCTGGGAGATGAATAGTATGTAGATCGAATTTGTAATGCCTGAATGAAGAGGGTACTTACAAACTTGGTGTATTATGAATCCCTCAGCTTGAACCACAATTTTTTGTTTTTCTACGACATCTAGCTGTGCTATGTGAACCAAAATTCACTTCAAATGCATCTTGTACGCTGCACGAATTAACAGTCTAAGTGTCGACTATGCCCGATTGGGTATATTACTTCAAAAGACCAGAGCAGTAGATTCAGGTCCACTGAAAGCCGTTACGTAAACGGCAGTGTTCCACAGAGATCAAGTGATCTGCTAAACTGCGACTATAAACAGAGTTGAATACGACACTAGACCTCCAAGAGTTGCACCCGTTATGTACCTGTTCGATAAACTAATCCGTCAGTTTTCACGTGTTGCTAGAAAAGGACTTCCCTCCTAGCACCCTATTGGTACAGGAAACAGAACTGATCGGTACAACTCTAGATGGGACAGTACGAATGGCTCGACTTGGAATAATGGGAGGCGGGAAGAGCCACCTGTTTGTAAGAATCCTCTTTAATAGAACAAGTTATTCAGGTAAGCTTAAGAGGCAGAAGTTTTACACGAGACAAAAATGAAATAATCCTTTTTGGGTCGCCTCATTATTCACACATTTTGAATTCATAATACTACCACATCTCATCAGATGATCGCTTACTGTGGTTTCAAAATGTACTGGATACCGCTGTGATCAGCAAATGGATGTCCTGTCTGGGATGGCTTAATTCATTTTTTAGTCAGAAAGATCTGTCGAGTTCAAATAGTAAACTTTTTGATAAACGCGTATTCCCGAAGCCAACACGAAAAACGTCTAAAATAACACGGTTTTTATCCATATTTTATTCATAAGAACTGAGCACAGGTTCGACTGCTCAACGAAGGATGTTTTATGTGGCATATGACTTGTGTTTTGTTGTGGTGGCTGACACCTCAAATGGGCGACGAAAATTTAGGACGCTTCCTATAGTACTCAAAATTACTCAATTAAGGTAACTCGTCTTGTCAAACGGTAATGATAGCAGTCGATCGGTAGGTTTTTGGTGAAAAAGACAATAACCAACGCCTACCCATTACATTACATTACCCGCTACATTTTTCTTCAACTTATTCGTCGATATTGTCGTTAACGAGTGGCTCCCTTTCATCCTCCCCGACGTTTTTTCGGGTAAAATTTTCCAGCCGCTTTTACTATAAGATATCGAGTGTGCAGAGATCAAAGCTATCTATGAATCCGCCCGCATCGAAATGTAAACAATAAGAGTTAAGGCAAGGCTTCAGGAGAAGGTCGGGGGAATCCGAACCGAATGAAGGTGAGACGATCGAGTTGGTAGGAAAAGATGCTTACCTGGCTGGTTGTCTCAACAGTCTGACTAAACGCGACTTTGCTACGCCAGCAGAAAAGGCTACGTCTACGTCTTGGTAGCATATTAGTGCTAACAAGGGTCGAGTGTATGATGCTGCCGTTTGCTCTGTTTTGCTTTTTTTGCCGGGATCTTGGAACGTTGAAAACGTTTAGTTTTTTACCGTTGCTGTCTCCAGGACATTGTGTGAGTGTGGAGTAAATATCGGACCGGCAATATTGAAGGACGGTGACTAATTTTAAGGGGAATTACAATTGGCTGGTCTCGTGCTTCAAGTGTCACTGGGTCCACTTCATCGAGAATCTCTCCTTGCTTAACCGTCGGAGAGAAGAAGTGAGTCAGGGAGGTCAAGTAATGATAAGGTAGTGGATTATGAAAGCTAGTGAGAGCACTATCGCCTGCTCGGTCTCCCTGAGTGGGAACACGGAGACGGACAGGCTGAAGGTTAGATGCGTTGGCAAACATGGCCCAGTAACGAGTTTAATGGTGCCAACTCATCCAAGCTACTGAGCTCCCTGCGGATTCACCAAGCAGTGATATTTGCTACTATCTTTAGTGCCTAGCATCCACTCCTATTTCCAAGGTCACCGGAAAAGCAAACAGTGCCACCCAGAACACTATACGGACCTGAGAAACGCACTGGGCATATTCCTGTAGTCTTTTTGTACTCACTTGTAGGTAGCTACCATATTTATGAAATTTGTGTACTCAAAACTAAATACGTAAATATGTGACTTTGCATTTAGCTCTGATTCAGCTAGTGTGTCACTTGATAATTTACGAGTTTGTGCTAAGTTATATGTTAGTGAGTTGTAATTTATGTCGTTGGGGTACAGAATATCATTTCGATTCCTTTCCAGACGCGTGTCCTAAAACCAACTGTCTAACACGTGATTTTTCTCGGTCACATTACTGCTTATGTCTAAGCCCCTGTTTAAAAGTGCAGAAATGCGTTGATTAGGAGTACCCCGAGCACCTAGAGTCCCGTAGAACGGGTATGGTAAAGCCGTTACTGGTCTGTGTCGAAAAAAGCTTGGAAGACCGATAAATACACTCAGCGTCTCTTGTGTCGAGTGTATTAGGTTTTTGGAAACTACAGACGGAAATATGTTGTTGCGGTGAACAATAAATAGTGCAATGTATAACCACTCCATCGAAGTTGGAATATCGTTCCATGGGACACTTCCGAATATTTCGTTTGAAACGAATATTCTACATAAATGTAAGTTTCTCGGTTCACTTTTGTGCACATCAGTCGAACGTAATTTGCCACTTTTACTTGAACTTATGTCCGCCAGTTTAAACCCGGCGGCTTGTAAATCGTTCTAGTAAGCATTGTTCGAATAAACATCGAATATATATGAGTGTTTCCCAGTCTTATATAAGCCTCTATCCATGATCTATTGAAAACCAACGTTTAAAATAGATCACTGGCTATGACGTGAACCGTAGAAAGCTCATGCTTGACTATAAGGCTGCTTCGCAACACACGGACATTTTAGCAACCAATGGTTTCTTAGGTTGTGCAATATGCAGATACAGTGTTAAAGCCCAAAGCCGTCATTCACTTGAATTGAAATATTATGCAATAGTATTATCCGGTCTAAGATAACAGGAATTTTAAACTTTTCCTTGCTAGGTTTACAAACTAGATTTATGGTTGTGTAAGACAGGACATTCGGTTGTCCGGATTCGTCAGTTATTCAAGCATTTACATTTTGAATGGTTGCTTTTATTGTCTCCGCTCTCAAAACTAGTAGAATGATGCTCCATTGGGGGTCAGTGTTATACAATGCATTGTACACTTTTTTAACACTCACCACGCTGTTTTGATATACCGGTTGTGATTCGTTTCAGCAACACGTTATTAATAGTTGAAACGGACATCAGCTGACTGAGTGGCCTGATGAGGAAACTGTCCGTCTTTCGTTAACTAAAGCGCCAAAGGGCAACGTGCACCCCGTCTAACTGTCATTGTAATGACATCTTACGTAGCCAGAATTAAACTGCTCAGTTGGCATATCGGTTAATGTCAAGGGGTAAAACCAATTGTTGGTTCTGCCTTGACAATCAAACCTAGTGTGATACTGTTTCCTTAGTAGTTCTATTAGAGCAACATCATTTTCAATGCTCTTTCATCGAAAGTGCTTTAATCGGTTTTAGCCAGACTGAATTTTTAATGCCACCGAATCGATATTATCCTGGTCTTTCCAGGGTTCCGGAAGTTTTGAACGCATGATTCATTTACAGTAGACAAACTCCAACATGATCCCGAAAGGCTATCCGTTACAAGATCTTCTAAAGAAACATTCGTTTGTTCAAAAGTTATCCGAATCTTACCCACTCCACCAACAGGTAATTTTCGCGGTCGTACACTTTCTGAGTCACGTCGTCCCTACGCGTTCGAACGCAGCGCCAATGAGCGGTCCTCATTTCGACACTATAGTTATTCTCAGCCATCCGCGCACTACCGAACCACCGCGTCGCACCACATATCCTCAGGCCTGTCACCAGGTCCCATGTCACACATATCACGCTGGTCGAGTGTGCAGGGAGCTGGTTCACATGGTCTATGGCGAGGTTCAAGTGGAAGCCGCTACGCTACAACGCTTACAAGGCAACACATCAAACGTCAACGGGATCCCGTCGAGATGGTCGTGAAAGCTCCGGTAAGTCAAGAACTGCGGCCCTGAAGCATGAGCATCTAAATGAATTACCTAGTTAATTGGGGTACAAAAATATCGTACGTACACAGTGATAATCAATGAGGCCTGATGGTCAAGTCAGTCGAATTTGAACGCACCTACTCTCATCCTAAATAGGCGTGATCCGCCCCACAGTTGATGCGATCTCGTGAGGTTATTATTTTATTCATCAAGATGGCTGTCGAATCAATGCACCTGCGAAGAGTGCAGAATTTACCTGTTGGGATTAAATGTTACTAATGATAAACGACAACAGCACAAGTTTTCTTTTTACCTTTCTGACAGATGTCCTCATAGCTTTAAGATTGTTTGCGAGCTATTCGGTTATCTGTTGCGTCCAGTGATCTACTTTCTGGCTGATATTCACCTGGACACTAAGCTAACTGTTTCTAATCTCAAAAGCCTTCTTTATTTTCGATTCAATTCGGCAATCAACACTTCACCGGATTCCTCGGGTTTTTCACCATTAAGTGAGTTTAGAATTTGACGGTCAGCCTTCCTGCCCCCATTCGAATTCGCCAACTGTATAGAATTTCTTGTTGATTTTGTAGGCGAGAAGAAGAATGTACTTTTGTTACCTGCTAACAGTACTCCTTGTGGTGTGTTGTCTGGAGTTGGTTTGAAGCAAGAATTCGTGACCATTTCTTGAACCTATTAATTTAAGGTAATCCCTATTCACATCTGAGCAGAGCTGACTGATGTACTACTGGTCGCCAACTCAATGGGTGAATCGGTTGTCTGACTAAACAAGCAGATAACTTCTGTCTGTCATACGGACAAAGGAATGAATAGGGTCCACCGTGTCTATGTTTTTCCAACTCATCTGATTCCGCATATTTCTTAGGTCGGGCACATATACATTTACAATGCGAAAAGTAAAATTAGACTTACCGTCAGTTTGAATGGAAAACTCAGCAGTCACAATTTAATTCAGAGCTGAACGACGTCCTCTTTACTGATCGCATGTCGATTCTGATCGCAGTATTGCACAAATTAAGCCCATTAAAAACTCCATCGCATGATACGGTTAACCTGTAGAGATGTGATCCGGCCCCATCGAGACACTGAGAATATGGTCATTTTCGACGAAAAATGAATGCCCAGAAAATGAATTATATTTGATGGAACTATCACTAGCGGGCGTGGGGCACAGTGCGCAGAATATTTTAACGGCATAAAACTTTTGAAGAATACTCTTATCTGCACAAGCATTTGGTTTTGACAGCAGACTCAAATGGATCCAGCTGAACTTCTCGTTTATGATGGTCCGTTTCAACTGAAAGTACTGCACCAGGCCGCTTCATGTTTCAGTTAGTATGATATTCGAGATATCGTAATACGTTGTTGTCCAGATGTAGCACATTACTCGTAAGGTTACTGACAACTCTCCGATAGCCCACCGCCATAAACGAGAGATTCAGCTGGATTCATTTGAGTCTCCTATCAGGACTAAACTCGTGTGCAAGTGAGTGTTTCTGTCGAAATCTGTCTGTCCAATTTGGGTCCCAGTAGAACATAAGGTTCAGGAGGACTTGGGGACCGCGCCTACCTGATGAACCCCAAGAAGGGCAAGACCCGTCGTGGGCTGTCGGAGAGACTTCAGCAACCTTATGAGTAGTGTTGTAAGTTCAAAGCATGGCTTTCTTTGCTGTGTACAGTTGATTAAACCAGACATTTTTCAATAAGTTGCATCACTGGCAGCTTAAACACACTCGGCCTCCAAGTAATTTTTCTCAGTTAATGCGAAAGTCACATGTGTGCACAAGTTTTTAGGAAGCGATATGCTACACAGACGTTGGTAAGCTTCAATCCAAATTCAAACGTTCATACGCAAACTTTCCACAGGTCGCTGAGTTTGTTTATCAGGTGAAATTTCGGTGTAGTATTCCCTCGACCGAACGCTCTAGAAGATACCATAAGGTCTTTTCAACATCTGTGAGAGATCGTACTAATACCATCCGCATCCCGTAAGCTATTCCTACCAGTTTCAACAGCTCCTTTTTTGCGTGCGCGATGAGATTGCTTTTTCCTGAGGTTAGACATAGTATATTCTGAACTTCTGTGAGTAGTCCACTCAAGCATACTAGTAAACGTGAATAGCACACACAGTCATCGTTAGTCCCCGGGTGTTAAAGGATGGGGAACTAGGTAAGCTCAGATAAAGCCAATAAACAGAGGCGGTTGAGTGAGAATTCATGAAATAAACAGACTCATTTCGGAAAAGTTTCAGAATGTATTTACTGCTGGATTACATATCACTGCTTCAGACCAACTTAGTGGGTTACCAGGTTGGCCGAATTTTAAAGCAGGTGGTGACACAGTCAAACATATTTTGTGCAGTGACTGCACTAAATCAGTGTTGAATGTCAGTAGAGAGTTTGTGTGGATGAAAAAATCTTTTTTTTTTGTTGGCAGGGGGATTTAAAATCACCCTGTTCGAGTTCGAGTAATTGATCTTTCCATTCAAGGAACTTTGATTGATGTGTCCTGTTCAGCGTCATTTCAATTTTTGTTAGTCTATGTAGGTTATTAAGCGCTGCGACAGTCTGGTTACCGCGTTGTCTACGTAAATATATGTCAGCATGAAACATGTAAATCCGATTTGGTAATTCTCTGGATGGAGCCTCTTCAGTGACAGCAGCACACGGGAGAGTCAGCCCTGATTCACTTGAGTCTTTCGTTCACTTGAATATTTCTCGCCTCTCTTAGAGATATTTCAAGTGATATGACATTACCCTCTGACCTGTCTCCGGCAGTCATTAGCGAGAAAAAGTCCTTGTACGAGGGCATGAGTTTCCTTTGAAAGCGATGTGTTTCAAGAGAGAATCGATCAATATCAAACTGATGCCACGCATTTCGACCAGAAGTGTTGATTTGTGGAGCATCATCATTACTCAATTAAGATTATTTCCCAACCCAGTGAATGGAGGGATTTCAGTGTGAATTGTATGATATGCGTAGTACGAGTATTTCCCTAATACGTGTATCCAACGTTCATGTGCATATTGGTTGCTGTGCTCGATATCGCACTGACCGCCTGACTGCAAATTATATGAGTATTACGACTGGCACGTTCAATATTTTGCAACTCAATTGTGGAGTCACCAGTTTGGAGTTTAGGTCTTGGTTGTTGGTATGTTCCCAGTAATATTACCCTGGGACTGGTTTTACGGAGGCAACGAGCTTCAAGCTGGTCTCTGAAGGTATATCCAAAATCGTGCAGTTAAATATCCGTAAGCGCAGAAAGACAAAACTTGAATTTATCCATTTTACCTTAAACCTAATTTCCCAGATGCATAATTTAGGACGGATTTTACGAGGTGATGCGAAAAACGCTGTTGGAAACTTTGTGTGGTAAAATACTCGTGCGAAGCCGCCAGTCACAAGAATAATGAGGAAGATGGATCTTGAAGAAACGAATCCAGGTTGGCTGTAACTTGAAATTTGCTGAGATGCATATGCGTTTAATAGAGGGGCATTGTTTTTAGACGAGTCAGAGCAGCAAAGTTCAAAATTACCAGGCCAATCTCAATGGAACTAGTATCGTCATTTCGAAGGCTTTGTCGATCCGATGTAATCACCGTCCTCCTGTGGCCCTACTAGCTTCATAATCGAACGACTGCACCACAGAATTAGTAAGATTTTAAAAGATGCCGGCGAATACACTAAAGAATTCATTGAATTTTGAATGCGTGGAACTTGTATGATACTTGGGTGAGGACGAAAGAAAAGGTGATATTAGGTTTTCTGCGTGAAGTTATTACTGGCACAAAACCCCCTGCTCATAGAAGAGGTAGCAAGGTTCCACTGACCATTACAACGTGTATCTGGGGTGTGTACGTTGGGATATATAACCACAGAAGGTTAGTTCTTTGGGAATGAACCCTGGCTATGACAAACTCCCTAATCAGATTACGGAGAAGTTTATATAATGTAACACTGAATTATAAAAGCCCAGTTCATGAAGGCAACTCACTGCTCGGTGTGGTTTTGCAGCAAGGTGGTCATATTTAACCAAGTTGTCATCAGTGCAGTGAGGTCATTCGAAAAGATTAGGCTTTAAGACAAAGGATGGCTTCAATGGATCACTTTGGTGGCTGGGTGGATAAGATAACTGACTGCCATTACGCGAACCCGAGTTCAAACTCTACGTGGACGTCACCGAATTGGCTGCCGGCTACCTTACCGGAAACCTGTACATCTGTTACTCCAGAGATAATGGGGCAGAAAATTTTTAAACCTTAATTAGAATTCACAATTAGTTCACCTAGTAAAGTGAATGAGCTATGATAAACAGCTCCTTTGAGGCAGTGCAACACTGTTCTCCAAACGATAGTGAAAGAGAAATCTGTAGAGTCTTAAAATGGCAAGTGTGTACTGTTGACACTTCGACCAGAATCGTCTATTGCGGAACGTGGTTGTTGACCAACGGTGTCGATAATAAAGGTTCAAACAGTCTTAGACGAAGCACATAGGACCGCGTGCACCAAAAACATTTTTTAGGGTCATCTAAGCTTCTTACACTGTCAGAAAGATGCGGGTGTGTATCGGTCAGTTCGGTGACCACAAAGGGCTTAACGGTCAGCTAGTAATAGAAATTTTGATTCGCGATGATAAACGTATTACAAGAAATCAGATGATAAAATTGACAGAGTATTACAATGTATAGCCTGCGCCGAAATGACAGAGGCTTGGTGTGCCACGGGTGTTGCTCAGCAGATTGTGGGTCCATAGTTAGATTTTTATTTTTTCTGGCTTCCAAATTTTTTGTAGAGAAAACAACCTACTTAATCTAATATCGTATCCATCTCTTACGAAAGTGCAAAAAGGCCACTGTTAGGTAACTAGACTGACTGAAAACAGGAAAGCAAAGTGTATTAGTGCAAAGCTTTCGGTAAAGTAGAAGGTAGTTATTTTATTTCTACCAAGTATAATTATTTGGTGTCAGGGAACTGCCTCAATAAATGATTATACCCGGTTCCCCCTCGCCCAAACGCTTTAACCAATCGAACGGTGCCGTACTTGTGTCTGCAACAATTCGGGCGGAATAAATACACTCTCGAAATACACTCATTTTGCAGATCAAGGTTCGAATAATGAATCTCAGCTAAGTCTACCGGTTGTGACATTCTTCAACTGAATGTGTTGCATAAAGGCCGCCTCTTGCTTCATTTGGGGCGATATTTGGGACATTGCGTCACACTGTATAGACGGAACACCATTCTCGTGCGGTTTACGAACACTTCAACTAATCATTTTCGCCCCCCCCCCTCCCTTGGACCCCATCAGATAGACACAGTTTCCGAGTCTCTCGTCAACCCTATGTGCTAATTGGAACCGGAGTCTATGAAATTCACGAAGTACACTCACTTGCACTCCAACTCGTCCCCACACAACCGAGTCCCAGCTGAATCTCTCGTTTATCGTATTCATAATTAAAGTGTCATGTGTTATCATGACGTCACCTCCTCTATTTTTATTCACTAACGAACTTGACACTGGAATTTTATTCTGGATATTCAGCCTTGAGTAATAATCACATTTGTGATTTCTGGTTGTTTGGTTTACCTCACTGACTTCGTCCTGTAGCACTGTGTCTATACACATGTGAGTTTGCTGCCTTGCGGACGTGTTTTCGTAGCACAATTTTCTGAATAAGATCGTGACGGTAGCCATTAGTTTGCTTGAATGATGACGCAATTACAGTTACGGAACTGATAGTATGTCGTCATTTATCAGTGTGATGCGTCACTTCTACAGAGTATGAACACTATTGGGGACGAACAACCAAATCGTTTCCCTCTTTTCATTCGCGAACCTTTGATACTTGATTAAAAGATGGGTTCAGTCTTCCGAAAATGCGTTTCTTACATCCAGTTCCGTTGTTCGCTGTCAATTACGTCAAAGCACGCTTGAGAAGCAGTGTTTTAAGCTGGTTCTCCCCTCATGAACGTCACAATCTGGACCCGGCGTAATCGTTTCCCTAATAGGAACACTTCGTATTGAGGTGCCTAGATTCAAGTACCTTTGATAACTGAGAATAAGAAACGAGAAGTGCTGATTCTCCTAAGTTACTGAAATTGCTAACGATTACGGTCTTGGTAAAAAATTCTCACTATGCAGAAACACTTTGCATTGATGCCGCTTTTGCAAACGTTGGCCAGGCTTTCATCTAGTCTATTGATACTGAGGCTTCAGAAGCTACAAACTGCAGATAGGCTTTGTTAAACGTCGGTCTTCCGTTCACAATCCCCATAGGTGCACGTTTTCTATAGAGGAAAATGTTGGTAGCTCAGGTAACGTAGATGGTCGTTGGTTTGTTCGCTGAGCTGGGCAGTTTGATTGCAAACGTTTCATCACCAACCGAGGTGACATCATCAGTGCATTGTTAGGGAGCGTAGTGGTGCGTATCGATGGGTTGGTGGTTGTGCGTTGAGTAGTGTTGCGTGTGCGTTAATATACGTGCTGCTAGCCGAGGCTGACCTTCGATCACGGTTGGTTGTTCGGTCGGGCGGTTCCATTGATTGCTTCGTTATCCTGTGTCCTCGTTCTTCGATGCCCACGTGACCTCTGAGCTTGGCATCCCCTGCCCTCGTACTCTGATCGATGCTGGAGTGACTTCTGTTCTTGACCCTTCCGAGTTCCGGCTTGTGACCTTTATTGACCTGAATCCAAGGCGTTCCTTGTTTCTTTGTTTGTGAATCCGATATTCGGTTCTCCTTGAGTATTCCGGTTAAGATGTTGGTCTTTTGCACGTAGTGGTGCGTAAATTGGATCCAGCTCAATGCACTGCAACAAATTCTACGTTGGACAAACCGGGAGGAAGTTATGCACACGAATAAAGGAACAGAATGAGGAATGCCCCCTATCCTTGATATCCATACACGAACATCAAGAAGGCCACAAATTCCATCTGGCAAACGCAAAAATCTTGGCACACGGAGACACGAGACACGGAAGGTAATTTCTGGAAACGTGGTACTCCAAGGCGGACTCGATCAATCGATGCATTGAGCTGGATCCAATCAAATTGCCCAGCTCAGCGAACAAACCAACAACCATAATGGCACCTTTGCAAACGAGGTATCGCGTGGTGGCAGGTTGGAGTTAGATAAGGGTTTCTCCATTACCATAAGTACCTCAGAAAATTCCGGCCCGTTCTCCAGGCTCATCTTTACGTTCTTCTTGCAAACTTTGCTTCACTTCGGTTCAAAACAGTACAACCTCTGTTAAAATGTTCTCACCTTCTTGCTTCCGTTGCTCAGCAATTTCCAAGTAGCTGGCACGCTTTTCGGGGCGTTTTTTGCAACCTTCTGTTTCACATACAATGACATCGTTACCTATCTATCACTGTCGCCAAAACCAGAATTCTGATTAGATCAGTTTTGCTACAAAAATAAGAAGGCTTCCTCGTTTCCAAAATATGCAGTAGTTTTTTAAATTGGTCTATCAAAGCCACGACAATATTTTTTTCAGTCTGGATGACACGCTGTTCTCTTGTTACGTGAACCAGCCAATTTGATATCTGACAGGTGATGAAGGAATTTTCAGACCAGTCCCAGTTTGAATTCCTGATCTTGATGTTTTCTAAATCACTGCCAGAAGCAGTGACTGCCCCAAGTTCTAGTTAGAGCAGTAACAATGTTTTGAATACATTTTTGCATCATGCAACGCTGATTACAAGACTGCCACAATGTCTACGAGAACCAACTATATCTTTTCCTATTTACGTTTCTCATAAGATAAGCCAGAATTTCAATGGCTGTTTTGCCTTGAATTTTATGCATACTAAGTCAATTATTTAACTATATGCTCACTTGTTGTGAATGGAGGATTCATTCTGAACCATAGTGTATCCATCGCTCTTCCTGTGCACAACAAAGCTTTTGGCCTGAGGTTTAGATTTAGCGGAAATAATAAACTTTGCGTTAGAGGCGAGTTTTATTCAGCGTTGATATTGCCCCTGACTTTCTCCATATGGAAGCTGTTTCCTTTAATTCCGGACAACATCTTAATGGAAGGACGCAAAACGGACCCCTACATCGTCCAACTTGAACCTCAGTCACAAAAGAGATAAAACCTTTGCTGAAACAGATGTAAAATTTTTAGATTTAATCAGAAACAACTAGCAGTTTTTCAGCCAGAACAGCTCTTATCCCCGTTAAATATCTTCAAAGCAAATGGCACAGCAGTGGATACTGAAGTTCCTCTATCAAACCTTTGCCAGTATGAGTTATCTAGGCTAGTCGATGGTCTGTAGTGGGTTTGAACAATCTGAAGTCACGTATCTGTTTATGCGTATTTAGTATGTGCAAAATGCGCACCTGATGTGTCGTCGCGCTGTTCACGCAGTAGGAAAACAGATAAACACACCCTAAGTACGATGAAAAGAATAGTAATGTTAAAACTGAACCACATAAACTGGCCAAACAAAAAGTTTAATTGGGATTTCTGCCACTTCTAGACAGTGTATTTCATCTGTGGAAGAAAACCTTGGATGTAATTGCCTTCCCAGTATGCCTACATGACACATTTCGGAATGTCGAACGCTGCACGGTTCTGCATCACTTGGGAATATGGTTTTCTCTGAAATTCTCTTCCTGGTTCGTCGTGAACGGAAAATAACTCGGAACTGTGTCAATTGTAACATTGAGAACCGAAAGAAAATAGTAGGAAAATTCAGCCATCGTAATCCAGAGATTATTAATATGGTGCTATTCTGTGAGTTACGAAAACTCCCAGACGATAGCGCCGCTAATCCACCGCAATGATCAAATCACATACATGTCGCGTACAACGGTCTTGAGAGTAGGTTAATTTGTATACGCAACCGAAGCAGCCGATCTAATTTCCTCACTAAACGTATGATGCATGAATTCTTTCATCTGTCAACAAGAATACAGCAAGTCGTCACTTGTTTTATTAGCCTCCTGGATACTTCTCAAAGACCGGTAAGCAAACACCAAGTTCCGAGATTTGTGGTTCATGGCTTACCACGATCATCAATGTACACTGGTGAAATTAGATCAAAGGAACATACAAACCTGACTTCAAAAGCATTTAATTAATGATACGGGTTATCGATCGGCGTGATGATGGAGCGAAGCTAAAGCTCGTATTGCAGCACACGTTTCCATTGTGTATGAACACTGACAGAGAACATTACGTTTGAAAATTAGTTTTCATTGATTTCGCGTTAAAATCCTGGGTCGGCCAATGCCGAAAGCAGAACAGCCCTGTGTAGATTCCTCATCCTTATTTGCAATCTTTAGAATTCTGCGTCTCACAAATATCGATAGAGAGTGAACTCCAGCTTCCTGCGTGATAGATGAGCAATCCACGAGTTACTCAGGTATTGATCATTACCAATTTGATTATATTGAAAATAGGCTGGGTAAAATCTCAGTCGAACGCACGGATGAATCGAATGACGGTTAATATTGATTGACTTCTCTAGTGACAACTCCGCAGAGGAAAGTCCAAGCCTTGGAAAAGCTGTCGTCATTGAACGACAATCAATAAAATTTTGAGAATATAAACAAAATAGCTTGTGACTACACGTACGTCAACAGAACGGTCCATACTGACGCAACACAAAAAGACACACTAATGCCAACATCTTACTGGCAACCAAATTGCCAAACGTAGCAAGCTCACGACAATACTGGGTGACTGCTTGAAGCAAGAGAGTGAGTGGTAAACCACAAATGATTCAACTTATCTATAAGAACAACACCGATGTCGGCCTACCTGTTAGATCTACAGGCAACATTTTGGAGTTAACCCATTGACAATGCCTCAGAACAGCATAGGAAGTCAGCGAAATACACTCGTTTGCAAACAAATTTGGTTTTGCGAGAGACTCACCTGGAACCCAGCTGAATCTCTCGTTTATGATATTTCTAAGCCAAACAACCTTCTCCATGTGGCACTATGTACTATTGGCCTACTTCTGGTCATTGTCTGCTGGTCGATATCATTCAGGCAGTAGTGTCAAGGTTGAAATTTTTTTGCACTACAGGCACACTTCACCAGGAAAAATAAATTTTGCAACTAACTTCCACATGGCTGTAATAAGCCATGAATTATTTGATACAGAGATAATCCAAATGCAAGAACTGGTATAATGACAGACTTGTCGGAACTTCTAGCCATTTTCCCCAAACTAACAGACGACAAAAATTCAGTGATATACTAGTTCTATACCAGTTCTATCAAAAGGGACACTCAAATCAAACTGGAAAAAATATAGTGCACGGTCTGGTTAGCCGCTTTTTCTAGACAACGGTAAACTGGGGTATTCGGGTCAGTTTTTTGTACACCCAACCAGAACAGCGCGCTCAGTTTTAGACATATGCAAAATCGTACCCATGAAAAGTGCAAAAGCAACCGCCACTTGTGTACTGTAAATTTTTTTTTACCCTCGTTTCACTATTTGCATCAGTTGGTCAAATCTCCAAAGCTGTCGCTCCTTTCATTCCAAATGTATCGGATAACGAATAACTGACGGTCAGCATTTGGTTTGTCAGATAAGCCGAAAATAATCTGATCATTTTTTTAAATCCAAGTATGGCCTGGCAGGACGCATAGATATGCGTTTCGTGCAATTTCGAGTCCATGCAAACAACTACCATTTGGAAGTTAGCCTTTTCAAGATATCGCTAAAATTAAACGAAATACAGTCATTTGCAAATTAGGTTGTTGTTTACATAAGAGGCTCAACTAAAAACAATCTGAATCTCTCGTTCATGACATTGTTCAACCAAAAAAGGACCCAGCATGTTTTATTCGGTACTATATTTGAGATATCGCGGTATACTTTTTTCACGGAACACGTTTTTCAACAGCCCACGACGGATCTCGTACTTCTTGAGACGCACCCCGAGATTCCGTCGACTTCATTGTTTACTTGATAAACAAAATGCACGCAGTTGCCGAAATATACGCACTTACAGAACGAAATCCTGATAGAAAAATTTCAAATCTCCTCAACCTACCAGAAGTCCACAAGTGGCTCAGAGGAAGAATAATTTCATAAAATGGGTAACACTTCCATCTGAAAAGCCGTCCCCTAAGAAGCTTGTCAACGCGTGTGAGCACGTAATGTGGCCCAGAGGTTGAATGAGGAGCGGCGCCATATTCCAAATGCAACCTAACCACGCAGCCGATCATCAGCTCGTGGCCGAATGATTTATTGTTCAAACTACTAGCCGGAAGTCACGGGTTCAAAACTTGATGGAGTTTTGTAAGACGTGAGCTCACTATGATTCCCAATAGGGGTGAAACAGCTTCAGATTTTGGTTGATTGGCTTCACTTACGGGATGAAATCTCCACTGAAGGCTGTTGGTTTAGCAAAAGCCTGGGTGATTACCATCTATTTAAAGAGAGTACAAAAAAAGACTTATTCAAAATGAAGCTCATCTTTTGTTTCACATGACACCTATTGAGGGTGTCTATTTCTGCAAAAACAACTGTTCCAGTTCTCGCGGATGACTGCAGTTCCTACTGATGTGACTTGCTCAAGGAACTTTGTTTAAGAATGAAAAAAACATTCGACAGGATCTGTTAGTTCCTGTCAACTGTTTCAAACCCACAGGGAAAACACAATCTAACGTTACGCATGGAAGCGCGCTTAGTACCATTTCGGGGATTTTTTCCCCAATATTCCGGAGTATGTCCATCCAAAGAAAACGAAATCTTTTGTGTACACTCAACGCAACTGAAGGATCGTCACTGACATTCGTCATAGAAATAATTGGCCATGAGTGGTCGTACAGACATGATCATTTTCCGATAAAACCCTGCCACTCGAATATTTGTGCCCTTAATAGGTCGGAAAGTTTACCCTTCAGTTAATCGTTCCGATCTGTTAAAACCCCGAAGCACTCGTGTACCAACCGCTTAGCAAGGCTCGTGAATTTGCTGCGAATTATGATTCTTGGTCTTTCAGTCGGTGACCTGATTGCTTACTAATTAGCTTTTGTTGAGCAGTCAATTTCCAGTTGAACAGTCACTGATACTTGTGGCTGAAATCCTTGGTATTTGAGCTACTGTTAAACAAATATGGGTTCCCAAAAACCGATTTGCTTGTAGGACGATTTGAGGCACGTTGATGTGGCCTATGGTAGCCTACCTAAGACCCGACCTCATGGCAGCTCTATCCTTCAACCACAAACTAGGGGTGAATTTCGTTAAAACATAGGCTAATAACCACTTTCTTCAATGGACTTTTCCGCTGGAGAATCAGTGTTGTTTGATGGAGGTTTCTTTCCTCCTAAGTGAAGAATTCCAGTGACACATGAGGAACCCGTTTAGTTTCGAGCTTCTATAGAGTTAGGTGATCCCCCAAATGCCAGCTAATCTAACCAACACTGGCCTATCTGCGCTATCGAATTCACTAAATGGTGTTCATCGGTCATCAGTTAGTCGATGGTGACACTTGGTTTTGTAGAAGCGATGCGTGTGCCGACTGACGCACATTAAATGCGAAAACCCCTCCGAACCCCATAAAAGGATCAGAATCCGGTGTTTTTAGGACCTGGGTTAAGCAATGGCATTCCGTGCAAACTGATAATGAAACTGTCAACTCCGAACAG
This sequence comes from Opisthorchis felineus, assembly GCA_004794785.1. Classification (NCBI taxonomy): domain Eukaryota; kingdom Metazoa; phylum Platyhelminthes; class Trematoda; order Opisthorchiida; family Opisthorchiidae; genus Opisthorchis; species Opisthorchis felineus. Next base: position 302,108 of record SJOL01007377.1, read on the forward strand.
GAAAGAAGGATACTTTTGAGCCAGCTCATGCACGTACATGTTTTTCACGTTCATCCGGGTCGCCGATGTCCACTCTGTGATTTCACACAGGCCGCAGAGAAGGGTTAGTGCCATTTGTACGGAGGTCGTAGTTTCTCTAAAGATTTAACAAGAAAAAACGGCACAACTACCATTCTTAATATCATTCATTGTTACAAATAATCTCAAACCCAAGAGTTCTTCCAGACGATCAGTCCTGATTTTCCCGTAATTTCTGTTTTTCCCCTATCTTGTGTTATTACCTCATGTCAAAAAAAGAAATATTTTTAAATACAATTTATTTGTACAAAGTAAGACCCAGTTACCATCTTTCTTCGCTGCAGCCATCAATGGGAGCCTCAAAGGTAGATCTGGTTTCAATTGAAAATCGTCCAATGGCATCGCCTCAACCTCCGTACTCGCCAAATGCATTTAGCTATAGCCACTATGAGACAGATTCGAATACCGATAGGATTCGTCGACTCCAGGACGAGCTGTCATCCACACGTCGCGAATTACAAGAACTCAAGCGGTCATGCAGTTTGACAGGGGACCAACATTTGTTATCACCAACAGCGGGAAAGCAAAACGTGAAATCGACTTCAACTCAGTATCTGAACGAAAGTTCGTGGACAACGCACACTCTGAGAAAGTAAGTCGGTTTGTACGACGTGATGTAAACCAGAAAGATTACTATTAGTACCTAAGCAGTCTGAATCCGTTTGCACCGTGGAAAATGTTTGCGGGTTCAGTGGGCAGTAATTAGTGGCTCACCAAGTTAACACAATGGTTGTTGTATGCCCTTGAAAGATCACCTTAAAGTCCCAACCATAGTCTCTCACGTCTGAGCGGATATCCCACCTGGAAAAGACGCACAGGAACTGGGAACGAGAATGTATTTGCGTGATCTTTCCCTGCCTTCAAATATCTTCAGGTTTACGATGTACCTGAGGCCAAATGGCTAGGTGATTATAGACACCGACATTAACCATTCGCCAACTGACTGGAGCAACGTGTTGTAAACCTGGGCAGTCGGTTAGTATGACTATGGCGCAATAGTGAAAGGTCGGAGAACACATAAGTTGATCCGATCAATCTTGGTGTCGTTTATCAAAGAAGAATGGATCCTACCTGATGTGCAAGAGTCTTAGTTTGACCAGCACCACAGGGTATGGGGTAAATATGGGAGAAAAAAAATGAAGTGAAGTATCTTTTTCAGCTGGTGGCTAAAGTTATCGGAATTTAGTTAGCTTGACATGTTTTCGATGTGGATTGCAATTCCAAGTCATTCGAAGACACAAAACATGATTCGCTTGTGTTGTCCGGGTAGTCTGAATGAATATCGCACAATTTGGAACAGTACCTTAAGTGGCTTCTTAAAAAAATGGGACTCGAACCCGATAAGTGTTCCAAACTGGCGGGTGGCCATTCCAGGATCCTAAAATACAGCTGCACAGGGCCAGCCAGTTGAGCTTAATTTAGTCGAATGATACCCCATAAGAAATCAGATGATAATTATTTCTGACATAATGGAACGATTTTGCATTATTTGTCATAAGAAGAGGATGTTCCATCCATATGTACTGAGAGAAACGGGAGTAATTTGTCAGGAAAAAAGTGATTGATGGTGACATGATGAGATTTGGTAAGGTTCAGTAAACACTTTATTCTGTCAGCGGAGCCTATCTGTGCTGAAAAGCTCGAAGGCAGTTTCATTCCAATTGGGAATCATCAGCAGTGCGTACTTCACGAAACCCGGAGAGTTTCGAACCTTCGACCTTCAAGCTGGTGGTTGGGTACTTAATTGTTTGGCCATGACTGGCTGATCAGCAATGAGATTAGCTCTAACTGAGACAGGTTATAGTGCCATCCATCTTTCGATCGCAGAAATCACATCACTTGGTCACGTATTGACTGGCTCCTAATTACCCCCTGAGTTGGTTGTAATTCGAGTTAATCATTGTTCTAACTGAGTCTCAGTTTACTAGTCAGTGCGTTTCCATCTCAGGGACATGTGCTATAGGTTTGATCCACCGGATTTAGCCTTCACATCTTTCCTTCCAAAGTTGCATAGTTGCTGGTCCTCTGTTGTCTACACTTTTTCAGACTGTGAAACACATGCTAGACGGTCATGTCAGGATCAACGGAAACTAATCAACCATTTAATTTGACTATCTCCCGTACAGGTCTCCAATTTCGGCATGCCCATCGTGAAAATATCCCCTGCTAGCTGAATCCACCCCAAATTTTCTTGGCATTCTCATTTTATTGTTTACTTCTTCTACAGAAACGAAGGTATGCCGTGCGGTGCAAGGATCACAAGTATGTCTTCCAAATGCGTACCATAACTGTTTTCATCTTTGACTTGCTGATCTGCCTGGAACAGTAATTCTGACCTGAACTACGGTTTCCGCTAGGACGTTGTTTGAGCACAGCACTGTGAGGTAGGCTTTGCATGCGCACATTCACATCGCATGATCCAAAATGGACTGTATTCACAGGCATGTGTGGATGTTGGTGACTGTATAACTTTATGGATTTGCGTGCCCTTCAGCATGAGAGGTCTTTATTTATAGGCAGCTCAACGAACCTTACAATATGGAAAACGTGTTGGAATGGAGCAACCGGCACATATGGGTCGAATAACTGAAAGTGAGTATGAATTCATTTCCTACACTCCACCAATGTGTGTTTTCTATCCCGTTTCACTGGTCGCCAAGCCATACTGAGTCTTTCGATATCTTAGAAGCCTTTGAATCGATCGCGGGATGCATTTTCAAGATATACTAAAAGGAGATTGCTATGTCGGAGTTTACCCTAAATGTGACACTTCGGCTTGCCACGTCTGATGGCATCACAACAGCGTTCGAAAGCGTGCAACACGCATAAAGACGGCTAAAACTTGGTATAGTCGAGCTGTCCATCGCGTGCTGTTCGCATGCAGCACGTGATTGGCTCGTGCACCAACCGAGGTACGTCGCGTGACCTTGCGGGGTAGCGCGTTTACCTTTTTGTGCGTACGAACGCACGGTTGCACGCACATATCCGCACACACGTACGGGCGCGCGCAATTTGAGTGAGTAGAAAAGACCAATCAATACGTCGTTTGTGTAGAGTAGTGCGGCTACCCGTCTGAAAAGTGTGTGGCAAATGCGCTCGTTTCTTCGTCTATCAAGTGATGCACACACAATCTCGTCTAGGTGTTTCACACCTGAAGAAATACTCTTTGATCCCTGAGCTTGTCACATTGCTTAGATGATCTAACACGCACACGATTTATGTTGACAGGGCCATAAATGTGCTCTGCATTGTTCGATAGCAGCAAAATCCGTTCTGGATGGTCCCGTGCTTGGTTGTATCCCGAATAGTTGAGCTCCACAGAATCACAGCCGGAATACATACACAATGAACAACACGGAAAAGCCAGTGCCTGTAATCAGCTCTCCACGGGCAAGCTATGCGAGACTAAAGAATCCACATCAAGAGGAAATTGTTACACGTCCCAAACCCCATAATGGCATTCGGCTTCGGTCTGAAAGCCCCGTGACCCCATCTTTTGTGCCGTACACCAACAGAATCCCCGTGGAGCGTTCCAAACAGCGTTACATGAGGACAGAAGATTTGGTGACCGAAGACTTAAACACTTTTGTTTCGGAAACTAGCCCCAAGACGCCCGATGTAGAAATAAGTCGTTTGTGTGCAAAATCCCCACCACCACAGTCACCTAGAGCCCGTACTGTATCTCCGTCAGTTAGTGTGGATACCAATCACCCTTTCTCCCCATCCAACTCAGTCTCTAGTCCGAAGTTCTATGCTCAACCCGTGGAAGATATCGTGGATATAGTTATGCCAACTCAGGAGACAGATGGAAACCAGTTTACACTGTATGATGCACCACCGTGCCTAAAACGAAATCCAGTAAGGCCTTTGGGTTTGGAACGATCTCCAACAAACGGCCCAAAACCGTTCACCACCAGACCTCCACCGGCAGTGGTTGAACGACGGCAAATTTCAGTGAACTCAAGTCCTAATTCACCATTCACACGGAGTGCGTCTTTACCTGCTCATATTGTGCGACGCGTGAACATTGAGAGAGGATCTCGGGGAACTGATAACAAACTAGTGAGCCTACGAAAGAAAGCCGCTTTCACGTTCGATCGAACTCTGAGTGAGGATTCTAGAAGTAAGTGATCTAGATTCTTTCAGCTTCGAACTGGTTCTTCCACACATGACCAGATTCCTGGCAACCCGTGCAGTTATGGTTATGCAGTTACGATTACGCATACACACACCTGTGACGGAGTAGACAGAGAATTTAAATTCGCGTCAAAAATTTGCGCATAACAGCCACACGTAGCAACTGCACTTTCATTTTCCCCTGCCACCAAAAGTTTTAGAAACGTGATATCTGTATGACCATGGAAAGTTCATCAGTTATAATGATAATTAATTTTCATGTCTGATACCAGGTCAACTCATATGTTAGATCCATCGACGGTTAAGGTAAAGCTAGGCGAAATTCACTGATCCTTTCTTGGCGGAACATACTACTCATAAGGTTGCTGATCTTTGCTTATGAACTGTCGAATCACTCAACCCTGAGGTGATTAGTGTTCCATTAGATTTCTGACAAGCGTTTGAAGCGATCGGTGCAAATGTTCATCAAAAGAATTTCCTAGTCTGACGATGGTGTCGCAATTCGTATTGCGCGTATTAGCACAATTTTACGCGGGAGTTTCTCACCGGAAAACTTGACCAAACTAGTAGACAACCATGAACACACGTGGATAATTTGATGGGTTATCCAAAGGTTTTTACCCAAATTCTCGCTTATCTAATGGTTTTAAAATAGGTGTCCTTGTTTTTCTCAGTGAACACAGATATGGAATGTTAAATAAAACGTCTCATTGTTGTTCCCATGAGGCTTTTAGATTCTGGCGGTCCTTTAAACATATCATCAGCGAGCTTTTGTATCTTTGAGTTAAAGAAAATCGTTCAGTTAAAAAGTCACCTCTCTACTATTCCGTCGAACCGTTCTGGATAGGCATCACTTTTTTGATACAACCCCCCATTAAGTGACCGGTTTATTTCGAAATGATTGTCAACAACCCATTCACTTTCCACGGAATCGATGAAGCAAATCAGGCACGACGATGTTCTTCTGATAAAACTGTCCTCCTCATCTATCACGTTGAAATCCACTAATCGCCATAAATTCAAAAACTTCAGGTAGATTTGCTGATGTATCACTGGAGAAAAGTTGCCAAGACTCTGAGCTTTGGATTTCGCCTGGCATATTGGGGCCTAGGTGTATCAATTAATTCGAACCGACCATGTTCACGATGAACCAGGTGATGGAAACTATGACTCGTTGTGCGTCTGACGGAATCTTCCGTGTAGGAGGCGTGGTTTGCAATTTTTTATAGCGCGTAGTGGGTTGACTCTCCATCGTGCAATGTGGCATTGCAATACACCCCCGCCCTTCTGAGAAACTGTGAGACTTTCTAGCAGGCCAGGTGTGGAGGTGTACTGAGATATATGGCAGCAAATTTATTTGGCAGTCAGTGAAAAAGCGAGGCTTGAAACACAAGTTAGAATATAGTTAGACATCAGTACAAGGCACTTAGTTTCTAAAGCAAAAAAACGTTTCAAACCTGCCCAAAGGACGCTCCCATTAAAGGTTTGCGCCTTCCGTAGAAGTTAGGTCTATGAAGTACCTAGGTATTTTTCTTGGCGGAACATTTGTTGTAAGGGAAACCAACCAAGAGATACAGATATCAGAAAAGATGGTTTTAGTAATGATGATTTTAAATGATTGTCATTTGCAGATGGTTTTATGTGAAAATGTTCCAACAGCTACCACGAAAATGCACATAATTTTTTGCGTCATTTGGAATGTACGCTGCCTATGGCAATGAATAAATAGTACCCTCCGACAAAAAGTGGAAGTCAATTGTGGCGTGATTTCGAAGCTTTAGTCTACAGGACTGTTTGTTAAAAGTGTATGGTGATAGGCTGGGCTAGCAAATGATAACTTTTCGGTACAGTCGTATATATCCCCTCCGAGAAGTGCTTGTGCAACGAAGTTCCCATATCAAGAGTTGAGAGAATCCTTCAGCTGTAACACCCTTTTGGTGCCTAGCTGCCATGCTACCCAAAGGAAGCACGAGGGCTGGGACACTACCAGGTTTGCTAAGCCTAGACAGGGGAAGTCAAGATGCAGAGGTCGGGTTCGAACCACTGACCTCCCTGTCAGTAGATTCGCGCTTCACTCATTGATCCACCTCACCCGAAGTTCTTATTTTGGCTGTCATCCTCTCTGAATTTCAATGGAAGTGAACCCGCTGTTCATACAGTGAGAAACGTTACAAGGGAATTTAACCACAGATTAATAGCCTACTGAGGCAACTGTACTTCAGATTGGCCAGAAAATATAGGTTTTCGATGAATTCACTATCAGTGTGGTACGCCACGGATCATCGCAAAACCACGATATTCGAAGCAACCGAAACCAGGGATGCAAGTGATATCACAAGATTTCCCTAGCCAGCTTAATTCGACAAAGATAGTTACCCATCGGTATTGCGTATTAATGTCAATATTTGCAAATTCCGAACATATATGTCTACTAAAAATCTATTGTCCATGACGGTAAACTCACATTTTTTCTAAGTAATTCAGTTTGACTGTTGGTGAACCGGACAGATGTCAAACGACCACGGTACCCACTTTGTTCTGGGAGACGGGAACTGTAAGGCAACGCAAAACACTGGAAAACGATGTTGCTCAGTACCACCAGCAATTTGCCCTGTTTACGCACAACCGAATGTTCGTTCGGCCTCGCACAATGCACCAGGCTATGACTGTCGTGTTAATATTCCTTGTCATAACACAGCCATCAGTATTAAGTTCTTCGCGCGGGCTCTAGTGGTTGCTTTCTAGGGCCAGTGCAAATCTCTCGCAAAGAGAACAGTTGTGCAATAGCTTCTTGTGTGGATCATTGCTACTCACCAAAAACCATAAAATAGGTTGTCCTAGGTTCACCGTCCCACGTCGCATATGATATGGTAGAGCTTGACTCCTGAAAAAGCTGCCTAATTGTCATCTTTAATCTCTATTAGTTTTGTGAACCCACTTGCAAACTTCGTGACCTGCTTCTGGTTGAAAGCGAACGATCAGGGGAACCGCTAGTTCTACTAGTTTTACAAAGACATTTTTCAAACTTATAAAGCAAATTTCTCAAAAGGACAGAATCTTCTTCACCAGCTGTTAGAAGATTGTCTGACAAGGCCTTTTTCACCTAGTTTTTCTACTTTGATTTCTCTCGAATAAATTGTGATTTTTATATTTATGTTGTTTTCCAGTAATGACATGAAAAATCCGAGTCTTTAAATAATGTGTTCTTCTTTGAAGATCCCCCTGCCACGTGGTTTTCCCCTAGGATGTAATCTCGTAGTATTATTTCTATTATCTCTGTAACCCTCTTCCAAAAGTCCTTTCATTTCATTGGCTGCCTATACCTAGATTTCTCGAAAAACACGAGCAGCGTATAACATATCGCTATTCTGAATCTGAACGCAGACAGGTGATATTTCTATGATAGACACTTTCTTGCTGGTCATGTGATCCAAGTTCGCCATCTGAATGGCCAGGGGCTTGAATTGTGGCTTCCTCAGACGGCCGAGCAGCGAGTTAGATAACTATAGAAATCCTCCCTGGTTATCGCGAAATAGCCTAATGCTCTAGTCAGACACTCAGATTCGTGCACAAAGCGTCTTGAACGAGCATGACTTCAACATCTCTGCGGTAAACCACGTGATGTAAGTTGCTCGTTCCCATTATGTGTGTTATAGGTCCTAATGTCCACTCAGTCAGCGGGAAAACAAACTGAGGAGGTGTAATCTTTTCTGGAACTACCTGACGTTTAGATGTTAACGTCCGCGAGAAGCCAAATGGCTTTCTTTGCAAACAGCGATCCCGCCTGTGACAAATCGGAGGGGGCCCATGGCTGTGTAATTATCAGGCCCTCTGAGAGGAGTGATGGTCAGTCACGTGGAATCTTCCGACTATCCGTCTGTAGTTTGATGATTCAAGATCAACAGCTGTCTGGATTGACTGAAGCGCATCTCAGAACTGTTCACTTTGTTGAGAAGTGAGGTAACAGTTTCCTCCGTTCAGTCACGATCCAGTCACCTGTTCCTATCGTCGCATTCCGGACCGCTATAGTTCGCGTTCCGCTACTGCCAGAAGGCATGCACTGATAACGAGCCCTAAAAACTCAAGTCAGATGCCTCGCCCACAGTGTGGCCGAACTTGAGTAATCACGCAGGTGCATCCGTGACTTGTTCGACCAAGAATGAGTTAAAAGCACACCCGTAACTAAACAGTCGTTCTGGGGACACTGAAGTTTTTGCAGCATATACTGCAAATAAAAACTGTAGGACCATCTGCATTCAGCTCAAGTGGATAAAAGTGAGTGACATCCGATCAGCGGATTGCAGATTCAGTCGGACATGAATGTCAAAGCCCACGAGGCTTTTGCTTTGATCAACTGGCCGAAAAGTACCAAAAAGTAAGAAGGCCTACCACAAATTTTCCACCATATTGTCCAAGGAGATTTCGATGTCATGCTCCTGTCGTTTGCCTGAGAATTGTCACACATCTCTTCCTGGATGACATTGTCACTTGTCTTTTCTTATTTTCAAGCAACCAGCAATGTTTTCACCTGACGGAACAAACTATGGTTTTTGGTGATGCGAAGCGTTAATATCTAGTTTAACATATGTAACTCTCTCCTCTGCGGTCTAGTAATAGAAACATGAACTACTCTGACGTATGGAGCAGAGTACCAAAGTCTTCTTAACGGCCTACTAATACGAAGTTGAGGCCACACAGTAAAACGCCACTACCTAATCGGAACCGATGTTCGTATCAAGATGTCATTGTTAGACACCTTGCGTCTGGTTAACCTGTTTTAAACGCAACTCTTGATAGAGTTCCGCAAATGATATTCAGGCTAGAGGAATCGATATTGAAAGTAAAACCGTTTGAGCAATCCTTGTTCACATGTTTCCCCTTTCTACGTTTTACGAACCCGTCTCCTGACCGTGCTGACAGATAGGTGAAATAAGTAAACTGTTCATTTTAACATTAAAAGAGCATAAGTGAAAGTCTACTGGGGCTAATTTGTGCATCTGCAAACCGAAAAACTCAGTAATATCACCAATCCCTATGGGGAAGCCATATGATCGAATATTTCAGCAACACAGCTTAGTGGATCACGCATCTTACATCCACAGGGGTTGCCCTCTGTTCGTCAGTTTTGTGGGGGCCCCGTACAAGCTAAACTGCTGTCATACATAAGCCACAGAAATTGGAAAGTACTCACACACATGTGACCCAAAATGCTCAGCCGGCGGCAGCTCTAAATGGCCGGGAAAGTACCTTTCTTCGGAGAGGGGTAGTAGGGTGGCCTCATCGTTTTGTGATGTCCATTTCCCACTTGTTGGTGCGTATAATTTATCTGATCAGCGTACTGTGTTTGTAAGTCCAGGCTTTGGTTCCCGATTGGAGCCGTCACCCAATGACTCTACAAGGAGTGGAGTGGCGGCGAAAAACATGGATCCTCCTAAGGTTTTTCGTTTGTTTCACTTTTGTGTGGTGTACTTTCGAAAGGGTAACGTCGGTTCACTACCCTATTTTTTGTCCCAAACGCAATTTCGGATAACTTAGTTATAAGCATTCCATTCATGCCATAAAATATACACAGAGACGATTCTCGGCATCGGACATTCAATCGCCTAGAACAGTTGGGTAAGGTAAATGCCCATATTTAATAAAGTCTGGTGAGTTTCTCTGTCGTGAGTTTCTTTCTCTGCTACCAGCGGGTGAACTTTTTTTGCTGACCTCCGGTTGGGTGGTCAACTAAAGTACAAAAGCCAAAATAGTCCTCGCATCAATCAAATGTAGTTGAGGTTAACCAAAAACAACTGGACATAGTGGAGGGCACGCTCCTCCCTTGGAGTTGACCTTTTCCATCGAGAGTAGTCTGAGGAAGCTGACAGGAGAACAACACCGACGGAATCTCATAACGCGTGACCTACTAAATAATGATCTAAACGAATGACAAACCTTAATTAGCTCACGTGTCAATTTTTTTTATTTCTGTGCCACTTAAGACTGTTTAGCTTACAATTGTTGCTCACAATTTGTGCTTAGTTCACAAACATTAACAAATTAAGTGCACTCAAAAACAATTTGCTTGTGAAGTCGTTGCACGTGGAAGACTCACCTTTGCGAGGACGCTTTCAATCATTATGTAATCAGGTGTAGATGAATGCCTTCAGTATACACTGACCTATATACTGTATAGGTTTTAGGGACAAATTTTGTTGTTATACAGTTTAAGGAGACAGAAGTAAAGATGTCATCCAGGATAGGCGTAGGCGTTTTGCAACCAAAAACAGACTGCCTTCACGAGGAAACCGATTTGTGAAAGAGACACAATCAAAACTGAGAAAGACATAAAGATATCGAAAACGGCACTGATTTTTGTGAAGTGAACTAATGTCATATATTTGGAAGTATGCATTTAATAGGATTATCCCCTCACCATCCCACGTCCAGCTGTAGACTGGTTAGACTGCAAAGGTGTAGAGTGGATTACCAAAACCTACATGGTGGCACGTTACACGGACCTACGGGTTTCTTTACAACATGAAGCTGTTTGCAATGGACAGAAAAGATTTTAATCAAAACCGACAGGAGATATCCGGCTAATAGGTCGTAATTTGCCTCAGTTTAAACAGAATTATTTCGTCATGGCTCTTCAATATGAACATTTGAGTTTTGAGAAGAATAAATCTTATTAAGAGGACAGACTGCCTTCATCCTATATCCCTCTAACCATTTAGAAAAACCATGGTTTGTTCAGTCTTGGGATTTGGTATGCATTACCAAGAAAACTTAGTTGGGACTCGACAAAAAGTGCTGTCACACCAGTGTTAGCCGCTCAAGTAAACAGCAGTTGTAGCGATACTAGGTTTTCTGTGCAATAAAAAAGTCTGAATTTCTCGCTTCCCTGGCAGTATGCATACGAACTGACCAAGCCCATCTGAAGATATACTAAAAACAGAGCGAAGAGAAGGATGCGATGATTGACGCAGCCACCGTTACAAGTATCACTCAATTTCCATTTTCTCGAAAAGGTTTGAACCTCATTCATCTCCTCAAGAACTCTTCTGGCACAACAACACGAAGCCCAGAATACGTCCATTGATTCCTAGCAGAATAGCGTCTATTTTCGTCAGCCAAATTCACTCATGACGCACTTGCTAACCACCATGACACTAAAAGGTTTCTTGTATACTCTTTAGGGTTTGTACATAGATCACCTCCCTCCCGCACGTGCGTGATTATTCCATTTAGTCTACACTAGAGGTAGAAGCAGTGGATTCGTAGCTCTGAAACACAGCCCTGGAATCTCTGAAGCACGAGGTGATTGTGGTTACTGTATTCCAACAGACGGGACTGGAATCAGTGACGTGATTGGTGCACCCACCGCCCTACTACTTCTTCGTTTCCCTGCCCCATCTCCTGCTATTACAACACTTTTCTCCCCAAAAACTTCAAAAATCTCGTGTAGAATTCCTTCATTGTTAGAGAACGAAAAGACTTGGTGTTATTCAAAGCATGTACGTATGACACTTTGAAAGCAGGACAATATGAAGTCAGTAGTCGAAGAAACCCGAGTTGTTGTGTCTCTAAGTTCTACTCCCTAAGCTCACAAATGTCTCCTCGGACTGCCTTCTGGTAAAATTTCTTAAACCGACACCTTTACAGTTGATTTTAAAACTCCTAAACCTGTTCAGTATTCCTATTGCTACCGTGTTAGTATGTACTGATGAAACCCTGATTCTCTAAAGCAGTGCATTATGTCATATTTCGCACCATGGACTTAGTGAGCAGTAGTTGTTGTGTCGTTCCCACAACACACACGGTCTCATCACGTTTGATCAGGGTAACCTTTTGTCGACTGAGGCACCGAACAATACTCAGTAACTGGAATTCACACACTACTCTTCTAAGACTAACATGGAACTTTACTCTCTCTATGGCGTTGGTGAACAGACAGATTATCATGCAGTCTGAAATGCGCAGAGTGAAACTAAATCCCACAGATATCTCGCTTGTAAGATAAGACAAAAAATCACAGTCCTTTTACAGATTTGCAGGGTTTTTTAATGCGAATGTCGTAAAACCTTTCCAAAAATGTTACACGCGGATTTCGGGTAATGAGTTTCACACAAACATTAAAAACAAACAACATTCTGGGGGATTACACAATCCAAAGAATTTCACGACTTCTATTTCCGTTAATTATTGGCATTACAATAAATATGCGGGGAAGCTCTGGCTGATATAGAATCAGGTGAGAATAGCTAAGATACACGGAACCGGATATAGGGAAGCTGCGAGGGCACTAGCTGCTAATGTTCATCGGATGGCAATGTGAACGAAAATGTCTTGAAACAGGTTATCGAACCGTAAGGAAAAAATCGGTGGGAACCAAAAAAACGTGGCAAGAAACGACACCATGGAAAAAGGAAAAGTAGTGGTTTATTCCACCGACTCTATCATAGCAAGAATTTTGTTATGACTACTTGCATCCGAATATACAAGTTTGGTTTCAATCATCTTGATACCATCTCCTCTGTCAAGAGAAAAAACTGGACATTTTTGGTGGCGTTTATCACCAGCCTTGAACAATCATTTCGGTCATTGTTTTCATTGGCTCATTGACAGTGGCCTTTACGTCCTTCCTAAGTATGCGCTTCAACACATCTGTAGATGAAGTCTGAGATGGCCAGAGTGAGTAATTATGCCTTATCACCAGAAACGGTAGACATGCTGTTCTGGACGCCACTATTGGGTCGATCACACTAAACGTACGCTGAATGCCACACTCAAGACAGCAAGAGATCCTTAATCAAATCATTGCGCTTCAACTACAGATGTATAAAAAGTTTTTTAGGACTTTTCAGATTCGATTCTCTGAAGCAGGCGCAGATGGATAGTCCCTTAAAATAGCACCAGGATATCCACTTCTTCGGAATTAATCTTCTTGAGATTCATGTGTGACTACAGGACAGACTCAAGCAGCACCGTTCAGGAAAGCTCGTGGGAGCACTCGGTTCTAACTGATTGGAAAAAAGCTTCAGAGATTCAAGTATTCGACGGCGCTGAGTACTTAACTCATCCAGTTCTCGGCAGGATATTACACCCCAGTCGCGAAATGTATGTTCTGATCTAGGAAATTCGGTCTTTTCCTGACAACCGGAAACTCGGACCGTAGATGAATTCTCCAGATAGCGTTCCTGTTAACCTAACTCGCGCATATCATTCAGTTTACATGTTTCACCTAAAGATATTGGTAGATATAATATCCAGAGTATCTGCCATTACAGTATCTTTAACGCGCCTCTACAAGGAACCATCGGAGAAAACCTGTACATCCTTTATACATCAATTCCTGATGGATTTTTCGGGATGTTGGTTAGAGTAGTATCATCGCCCATCGAGCAAATCAGCTCAATGGTCTATTTAGCCAGGTTGACTAGCATTCACTGATTTTTTTTGAAGACCTTAGTTTTGCCGAATAGCCACTATTTGGTTGACCTGAATGAGACCGAAGTTTAACCCAGAGATAATTAGGGGAAAAGTGGGGTCACTAATGTCTGAAGGTAACCTATTTAGGCACAATTAGGTGATCGCCCGGAACTAGATAATCTTTCCAAAATGAGGCAGACGCGGTGTAAAGGTATTTCCCTCCCCTAAAATTTAGCCCTTGTCGGAAGTAACGCCAGTCGTCCAGCATCATTGTTCAACACTGCGAAAAATTTTGCGAACTCTAGCAGAGGTGATTTCCACAAGTGTTTCTTTAGTGAACTAGCCTCCAACTACCAATTTCACGCCCATCTGCCATTCATCCAGGCTTCTGGATTTTCTCTTCAAAGCAAGCTCCCTGTTTTGTGCGATTAGCTGAACAGAGTTAAGATCTGTCAGCTGTGGTTTCCTCACCGCTCTGATTGGTTCTTCCGGATACTCTGCTAGGAAAGTTTACTCATTGGCAAGTTCTTCTTAGTACAAATGGTGCCGTTAACAGAGGTGGGTAAGGTACGGTAACAATGACTAGCAGAATGCCGTCTAGTCCTCCCAGGTTCCACCTCAAATTGGTTACTAACAGTTTGTCAAGGAAAGGCTGGACCTTACCGTAGTGTGACGATTTGTTCACATCCTTAGCCCGTTGAGCTATACTGGGAAGTGAACATGTTGCATTCACACAGCCTCTTATATCATGCTGTCAATGCGTAGAGGTGTGACTAACAAATTCACCTGAACGGTTGTTGAACAGACCCCCACTCGGTTTCCGCTCACTTCCCGCTGTGCAAATCTGGTGGTCAAGATGCTCCTATGGCTGGTTCTGTTTGGGTTTGCACTGCTTTAAGTCAGCGGGCTGAAATGTCTCTGGTTGAATAGTTGCCAATTAATATTCACCTCCGAGCAGTTCATCTGGAAACATCCGCGAGAGTACCCCATAAGCGCGTCGGTGGTCGCTGATTCTCAATTAAGTCTGCTGACGCTCCGATAGACTGTAGCTCAGACACTCTCAGACACAATTTTTACGACGCTTTGCAAGCCTTTTTGCGGGGGGGGCTGAGAGCTCATATATTGTTGTGTTGCCGGGACTATAATTGCGCAAGCATACAGAGTAGTGTTAATCCTATCCATTTGGTCAGTCGTCTTGGGCTGCAGTCAAGACTCATTGAAAACGGCGAGCGCCCGCTGCAGTTACGTGCTGACCAAATATAGTTTCTGTACAGTACAAAATTCCGAAACAACGGAAGCCGCATGGCCACATGGTGCCCTCCGCGTGCGAGCCAACCTACAACACAAATAGACCACATCACCAATAGCTGTGGGTTGCGTGGGTCAACACTTATGCGAATTCAA
Organism: Opisthorchis felineus; assembly: GCA_004794785.1. Lineage (NCBI taxonomy): Eukaryota > Metazoa > Platyhelminthes > Trematoda > Opisthorchiida > Opisthorchiidae > Opisthorchis > Opisthorchis felineus. The sequence goes on from SJOL01007377.1 coordinate 317,138, forward strand.
ATCTCGCTTTCGTTCGTCGTTGTTTTTGGTTACGCTCTTCACAGGCGCGTAAGATTTACACACTCCACCTAGCTATCGATAAGCTGTCGGATCCTAATGTGAGGTAAACCCACCAACTGAAGTCTCTTTCAGACCATACGTCTGAAAGTTCTGTCCGAAACCCTACTAGGTGCAGATCGCACCGTTAGTGAAATGGTGAAACAAACTTGATTTAAGCACTGGATATCAAGTAACTCTGGAATCTCCAGAAGGTGGGACACGTATTCCTCCTTGTCGAGAGTACAATACCATTTGATCGATCGTCAGACTTCAGGACAAAATGGCCATTTGTGCGGATCGGAAGCTTGGTTGATTCAGAAAGCTGAAGAAATGGAAGAAACGAGAAACTCTGGAAATGTACGTAAACTATTTCAACCGACAAGCTCCGTAGGCCAAGCCTCTGGTGAACGAAGTAATGACTGGTGGAAACGGCCCGCCTGTCTCCAAAAACCAGGAACGGGAGGTTTATTGTTGCACAGCTGCAAGACTTGACCACTTCGAGTGAAGAACATGAGCAATCTTTAGGCCCTTGGTCACAGATGACCAAGAACTGTAGCTGAAGTCAGCTGGGTCGATCCAGTTCGCAATGTGATGATCAGGAAACGAGCCTTTGATGAAACAGGCGGTACTTCACTCAAAGAATGCATCCATCACTACAAGTTAAAGTGGCTGAACCATTTGCTACGCATGCCAAGTTACCGCCTGCCGAGAGAAATGCTGTTATCCACGCCTAATTTTGGAGTGGTAGAGACCTAGAAGTGAACAGAATTCGACATGACAGAACAGAATTTTGTAATGAATAGCCAGGGTGTCGTTGGTGTCGTTCGGCTTTCGGGATGGGGCCATTTCATTCTCCTTGTGCGTGGCTGGAGATATTGAAAGATACGGTGGCTACCCAATTTCAGTGGTATCCATGCTGTTAGCTCCTAACATATTCTTTGACTAGGTGTTTGAATTGAGTGCTTCTCAAATGTTTGTGGCAGGATCACCCTAGAACCCTCACTCTCTGCCCCTTTTTTCTTTGTTCTAAGTCTTTTTGAATAAGTTGACGTGGTTGAACGGCAAATAAGCACCAGTCTGCCCTCTGAAGATGCTGTCACTGATGATTGGCGATGATGATGCCACAAGAGTATTGGCTTCCTTCAAAGTTCTAAGCAACTCCAAGTCTGCCACATCACTGTCGAATTTCGCCCTTACTCTCCTCTTTAATAACAGCATCTTGAGCTGAACACAGTTTGACAGGAATAAACATTGATTTTGTAAGAGACTTGTTTTTTCTGGCTGTAATATCACTGACGACGAAGTAGAGTGTTCCTACGATTACAGGAAATTTAATCAAGATCTGGCAAGGGATACCTGATATGATCTCTCCTGTGGAGCAGCCATTCTTCAGAAATAGTATTTTCGAAGCAGCAGCTGGAGGTTGATTGCGCTACGAGGATTTCTCTGATTGTAGACTACTACTAGAAAGTACCATTTAAGGTTAGCTACTCTTAGTTTACCCACAGTAGCTGCCCAGGTGATGCCTATGACGATTCCTTCATAGGTAATTTACTACAGGTAACCGTCCTATAAGCACACAAGGCCGGCGTCCCTTAGTGTTCGCAAAATCCACCGTCTTTCATTTACTGTTTTTAGTCGGTACTGTTTACCTAGGCATAACCAGCACACAGTGTATAGCTTTTATGGTTTATGTGCAATCGATCTTTTCCGTGTTTCTGGTTGGATCGATCGATAGAAACATGTTTTGTAAATTCTTTCTGCAACGCCATTTGTGTTTCTTTTCTCTCTGCGGAGGCAGGATGTGACTAATGTCCCAGGATTGCGTCGTCATGACGTTTTTGCAACAGGGAGCAAGGTAGTTGCTTCAGAAATTCCACGTATAACACGAGTTGGAAATGAATACAGTAGTTATTGGTCAGCAGTTTTTTAACTTCCTGCAAACGCTCTAGGTGATGTCACACCCACCTGGATGTGTATACTGAGTGGGTATGCACATTTTGTATTCCGACCAGCTAAAAAAAGTATGGTACTGATGGGAGCCCTTTCCAAAAAAGTAAGTTCCAATGTCTGTGTGTGTACTTGTGTGCTTGAGTGCTTAGACATCACTGTGGATTCAATTTATTACCTCCGCCAGTAAGAAATTAACCCTGGAGTCTTTACTACTGGTGACCAACTAAGTAGTTATTCCCAGACTTTCGTGTTCCAGTACAGGATGGGGGTTTTCAGTGTTTACATGGACACCATTAAGAACCCTTGATAAATAAGGTGTTTTTGTCGCTTCTATTTGGACTCTGTGTGTGTCATCGGGGCTGGATTGAATCGCAATGCAATGACACGTGAAATGTGGTGCACTATACTTTACTTATTTGACCCTGGATGAACTAAGAAGGAATTCTGCCTATTAGGAGAGTAAGAATGCCACAGGTACTGCAAGTGCCTCAGTTGCATTTTACGCTCCGAGACCTTCGGTTAGAATTCTTCCCCGGTTGGTGTTTGTCACAAGGAGTGCATGCAACTGACCTTAGTTAGGTCTGGAAGGATAAGAACAAATTCCTTATGAGGGTGAACCTGCCAAGCCTAAAAGCACTTCATAGTCAGCTGTTCGAAATAACATTTCTCAACTGCAAAGTTTTACAGTTCCCATCACAACTGTGGTTGACGGGACCCTAAGAGAAAGCCAAAGGTTTCCTAAAAACCATGGTGGAACTTTGTGTTTTAGCGACCTTATTTGTCACTTCTCGTTCATGGTTGTATCGAATTCTTGTGTTTGCGAAAAACAATCTAAAAAACTTAACCAGAGTGAATGATGTGGAGATTTCATCCTGTAAGTGAAGCCAATCTATGCTGAAAAGCCGGGAAGCACTGGCTTAGTGCGAGTTAATCACACTGCTGATCAGCCGCTCGTGACCGAACGGTAAGTGTTCAAACTACTAGCCTGGAGGTCGCGGGTTCGAGACTCCGGAGTTTCGCGAGATGTGCACTGCGAAACAGCTGCAAAGTGCTTCTCACCTTTTCAGCATAGATTGGCTTCACTTACTGGATGAAATCTCCACAAAATTCCCAAATCTCCTCACATTACCAACAGAATGAATGGTCTATTCGAGAACTGCCGAACAAGAGCGCCGTCATCTGTCACTCTAAGCGCATCAATCACTTTACTTCCTAGGTAGGCTTACACTTTACCGGCGCACTGACCCACTTGATAAAAGCCTTAGCTGCCAGTATCTCGGCTGTCCTTCATAGACAGCAGTTGTCGTATTTATCCATTAGTTGTTTTCCTTACTTTTCTACTTTCCACCCACACAAATCAATGAAGTCAATAACCTTGGATATGAATTTATCGATCAAGCATTACATAATACACTTGCAGACTCGCTGGCATTCCTCCTCACAGCCTTATGACATTTTTCTTTGTAAACCTCATAACTTGAACGGTTAGGGGGAGACATACTAACTGTTGGACTGAACCTTCCAAACGAACCTTCGTCCCATATATTAGGTGTTGCGCTAACTTAGCATATTGGAAAAACAATGCTAAATCAACAAAACGGATGCAATGGATCGACTACTTTTAGGTATTATTAAAACAGGCCGCAAAATCTACAACCAAGGGAAAGCGAGGTACCCATGTACATCAATAAGATATGCCTTAAAATCGGTTACCATAGAAAGCATTTTGTCAAGTTGCCGGTAACCCTTGCTTCCGTTCTTTGATCTCACCTACATGAGCTTCAAGTTACAGAACTTTGGATTAATTTAACTGGGTTAATGAGTATGTTTTCAAAGCAAGGGAATGAATGTCGTCATTGAATGAACAGGTAAATGCCACGCATTCCTGCTAGAAGTTCAACTGATTTTTTAGAACATGTGATGTTGGAATGTGATTTTCACTGAACGAATTTCACTTGCAGGCAGTGAGAAGTAATGCCCGGAATGTAAGGAGTATCGATAGCAGATTTAAATGGACTTTTACTTTCTGAAGGTGACATAATAAGGTGTTAAGGACGCTTCATTTGACTAAGCAAATAATCAGCTCAAAGCAAAAGCTGATTGGCTGATTGCGTCATTGTAGGCGTCTTTCTGAACGAACGTAAGCACTCCATATCTAGGCAGGTATACGTCATTTTCGTCGAGTCGAATGCATTTGAGCGACTTACCTCATCCGTTGGATACAAACAAGTCCTAATTCCACCTCCGAAGGTAAGCTGAAATCATGCTCAACGGCTCACACAATGAATATACTGGCTGCGTTCAATACTTTCAGAATACCCTGAAATCAACCATTTCGATGTTAGAAGACAAAACTGTTCCTGTAGTTGGTATTGTGGTCGAACGGTTTACTTTTCAAACTGCTAGCCGGTATGTCGCAGGTTCGAGACTCCCTAGATTTCCGTGAGATGTACACTGCTATTTATTCAAAGTAAATGTGAAACAGCTGTACAGTGCTTCTCGATATAGACTGGCTTCACCTAAAGGATGAAATCTCCAGTAAAAATGCTCCCGTAGTTATAACTGGACGTGAGCGCGCTGAGGTTAGCCTGTACGTCTGAATAGCGTTCGAAACCAAACCGTTCGCACGACGTTGGCTGTTCAAAAGTCTGAATCTAGAAATTTTTATCTTGATTTCATTTCATTACTCAAGTGGAGTTACGAACATCTTGCATCCCCTTTTCGTACCTGGTTGTCGACAGTTTTGTTTGTTTTTACACACTGGAGATGAACACGTGTTTGCGGTGTGTGATAAGGTCACGTGAAATTCCAGCCTACTGTTTGAAGGTCACACCACGCGTGACTCCATGGGTGACTGGGCGAGGCGTGATCACGATTTGGTGCGCATAATTATTGTACACAGACTTTTTGAAGTACTCATTAATTGGACTTCACTCCATTCACAAGCCCGAATGTATGTAGTGAGAGAACCTGTGTGTGCTAGCCCACTGGTGTATAATTTTGGCTTAACTTGGCTGTATGCGAGCCAACCACTACATTCACACAATTCATGTCCCAAAGACACTCAGTTGTGACAAACCTATGTCGTTTGCCTCTTCTTCCGGGAGCATACATGTTTTGAGTAGGCTTGATGCCAAGCGCTTCCAAAGGGGAAGGATGTCACTTCAAACAGGGAATTCACACCTGCATTCTGTACAGCGTGTCAGTCGGAATTTATGTGTTCTGTGGACTCGCGTTTCATCATCCGCCACTTACTGTATATGCATTTCTTCTCGGTATCCTCATTATTGTAGTCTGCCTTCAATTAAACACTACAATTCACGCACTCATACACATGTGCTTCCACAGCAAACTACTGGCGAAAATAGATTGTGTAATTGACATCACCGAGGCAGCCACGAGGCCTACTCGGTTCGGTGTGAAAGACCTTGAGACGAGCCTTTCTCTGTATGTGTGGTCAGACAAGTACAGTTATATATATATGTATACATATATATATATATGTATACGTATCCGCCAATCACACGGTAAACAGGTGCTCAATAGATAGGTACCACAGGCATGCGTGCCTAATCTCGGTTCGATATAGTTGTCATGTAGACAGACGGTCAACTCGAACCTCATAGGTGAATTCGATATTCAGTATTACAGTTCAAGGGCATTCTCACTCACTTGCTCGCCCGATGCGCAACGGAACGTTAATTATTCACCATAACTTCGATTCGATATGGATTCGATGAGGATGAGCTCTATGTGAAAAACTATACGCACACATGCACCGAACTACCATATATCGTGAGTTTGCTTTGCTTTGTTATTGTAATATTTTGTGGCTAAATTTGTGCTAGGTGCAATCCTGTTTCAAAATCTATCCAATAGAGGGTTAAACCAACAGGGAATCCTATTCAAAGTCCTACATATCATTTTCAGGCGATGCTCTCGGTAGACTCATAAATGTTGCATTCTGGGCTCTTTGATAGGCTTGCTGCCATTGGTCTACTTATCCAATGGGTTTTGCACCCAACGGAGGTTGAAGATATCATATTTCCTTCATGTGATTACAATGCAATTGCTTTGGGTAAACAGGTTCCCTGTTAGAAGATACGAATGCATTGTCACGTTTCAGACGAAATTCTTGGAGGGATCATTATCGACAATAGCCAGTTGGTTAGGGTTACGTGTGCCTGAAAAATTCAAAAATGTTCTCTAATAACTATGAGGCCTCAAGAATGAAGGTCACATTCAACAGCAGAATATATCATGTTGCGTTCATTGCCACGGTCGTTACGGGGTGTTTATTGCGCTGTGAACAGGATGTTTACAAGGCATCAGTTCGCCTATCCTGCAGTTTTCCGGCCCGTTAATCCTGAGTACGTTGGTAGGAGGTGTGAACGGATGAGTATTTTGTTATGAGTCGTGGACCTAAGGCGAAATCGAGTAAGTGATTTAAAACATTGATTAGTTAAGACATTACAAATGACGTGGTTTACCGAATATCTACGTGAAGTGATCACAATCTTTACTTAGAGACAGTTTGAGCACTTGTGCTATATGATGACTTATACCGGATGCACTTCTGGTCCTTTGACCGATACAGTTGTGACCAGTACATGTTTTACTGGGCAGTGAGCAGGAAAGGGTTGTTAAATCTGTTATTGTCAAGGTAGCTGAACAGGAAATCTACTGTTATAGTTGCCGGTGGTAGCCCTGAACTCCTCTGAAATTGACGTTCGAATAAGCGGAACGGAGTTCGCCTCCTCTGTTCACTGGAACCACATACACAGCGTTACGCGTACAAAAATCACAAATATAACGAAGCATTGACAGTTTCTGGAACAGAACAGAACAATATCTCACAGAGTCGTCACTTTGCGTGAAATTGTCTTCTTCTGTTCTGTTACCCTGATACGAAGAAAGCATTAAGAAGCTGGAGAGCCCACTCATTGATTGCAGCCCAACAGAGGGTAACAACACCGGTGGTTGATAACAAAGTATGAAAAATGGAAGATAGGATATAACCGATCAGATGGACACAGATGCTGGAATAGCATACATTACTGACGGCGGGACTCAGACCCCTCTAATAAGTACTTATAAACGCTGTTTCAAGCCTGACATGCACTAATTAAAACAGTATCGATCCTTGTAGAGTTCCTCATTCTCCCTCTCTCACACGTACTATGTCGCAGGTACATACCAGTACGAAGTCGAATCTGTAACCAGTATTCACGAGCTTTGATCATCCACAAAAACAGTCATGTAAGCTATAACCTCTCAGTAGTTCTCCCATTTTCCATCCGCTTGATAACACCATACTGACTAAGGGCTGGTGCGAAGAGCTTGAATGGCCTGTAGGCTACCCAGCCCACTTTCTCGTAGCGTGACAACAAGTGCAAAATTACGTGTGTCGTTCGATAACCCATGCCTCCTGGATAAAACAACATCATTATTAGAGTGACGTAGTGATAGCCGATCGGTCAGAATGGGATCATCACAAAACAGAACACATTTTTAAAAAGAGTTTATTAAACCAGTAAACATTCTTCCATCTTTGAATGGCCAGATCGTCTAGCCGTTTGAAGCTTCCGTCTGAAAAGACATCCAATTTCTTAGGGCGCAAAAACTCCGGAACAAACTCTTTCGTAATATTTGTTTGGTTGACACACCAACCCGCTACATTGAAGATCTCCAGCCAGGTTCAAATAGGTTTATTCGATAAGTTAGCTTTAGATGTGCGCAAAGTGAAAACGGTAGAAGGACAAAATGAAGTAACGCATGAAAAATAGATAGTTCTCCACTTCCAACTGCATATCGCTCTTGGGTGTTACATTCGTTATTACTTTCCATGATTACTGGTCACTATTCTTGTTCCGACGGATGATGCAGGTGACATGGACTGACAGATTTTATATCGAGCTCGTAAGGACTCAGTGCAGTGGCTGACCGGAACCTTGATATGAACCCATCCTGGCTATTCGAATGATCCTCTCAGTGTATTAGCCCTTGCACTTTCTTCAAGTTGCACTACAGTTATGCACCGAACTAATCTGACCGTAGGCAGGATTTTCGTTGAGGCCAGAGCAATAATCACAGAGAACGATGTTTGTTCGTTACCTTCATTCTTCTCATGAATTCCACGCGTATCTTCACTGGCCTGAACATCTTCGAGTCCACTGAAAGCTGTTTCTTCATGCTGTCATGTTATTCTTGTGTGACTCATTCCGGCGATTCCTATTTATTCTATTCAAACTCAAAATAAAGCTTAAAGTAGTGCCCGATAAATTATAGGACGCAGATGTACTTCAGTTGAACTACAGGGTATTCTGTTTTGAAGCGGACGACATCTGATGGCACCAATTGAAACCCATCGGTTTCCTACGTTGATTTCCGCCCTCAGAACGTGTTTCTTTTTCCATCAAGCTGTAACTTCCGACACATCCAGAAACTGGATGCGCAATAGATTGTGGTTGCAAACAAGACAGCCAAACTAATTTCAAATGGCCTAAGTTCGAAGCAACTTTTTCCTGTTGTTTCAGTCTTCGAACAGGGGATTGTCCCATCGCAGTGATTGATGCGGAGTTTCTTTAAAAAAGTCAAGGTGCACCGGCAAATTCGATCTGTTGTCCAAAGTGAATTTTCCGGACTATTTTTAGCTCCAAAAGAAGTGCAACATCACCAGTTCGTCGGGTTTGGAGCAAAAATGTTCAAAAATCCAGATCAGGTTTGACTGACAGAAATTGGACGAAAACGAATAGGATGACCTAGGGAAATGTTCGGAAATTTTGGTTGGCACCAGCTTTATTTCACTAATTGATTGAGAGGGATTGCCCTAAAATAATTCCATCACACAAGAACGGGCACGTTCAGACTTGTTGAACTCTCGCCACCAAAATTCATCGGGTAAGTTTAAGTTACTGTTGTGTACGTGTCAACAGATTTATAGGCCTATAGGGCTGCTAGAAGAGTTCCTCAAAGTCTTGGGTTCCCAACCTAAAAGAGAGCAAATGAATGAAAATGGCACTGAGTCTGATCAAGAGTTAACAATTTCGTCCAATTTTAAAGGTTGTCTGGATAAAGGGAACGGTGTATGCTTTTCTCTTGAGTTGGTGAAACCTGAGTCTAAAATTCTCATGAAACTGAGAAGTTTCAGCCAAGAGCAGGGGCTAGCGAACTAAATGTGACGGTTATTACAAAGTGTTTGCTGGGCAGTTCTCTAATGCTTATTACGGTTAGTTTTACAAACAGGCAGAAAAAATGTGTAGCTGACCATTTTCGAACTAGTATGATTCATGAAAGTACAGCTGCTCCGCTGCAGAACGACATCCAGGTGATGTCTCTTCGAAAAACGATTAGAGACTTGCAACGAAATCTCGAAGCCTAGCTTATCATCTGAGCATTTTGAGCTGCAAGCTTCCTGCGCTACATGGCATCGAGCCTTGTGTGGCAAAGGATGAATGTGAACACGGTTTCCTAGACATCATCCTCATTGGCTGTGGCAGTCCTTTCCTCTGAATAGCATGGTTGCTCACTTTACGTTGTACATTGTTCTTCTCGTCACATCCTGTTGGAATAACAATGAACTCAAGGTTTACTCCGTACGACGTCGTAACTAATAACATGCCTCGAAGAAACAGCAAGTTATGGAAAATGAGCGATTTCATAATTGGTGGATAGATTTGCATCGTCGTCCCCTGTCCTAAGTAGGTGACATGTCTCACTACTGACGTCCAGTGTCTTGCTTGATTGCAGACCACTGTACTCCACTATGATTTTACGCTATTTTGCTATAGGACACCGAAATTTTCCTGGTAATACGCGAAACCATCATGGAGCTGGTTTTCATATCACTTTAACTGTTCTACGAAGCGAATGCTTTATTTTCCAGCTCCAAAAATTGAGACAAAGATGAGCAGATGACATTTCATAACCGGGTTGATGCATAAGTGTGTGACTAACCAAAAATGCTTTCGTAGAGTCACTAGGGGTAGTTGCCTCTCTTAGGCAGATCTCTCCTTGATGGATTATTATTTGTCAATAATTTCACGAAAAGCCAAATGTCTCTGAAGTAACGAGATATATGTCGGGTGTTAGATGGACTGCGTATTCAATACCCACATGAAATAAAATTTCTTGGCTCAATTCAGTGTTTATTCTCCAAAACCCCGAGTACATCGCCCTAGTGAAGAGTCTGAAATTCCGCGATGACCTCCAACTTGTTAACGCATCTTATGCTTCGTTTTTCTTTGATTCTTCTGCAGAGAGTAATAGCAACCGTCCAGTTTACGTTCTAAGACTTGATTCTTCTAGTATGTTCAGAGATTCGAGAAAGTACCCATGATTTCGTCACAGTTAACCTTTGACATTCTGTTGGGTTTTCATCCCGTTGGAGGTGTCACAGTCTGGTAATTTATTGGTGCCGACTATTATGTTTCTTGAGTAAACTACTCCCTCCGTTTAAGGGCCTCTAACAACAGCAACCGCTTAAAAACAATTCAATTTTATAATCCGCATCGACTCGCTGCCAAAATTACCTTTTACATGCGCTTCATCTTTATTACGACGAACTGAGGATGTCTTCGCATACTCTCTCATCAAGGGCCAACCGCGAACCACAACACAGTCCGAAAAATGTGGCTTGTCTATAGTTTTTAGTTGAGATTCCGTTCTGTCAGTGGGGCTATTTTATACTGCTATTTGCACTTTTTGGGATGTCAGATTGAGAGAGTACAAATAATTTGAAGAGACAGTGAAGGCCATTCTGTTAAACATCGGTGACCAGCCCTGCTGGCACTCACAAAGACTTTTGATTATGGAACAAGTGTGATTAAGCCAATCCTATAAGACACCGAAAAACCTATGCAATAACGCCAAGATGAATTGTAAGGGCGCCACATCTGCAACAAAACCAGAGTTCTTTCGTTTTTTAATTATTTTAGGAATAGGTATGCCCAAACTATTGTAGGGAGGGAGACGAGGCAAATTTGGTTCCATCACGATACGTGTTATCTGGCCTTTTAGCCTGCATACTCGCTCGAAGCCTCGAGTCCGCTATTCACAGAGTCTCCATTACTCAGTTCTCGTTTCATATTTCAATTGAACGTACGTGTGAGGGAACACTAAACACTGTGATGGATCGACCAAACCTGGCGATGCATATTTTAGACACTTTGGATCTCGTCTTCAAATCTCTCACGCTTTGATTCAAATTATCATCATACCCCAACTTCTGCGGCAGCACAGCACACTCGGTGGCTTACCACATGCATCACGTGTAACTGAATGGGATCACAACAACGTCAATACGCCGACAGAGGTGTCATCTCGTGTCAACCTCTCTATTTCACATGCTATACACCGCTGGCATCGACCGCGTTTCGAACAAAGTAGAACGCCAGCTGGAAAGATGCGCCGTCGTTGCAGAATGTGTGCCGCTTCAGGTTACATGTGCAACTTTTACTACCATTTTTATGCTGACGTGTCACGCAATAGTTTGGCCATCAAGTACAAGATTTTTTGCCTTCACTAGACTACAGTAGGATTGCCACATTGAACAATCAAGGATTCCCAATTGCTAACACTCGCTTGCACACAGGTGGCAGGCGATAACAAGTTTATGATGTTCTGCTCTCGGATATTAAGGTGTAGCCGTTAGATTATTTCCACTGCAAATTAACGCTGATAGAAAACTCGTTGAATTATTGTGATTTAGTAAAGAAGATCGCGGGCACTGTTTGGATTATCACTATTTTAGTACTACATAAGATTCACTCCTAGCTGGTAGACTGAACATCGTGAGTTTGAACTCTGGGAAAGTTCATATCCGAATTCCAAGGCTCTGTATTTGAGAAAATAGATAATCGAAGGTCACTTTCACTTACGCAGCTTATGCAGAACAGAGTATGTCAAAACGGACCGCTTTTATAACCCTGGTTGATCAAGTTGGAATCACGATAAAAAAAACAGGATTCTTGCGAGCGATGGTAATAGCCGCAGTGAATTTTAGCAACTGTGAACTGCCAACACAGATGACCTTGAACGCCTGCTCCAAATTCTGCTGGTGACCAATCTCGCGAGGACGCACACCAGCGAAAAAATTCAGCGTTTGATTCAGTGTTTGGTTAGTCTCCTCAATCGGTTATTGGATTGGACAAGGACACCTACCTGTTCGACCTAGGTGATCGGATCTGCGGCAGCGAATGCTCTTATAAGTGAAATGAATAAGCGAAATCCAGCGATAACATTCCGAACAGGTTTGAAAGGTCCTATAGATATTCCAGTTAGGTTTCACACAAATATTGTCTTCAATTTAATCTCTGAAGGGTTTGGTGGAACTTTCTAATCTATGATTCGGAATGTTAGTTCTACCCCCGAGCAACTCACCGAATAGAAACTATTATGACCCGTAGTACCGATAGTAAAAGAGTAGCCAAAGACGTCAAACTGAGGTTCGCACCCTCAAGAATAACCCGCTATCTGTGATCCATCCCCCCATAACAACCAATCTTGCCCATTCTCAATTTGTCAATTGTCTGATGGAAGCAATGCGAAACTGTTAATCAAAACGTTTTTCGGCCCTTGTAATTCAATTGATCCCAAAACCATTTAGCTTGTCTGGACAGACCTTTTACTTCACACTATTGCCGTGTGCCCGAATTGTGAAACTACCGCAAACAAATGTGTTCAGTCTGGTTTTTGCTACAAGTAAAAAAGGCTTGGTTAGGAGTCACAGCAGAATATTTGACGAAAATGGTGCTCGCTTAGGAATTCGCTCCTTTTATTCGTTACCTGTTGTTATTGTAAGGAGGTCAATAAGTGTGGTGGCACACATTCATGTCGTAAATCATGCAATTCCATCTAATGCCCGAGGACTAAGGTATGTTGTTCCGATTTGAGTCACGTGGTATGGTTGGGTTTTGGTGTTGGAAGTGAAGTGATATTAAGCTACATCTTGTCATTTGCCAAGAACCATGGTATAGATCAATGCAGCTGTGTGTTCAGTAACAATTCGGGGCACACCGAAAAATTTATTTGCATAATCCTAACGACCGTGGCAGACGATTTAGTTGGGCACTTGTGTCGTACGCACAGAAAGCATAAGTAGGTTTCAGAATTAGGAAATGGCTACCTATCCATTTTTAGTGCATTTTCTACAAATGTTCTGATATCTCTTAGGGCTAAATTACACACTCAGACAAAACCATGGGAACGAAACTTGCAAATATTCTGCACCCTTATAAGCAGTATTATTTCGGTTTTACTTTCCTCAGTTAAATCCAAGACCCATGATTAGTTTGCTATGTACTTCGGTTCATCAACCCGTTTGGTGTTCCACGCGGAGTGAAGGGTAAATCACCTGAGTGGTGTTCTTGTAGTTGAATTCGTACTCGCCTCTCTCGAAGATTACTGATTGTTCGATAGACACGACCAGATGTGTCATTGCTTCGTCTTTCTTCTTCGACGTCGGGCAAAAACCACACATATCTAGATCATAAACGTATTCACCTTTTCAGAAATGATCACTCAAGTGCGCCAATTATGTTGGGTGACTGGTATTAAACTCCTGACACTGTCCAAACTATGCATTCCTGATGAGCCTTGTCCATAGCAAAGCAGTGTTCCATCGTCCTTATGAATTTATCAAGGTAATTAGGCCAGCACTGTTCACATAAGTAACCTGCAGGAAGCGTAAGTGTGGTTGCATGCCAAAGCCTAATATTTCCTACTGGTTGCATTCTAGTCTGCCTTCTGCTCAACAAACGAGAAAGTAAACATTTATGAGTTGACTTGAATCCAATGCGATGGATCTGCGTCGAAAGCCAGATATCTTCAGTGGGTGTCTTACCATGGATCTGGAACACTCATAGCCCCGACGGATTTCTTAAAGAAGACGATCACGCCCATAAATGAGACCAGCAGTGCTTGGCTCTGTTGAAACTAGTCGATTAGATCAGCTGTTTCACCTTTCAATAAACTAAAATTTTGGCGATACTGATGAAACGGCGGCTTCATACTGATGAATGAACTTGAGACTGATGATGATGGCGTAGTGATGACAAACCGAAAACCTAGGTTTATTGTACACACTGATAGAAACGACGGAATTATTCAGTTGCTTGTAGTCCTGCAAATACTTCCTTGTAGTTATTTGGTATTCACACGCAACCATCATTTTAATAGAACGGCAGAGCACACTCACGCCAACGTTCAGCCTACCTGAGTTTCCCACAGTGATTGTTTGCAGGTAGTCCCCTCAATTGGTAATCGAGGGGCATAAAGCATGGCCACTGTATGATTAACCAGAAGTACTTGGTTCAAAAAAAGCAGCTGATCACGGCTTTTCCGCTGCACGGTGGCATTTTTAGGGGACAGAATAAAGTAAGCATGTTCCGGTGTGTAGTCCCTCCTGAGAGGAACCAATGGAAAAAGGGGAAAAGTATTGCTTCAGGAAATATAGTTTTGCAGTTATTGATAGGGTCAAATTTAATGCCCTTGGAATTTTCAAATACTCTTTGAGGATAAATCATTAGTAAGAGGAAACGTTATGATCGTCACTCTGACTTGGTCGGCAGATGGCTGCAACAAAACCATCATAGCTTTTCCGAGAAGTTGGCCAATGATCGGTGGTTTTAGGACCCTCATACAGAAGAAAATAGGATGAGGTCACCTAAGATATGCAGTCACGAGCGTTTTGAAAACGCTGACTAGCACGTGATATCATCACACCATCATCATTGGTGCACCCTATCTGTTCTATAATATCCTGAAAATATCTGTTTGATCCATTACTTCTAGGATTGCGCGCGTGGTGTGTCTGCGGTAAGAGATTTTATAGTCCTATGTTTACATCATCAAGTGTTTGCAGCCATAATCAAATGTTTGCTGGTAGTAGGAAAGAGCTATACTATACTATGCTATACTCTTAACCAGGAACACTTTTTGTTGGGTACCATCAGCCAAGCCTCCAGGAATAGCACTGGTTCACAGAGGTCAATCACAAGTCCTTAAACGTGTAGAGAGTATTTTAACCGGTAGATATCAGCTGAAGCAAGGTGCCCAGTAATCCTAAATGGGGCTGGAGGAAGCGGAATACCTATTTCCGTTCGTATCTGGTCTTATCAGTTGCCAATTGCCACAACACGTACTGTATTTGTGATCCATAAGAGTACCCAAATCAGTTGTTCGCCTTGTCCTTCCAATAAGCATGGTCTCTGGAACTTGAGGCGATCGATGTTCGGGCAGCTGACTTAAGAGTCACGTAAGCAGAGCAGTTTATCCAGTGGTCCAAGATGAAGAACCGACTAAAAACGATCTCTTCTGGGAGGTTATCTCCTCCGAAAGCAGTTCTTACGAAGAAGAATGCCCGTACATGTTTCACTCTTGTAGGCATCTGTCAGTCAAATTTTTCAGGACCACTCCGGTTTCGAGTTATCACTCAGCCACACCAGTGTGCTATTCTTACGTTTCCATATAAACTGGTCCGACTGGTCTAGCCTTTGGAATCAATCTGTCTGAGTAAATACTGACAGAACGAACTAAATTGCACCAACACAATCAGTTTTGTTATCTCTGAGTGCGGAGTTTACCTTTATAGTATCCCGAAAGGTAAGGATAATTGTGGGTGGATGTTTTATAGAAAAGGGACCAAAAGCGAACACCAGTCGGTTATTCTAAGCATATTTTGAGTATTCCGGATTCATTGTGGCTAGGAACCATTTGATGGTCTGCTGTCATCCATCTCTCTTCGTTCAACGTCCAAACTGTCGCGTCCTCTCTGTTTGGATGAAATTGGGTCTGCTTTGCGTTAAATATGAGTCTTTTTTAGTCTTGCATAACTTTGAAATTCAGGTGAAAATTAGTCACCATTACGGGACTTCGTAGGTGGGCTTGTCAGCCACGTTAATTTGCCCGTAGTTTCCATCATCATTGGCATACTCGCAAGCCAATTGCATCACATTGCCAGTATACGGTATATTCGGAATCACTAAGACCAGCACCTTTCTAACAGATTCATTGTTTTCTCAAACATCCCGCAGCCCGCCAAATCCACATTGTGCGACCTAGTCGCCATGACGATAAGAGATTTATTGAAATTCAAAGAGGTAATTTGTCGAATTCGGTAGTTCTAACAGAGGAACTAAGAAACCGATTCTGTATCTGGTGTATTTGGTGTAATCTTCTGTTGTCACCAATGTATTCTTGTATTGACGGATTGTCTAACGCTGACTACTAACCTGAGTGTCTACCGCATAACATCTACATTTGATTAATTTGTTGCGTTTTGCGGGGCTTTAAAGTATAGCCGCCAAATTTTTACTATCATATCACAGTTTGATTCAAGCACTCAAATGATAGGTTGCTTTCGACAAACTTGGTGAAAAGCATTCTAACAATGTGAGTGAGAACAGCTGATCTGAACTTCACTACTCCCGGTGCTAGCAGGAAACACGAATATAAGCCTGGAATCTTAGTGGGCTTTGATGACCAAAGACATGGTTTTCGAGGATCGTTCTCAGAAAGATGCTATATAAGCAGGTTTATCTTGAAAGCGAATGACCTACGCTTAATCGGCAAGTCCATCCATTCAGAATATTCATTCATTCAATAGATGTGCGAAACTTCCTTCTGAAAGGTCGTCACTCAAGGGGCCAGTCAATACGTGACCACGTGATGTGGTTTTCCTGATTGAAGGATGAGTGGTGCTATATCCTGTCTAAGTGAGAGCTAATCACACTTCTGACCAGCCACGCGTGGCCAAACTGTTAGCTGTCCAACCACTGGCCGGAAGGTAGCGGTTTCCAGACTCCGTGGAGTCTCGTGAGATGCGCACTACTGATGATTCCCAACAAGGATGAAATATCTGCGCACTGCTTCTGGGCTTTCCAGCACAGATCGGTATGAGATCGGATGAGATCGCTATTGAATATTTAGGATGTGCTGGACAGTAGTCAGCATCCATAAACGTATAAGTGGTAGTGGTCCGTGAAGTATGGAAAACCAAAACGCATAAAGCTGAAAATGTCACTTGCACACCTGAAAATGAAACCACGAATCTCGGTTAACGGTATTTTGACGAGTTATGGAATGTTGGTAGAGTAAACCCAGCCCGCTAGTCAGTTGGTGACAATGTAGGTTTTCTAGGCAGCACATTCGCACAGTGTTTCGGGAAAGCCTCATAAGCAGAATGGCCACTCACTTCCAGCTCTAACAAGGCGACAGATGCTACTCAACGAGACTGGATAAATCTGAAGTGGTTGCGCTAATCATCCACATGAAGAATGATGTGCTATTTTCGGCAGTCGACGGAGGACAACATCATCCCAACAACATCCGAAAAGATATATAGAGGAACCGATAAAATAGTTTTCAGTCGAGATTTCATCGTGCAGCTGAAGCTAATCTATGCTGAGAATCCGACAAGCACAGTGCGGCTGTTTTATTCTTAATGGAGATCATCAGCAGTGCTCATCTCGCGAAACTATGGAGAGTTTCGAACCCAGCCGGTGGTTGACCGTTCGGCCACGAGCGGCTGAACAGCACTGCAGTTAGCTCTTCCCACTTGCTTCATTCCTAATTAGTGGTTCTTGTCCCAAGGTAAGAGATGATTCAGAAGATTTGATGAGACATCCAGTCCTTTCTTGCGTTGCTAGGTAAGGGACACGCAACTTCCAAAAGCTGAATACATGGTAAAACTAAAGTTACACACCAAGCACGTCTTTGCGTACCACACGAGCGAGATAGCCGAGGCAGCCATTGAATGCCACTGCTGACTGACTTAACAATTATGGAGATACCGGTATGCTTATGGCATGAAAATCGAGTCCGTGAAGAGTGGGCGTTGGACAGTTACGTTCAAAACCCTGGAGAGTAAAATGACAGAAAATAAAGGACTTCTCCAAGCATGTCACATCGCCGGTTGGGCTGAGCTAAGCAGCCACTTACCGATGGCGAAAACAACGGTGTTCTGCTTACTCTCAGTGAATTCTTGCGGATGGCTTTATGACTATCTCTCACACACGCGTTTAAGAAACCTTCACGTACGCCAGAAATTTTCCCCGAGAAGGTAGCCTAGACGGAAAAACTCTTGAAAAAAACAGCATCTTTTTGAACGTACCATTACAGTCATAATAATGTGAACGAGTAAGCTCGGTTGCCGATAGGTTTTGTCGCACACTTCAGGTGAAAGATCAGTTTGCTTTCGCATCCTAAACCTGTCTCCGGGACATCTAGCGCAATAGAACTTTGATTACAGATACCAGCGAGGAGCTTTCAGTAATTTTGTGTGTTTTCCGTGAAAGTTTCTTTTCGTGTTCTGGTGCCAGGTGTCAGAAAATATACTTGGTTCAGTTGTATACCTTGCAGCTCATAACCTCTGTGCTTATGTTTTACCATTATTGGTTACTCCGGTCGCATATGATGTGTGTTCCTCTCCATCATGTGAGGATTAGGAAAAAATGTGTCATTTTGTAATATCTTGAGCATACTGGTTCGCCTGGATCAGAACTAGGGTGACAGACGAAAAAAACCTGGTGCAATAACTTGACTGATTTTGAAGCCTATTTGCAGTTTCAATCTGTCATGCTTTTTATCCTGCAAACAGAGCGACCTGAGGCTAGGCTGGCCATGCCACTTCTAGTAAATAAATAAAACATTCACGAATAATTAAGTCTTCTCAATGCACTGAGTTTCACCTTTATAGTGCTAGTTGAACCATCGGAATTTATGGTGTGAACCTAAAGAGGGCGGTTATAGATCATTAGTATGGTTGGAAATTAAAGGGGAACAACCAGATCGTAATATCTGTGGGCGTTTTTGAACAGTTAAGTTGTGGCCTACATTACTCACGAATTACACCATGACAGTAGGGCGTAGTCCGATTGGTTAGGAGGACATTAGATGCAAGATGTTGTCCATAGATAAGTACGCCTGAACAACCGCAGTACTCGGTGTTCCATGACCGACTAGGACGAGCCAACTAAGCATATGCGGCCACATCGTAGCATGTCTACCGGTAAATTGAAATCTGGTTTCATGCTAAATGGCGCTCAACAGGTGGTTTTGTAAATACAACCACTCTTGATCAAGGGCTTAATGACAAGCATTTTAACGGCTTCCACTTTACACAGCCTTTCTCTGTTCCCTTGGTTTGTGTCTCTTGAATCAAGTACATTATCCCGGAGATCAGTGAACCCACTTGGGTTTCAACCTATTCTATCATTTATTCGGAGGGAGTGGATTCTCGCGTTAAAGTTTCTCCACTCTCGACTAGAAAGGAATAAACATACCGAAGAAGCTAATTCACTTCCACTGCATCAATACCGTTGAAACTGAGTTGCACGTCTTCATTTATTCATGTCTCTTACTTAAGTGCGAACACAGCTGTGTACTGATTCCCTTTTTCAGTATATGCTAACACTCACCCGTTTAATCAGGTCCAACTCACTACACTCTTAAAAAGTCATAGGCTAAACTCCAAACCAAACGTATCATCACTACATGTATACCGTCATCATGTCGGTGGTGGGCTGCTGTTTTTCATTCATCTGTCTGGTTTATCTCATGTTTCTATTTTAATTTTTCTCCCTTCAAACGTTAAAACCCAGATGTCCTTTACCATTAAAATTTTGCAGCGTCGGAAGTTCGTTCGACTGGTCTCAGCGAAAAAGGTCCCAGTCATCCAGCAACTTCTGTTTATAGTGATCAGCGAACCAGAAATACAAGTTGGGACGATTATATGTTACATTCATATAATCAGCAAAGCAATTATGGATACCCAGTAAACGGGTTACGGATTCGTTCGCGAAGTCCCTCTCCTCAGACGTCTACTCCTTCGCAAGATAGGGGACTGATGGATCGCGTGGATGGTTTCAATTCACCTTATTTAGACGGTATGAGGACCGTATCAACCAGGCCGAAAGAAGCGATCCAAAGACGGGCAGCCTTCGCAAACAGCGCTCCACAATCTCCTATCACGGAGATAAGAAGCCCAGCGTTTGAATCTCGCAGCAGTAGTACGGCGGTCGTGAGAAATGGCTTGGGAACCTCTGGACTTCCTCCTGTACCAAACCGATTTTCAACTATCCGGATGAGTCGAAATGAGCACTCACCTGCCACAGATAAACTCACACCGATGGGTCCACCAACGGAAGAGGTCACTATGCACATTGATCCCGAAACTGGCACACCGGTCAAGGTTACATCAAGATCACAGTCGTTTACAGATTTGGATCAGAATGTGGTTGTCACAAAGACCGATGAAATAATTGAGAAAGAGGATGGGACTGAACATTGCTCGAAGCAACGGACTGTTCGCAAAAGTGAGTTGGAGTGTGAGCAGAATCGTGTGGTGTCTCAAGTAGGTCATCTGTAATAGTGTTCTAATGAGATAGTGCACAAACTGTCTACAGCAATAGATAGGTTGTTTCAAAGTATGATTCAATAACTAAAAGTGTAGTTCAATCTGAGATGATCCCGGTTGGTGAGGCGCTCGCCCAATAAGACAGAGGTTACCGCAGATAAGTCATGCATTTATGCTGATCAGCTCGTCAAAAATGTGTCATCACGCCGGCAACGAAGGCTGTGGTTTTCTGAAAGTACGAAAACAAGTCCGTAATTGGCTTTTATCAAAGTCTACAACACAGTTTTCCATAGGTATACCCGTTAAACATCCTCGGTGGACTATTCCAGTCAAAGTAAGTTCGTTGGAGTCTTTCACCAAACCGTGAAACTGCAAGGCACAATGCTGAGAGGCTTGTTTGCAAACATGATCACCATATTCACTGGCAGGCTACTCGGTGACATGCATCAGGGTTGTACACAAAGAAACTGTGCGCAGCGTAGCCTCTAAAGTATGCCAATCTAATTGGTGTCAAGCGAGAGACATTCACCTGAACCTACACTCAATCTCACGTTTATGACATTCTTAAAAAAAGTGTGCTACACTTTGGTCGCTTAATGTCCTCCATTGGAAAGATAGTCAAGAGACTGGATATAAAATAACTTGTAAGGTTGCTAAAAGCTCATTGACAGCCCTCCATTATTTTTTTCCCCTTCAAGGCTCATCATGTGGGCTTGCTACTCGAGTTTTCATCACCCGCACGTTCTACTTTAAAATCATACTGTGTGCCGGTAGCGAATACACCCATTCGTAAACTAATGGGCTGTCAACTGGAAACTCAGCCGACTCCCAGCTGATTCGCTATTTAGTGGTTTCCTGCAACTGCTAAGCCACATAGTAGTTATTTCATGTTTCAGTTGAGCTACTTTCAACATATTGACTCACGTTTCTTGCCACAGCTCGGTAACCTGCCCTTAAGGTTCATCCGTTCTCTGTTTTTAGTTTGCATGATGGTGGTGACTGGGAACATTGAATGAGTTGACAGGCAACTGTGATTTATTCGAAACTTGCCCAAACAATGGATTCTGTGCATATATAGCTGTCCTAAGAACCTTGGATACAACCAGAAAGTGTTGTATTTTATCACAAAACATTATGTGCTCACAGATGTTCTTATTACACGAGTCATCCAAAGCTGTTGCTAGCCATCAAGTCTACTCACAAATTTATGTTCAATTTGCTCATACTTACCCCAAATCAGCTATTCAGAATTCACCAAGAACTCGCAGACCATTGAATCGTCTCGAAAGTAAGTAATCCATGTGAGTTTTTAGACTGAGACCCAAATTGTGCTAGATTCAAGGAACGGTGTTTTCAAGCTCATTAACTTTATGAGACAAGGAGCCACATCCACGAGTAAAGCCCTTTGAATAACAATGCAACCAATCGGCGACATTCGATACATGATTGGGAATGGTCATTTTTTCCAGTCAGGTAGGGTTTTCCTCCGGATTTACACAATGGTACTGATCTACCGGGATTTCAAAAGACTGTACATGTGGAAGGGTTTTGGTGCACCAATTTCGCTTTTGGTCTCACTGTCGATGTTAGGGCTTTGATGCGTTTTGCCTAAATTAACTCGATCTGAGGCGGCCACAACCTTCCGTGATATGGAATCCTGCGGTTGTAGTTGCACCAACCTCTCGAGATCCAGTGTGTGGCTTCATTTCCTGCAGCTTGTTCTGAAAACCAATCGGCCAAGTGGTTCTCACTCTCCGGTACATGCTGGATCGTGAAGTTATACTCTTGTAGTCGGAGTGCCCAAAAAGCAAGCTTTCTGTGGGGATCGCTGGCGGTCCTGATCTGCACAAAGAGTATGTGGTCGGTCTCAACTTGAAACATTTGTCGCAGCAAATATGGCTTCCACTTATCCAGGGTCCAGACGACCGGTTAACATTCCTTCTCAATGGTTGGCTACTTTTGCTCAGTGTTGGTCAGGTCACGACTGGCGTATTTGATGACCCTATCCTTCTGCTTCAGGACTGCACCGACACCCAGGTCACTAGCATCCGTTGCCACAGTATACATCTCTCCGACCTTGGGCAGTTCGAGGGTGAAATGCTGATCTATCGACTTGCGTTTTGACGCATTCGAAGGCCTCATGCACTTTACTTGTATAAAGGTTCAGGAAGAGCTCGTCGATTTCACGAATTGTTGGCCCGCACATCACCTTGAAGATCTTCTGACTTACCCGCATTCCGGTCATTTTTTCCCCTCATTTCGTCAACCGCAAAAACGAAAAAAGAAGGTAAAGTGCGTCACGGGCAATTGGAGCCTTTAGCACATTAGGTTTTTAGATGGCACTTCTCTAATTAACGAGTGGTTCAAAAGTATACCCCAAGTAACGCCGGGTTCCATAATATCATCGAAGGCGGTCACCTAGTCATCTGATCAAATTATGCGATGCAGTTTACCCTAAGAGCAAGAGTTTCTGGTCCCGCGTGATTCAGCTGGAGGTTGCCAAGAATTCATTCAAACGTTTTAGTAGAAATGGTTTAAATTCGATAGTAAGGACATACTTCCACGTAACCTGGACAAATCTCACTTACTGTTCAGCTTTTTGATCGACAAACCTCAAAATTTATGCACTTCTGCTCTATTTAGAAATAAGGTAGCAGAATGCATCTTTCTGCACGATCCTACTCTAATTCAACTGGGGTACAACCACCGATTAACCGACTCAAATTCAGATAACGAACTCTTCTCGTTCGTCCATATTCCACATCAACATATTTACTGGCTGCGTGATGTATGTCGTTGCTATTTTGGTAGCGTTTTCAGTATTTTTCCGAACTTCTGAAAACTTTTTCCACTCATGATCCATAACAACCTATGATACAAAGTTCGCCAGCCAAGGCTGATAGCAATTTATTTTAGTCCGGTAGTCCGAGGACAACTGCTCCCTTTAATCTTCTAAATTCTCTCCATCAGAATCTTTGCTGTGCAAACTGTATCGACTAACCTTGATTGATTGATTGATTGATTGATTGATTGATTGATTGATTGATTGATTGATTGATTGATTGATTGATTGATTGATTGATTGATTGATTGATTACAAAAGTTTCGTCATTTTACAGCGTCCAAACACCAAATACCACATACAGCGACGATGCGGGGGATCAATCGATATTACGCGAATTGATGAAACCGTAGAGAACAATATTAGTCGAAGCACAATAGTTTGACGTCTGGCGATTCGCTAACTGTTGCTCGGTTGGGGATAGCTAAAATCATGCAGTCTCATACTTTTGATGAAGGTGAAATCGGTAAACCGACTTTTGCTAAGTTAGTCCGGCTCGACAAATTCAAACAGCCATATTCAGTCCGACGCATACATTACCAACCATGTTCGGTGTACGAGGACAGGACTGGAAAACACACATTCGCATACCACCTGTAATAAGAATGCGGTTGACGTCAGTGACTCATTCCACAATGTTCCCCCATCTGCACCGAGAGAAAATCATCAGCACATTTTTTCAGACAAAATCAATGTGCCGGGTCATTCTTCGCTTCCGACACCCTCTCTTTTCTGGTTTATCATACACCAGGACATTCGGAGTCGGTCCGCAGCAGTCGTGTGCTTCGATCCAAACTATCTGAAGAAGGTGAGTGCTTGAATGTTGTGGGTCATAATTATACAAGCGACTACCATGAACGAAAGAACCATGTGCCACAAGTCATTTGGGTCTTCATACCAAACAAATCAGTATAGTCTGTCCAACCAAAAGGTGTGAGGCTAAAATTCTCGGCTTTACAGCAGTGATTTCAAGGAAGATAGACAGGATCACGTACCTATAAAATCATACCTTCTCACATTTTAAAAACATAGTCCTCTGCTCTACTGGAATTTCCAAAGTTCTACATGTGAATTCAAATACGGTACTCCTGTTGGCTTGTTATTTCGTTGATCACCGGGACATTTCGTTGCCTAATATGAAAACCTTTGTGGTTCCTGTCGCAAGGGTGCAAACATTGTCGGCGGTTCACACTACTCCACAATCTGAAAGCCAGACAGACTTGATCGTGGAAAGTTTACAAATCACCATAATTCGTATCTTGGATGAGATAAATCCGACGGTAAAAAATTACTATCTCCCATTGGACAAATTTGCTCCACCTCCTGTTTCACATGGTACGATGTTCAAGGTATAGCAGTATATTTTCACAAGAGAGCCTACTCACCAAAACCAAACTGATATGCAGTTGTGAGTATTTGTCGAATTCCATGCTATTTTGGCTCAAGTAGAGAATGAGGTTGACGGAAACTTGGGGACTGCTGATGAGCCTCAAGAAGGGAGAAAACAGTCGTGGGCTCTCGAAGAGTTTTCCGCAACCTTGTGAGTAGATTCCTTTAAGAACACATCTATTTTATCTACCACGTAGCCAGGGACATCAAAACAGTGTGTAGTTGACAGCCCGCCAACGAATCCACCAAGAGTACCCACGTGGTAGATGTGTAACGGTGGATACTACTGATAAAGCATGCGAGTAGTCTATGGTTGGTGTCCAAGCTCCGCCCCCGCATCTGATGAAAGGTGAAGTTTAGTAAGGAAATGGTGGAACTGCTTTGCAGTGTTCCTTTACTATTCCGTAAGAGTCAATGTATATCCAGGAAAGTCTAAGAGGACACGTGAGAATGTTCAGTTTTCGAAAACGTTTACTCTCCTGTCCAATGACTTGTAACTGCTTAGTTCGTGTATGATAATAAATGACTTCGCATCGGAGGGCTTTCCTCATTCCACAGGTAAGCTTAATGGTGTAAACAAGCAAAAGGGGACTGAGAACCGCCTCAAACAGCTCAAATTCGCTTGAATAGTCCTGAAGCTCTGATACGATTATCCCAGTCCGTTAACACCATCCACGCGCACCCCCAATCGACACATCCGGGACAATAGATAGGACGGGCGAGCACTTCCGTCTGCACAGACTTGCCAACTCTGCACCAACCGGGTGTGGTGGTGCACTGGGTACGACACACTGGCCTTGAGCAGTTTTCTCACTATCATTAGCTGATCAGCTCAACTGGGCATGACACTTCAAATCCATGCATTCATATCAGTTGACTCTAATGCTCTACTCACTTTTTCGGGACTAACTATGCACTTACTTCGTACTTACTTTGTCCCGAAATCCGTACAAACCATACACACCTACTGTATGTTGACTTACTCTGACAAATTTGTGGTTGAAAACAATGTCGTACATGCGTCATATAAGAAACCATACGGCGCAAAGGTATAGGCACGTCAAATTTTAGACGCTTCACCCGTAATACATTAAACAGTTGACAGAGTTTGGCATACACACTAATTTGCACACCAGTTTGGTTTTCTCGGAAAACTCACCTGAATCCCAGCTCAGTCTCTCGTTTTCCTCATGATATAAATTTGAAGATATCATTCTGGCGCGGAACAGAATGTTTACTTACTAGGCGTGATTTCACAAAGCTGTCCCATTATACACCGACTACGTTCGATGGAAGAAGCCTGAGTCTTTTCTGATAGTTATGTAGGCAGATTCTACCGGCACGGCAGAGTAACAGGTTTACGGATTCACAAACTCCCATAACACTGTGATTACTGGGTCAACCTCTTACTAGGTAGCACCCTTTGATGTTATTAACCGGCGACTGAATAGCGTCATTATCAAGTAATATTCTCAAGGGTTGTAGCAGAGTTTGACCTCATAGTAACAACAGGTTGTACAAACACAGAGGTAAGGAACATTCTCCGTTGTTTTCAAGTCGTTGCACCAAAAATTTACCAGTGAGAAACAGAAACGGACGAGCAGTCGCACTACCACATCTACTTGCTTTGATATTTCGAACTTATTTCCAGCAGGAGAAGCTCGTTTATTTAGGGTGTACGAAGTGAATAAAGCTCTTTAAAGCTTCCTTCTTCAAAATGACAGGGTTTATACAGTTATCTATGCTCTACTCTGAAACGGGAAAAACAATTTTGTTAGTAAACGTTCGAGTAGACACTGCTGGACAACTCTGTCAGATTTTGCTCAAGAACGGTTTTTCAAACATCGTGCGTCTATTCCCAGAGCAGATTGTGTTGAGGAACTTTCAAAAGCACCACGACGAATCGGTCGGCTGTGAAATCATTTCAGTGCCTAGCTGTAAACCACAAACTTGCGTTGTCCAACTATCAGCTGACCGCAAGGCTTGCCCGATCTTAGCTTAGGACCCTCCGCGACGATGTTTAGAAAGCCGGATGAAATGCTATCCAGGACGAGTTTTGGACTTCAACGTTAAAGGTGATAAAATGAGCTACTCAATACGCATCACACGATACCAGCTTTATGAGTTTGCAATACCAGCAATGTGATCTCCATCCCAAAACGTCTGTTCTGTTTCAACTCCGTAGACATTAGGCGCGCTGTGTGAGCCGACTGTCATCGATTATCGATAGGGTGATCATGACCTTGTGCAGGGAACTTGATGGCAAATCGTTTTGATAAGAATTTGACAAAAGGCCACAAGGAAAGGCATACTTATTCGGCAACGGAAAGTACGTGCTTTTGAGACAAATGATGTGGTCAGACAGGTTTCCTCCTTCCCAAAATATCTTTTGCACAAACCCCATCACACCATATAAAAATGCAATACCAGTACAAGCTTCTCTGTGAGTATGGGCAGATACGATCTAAACCACTTATGATCTTTACTAACCTATTAACTGCATTACTAACCGTCTTGCCTTTCGTTTTCCAGCTTCCCTCGAATCACCAACGCGCCAAAGCAAAACTATCGGAGATGGTTGGTTTCTACGCCGCTTACGCTCCTCGTTCTAACACGCATCTGCACGCTTGCGACTGCTATCGCTTTGGTGATGCGCACTTCTAATTTTCTACTGACACCATAAAGTACTTTTACTAATCTAGTGATGTGTGCGTCTGAGCTGGGTACAGTTCAGACCTTGTATCTGTATGGTATAGATAGGTGTGTTTCCTCCTCGCGAATCGGCCACGCAATGGCTGCACGGTAGACAAGTTTACCTACCGTGGACTGGGCTGTTTTGATGAAATAGCTTCTACTACGGCCATTTGAGAGAAATGGTGAAAACAGTGAAATTTGCTTCAGTTGTTTGGTAGCTGGGTTGTTTCTAGAATGCTGCACTTGCTGTAATGAATAGTAAATCATTGTGTATGTTCCACGATTTAGTGAAACCTCTAGGTTCAAGGCCAGACACGGAAGAAGACAGAAAGCGGTAATATTTTGATGATGCAAAAGCCAGCCTGTTAAATTGGTACTTAAAAGGTTCCTGGTTGTACCCACTCGAATCCCAGCACCACTAGTCTATTTTTAAAGAGAATACAAATTCCTTTGTTGGGGACATGCAATACCAGGGATAGTTCTTTAACACAACGAAACTATCGCCTCTTGGAACCCAATCTTTATAAGATAACTCTGGAGTATTCCACTTTTATTACGATCCAAAGACTTCTCACTTTCACTCTGCATGAAATTCCATGGGAGACACGTCGGAATTTTGCACACAGTTGAAATCACATTGAATATGACAACCTACCTACCGAAACTTTTGTTTCGGGTTCTTCGAAAGAACTCAGCAAACAATGACAGATATTTTGCTCGAAAATACACTCCACACTTGCAGATATTCTTCAGAGTTGTATGTTAATAAATGCCGTTCAATCCCGTGATGTCAGTCTGTGTATCGATGCCCTGTGTAGACAATGCACGAACCTTGACGAACCTTGACAACACTCGAAATAAAGTGTCGGCAATCACAAAGGCTTGTCACATGTTCGTGGCATAGTTTGCGTCTGTGTTGGCAAGTGCGTTAGATCTCGCTCCATTGTTAGCTGTTTTTGTTAGAAGATGTGTTCACATTTTATTGCCTGCTAACACTTTGTGATTATCCTACTACGTGGCCTTGAATTTTTGCTCTTGGTGAATTTCCACCTATCCACACCGCTCCACTGTAGTTTGGCACTCAAAAAATTTGTAACAGGCGCACGTTACTGCAGGTTTTTCAATTTATTTGTATGTGAGGTCCGCCAGATGGCTCCTCGGCATGGCAATACCATATCTGTGTCTGTCGGTCTATGCATGTTCCTGGTTGATGTGAATACGTTTGCACCGGCATTGTTAGATCCGAACTAAAAGCTACCTAAATGTTGTGCTCAAACCACGTTCTTTTGACGCGGGCAAGCTTTTATCTGTTTTTTAAGTTGCCGAATAAACCACACAGTGAATATTTCCAAACTTGCTTGTGATTACTCATGAGTAGCGAGTAATACCACTGACATCCGTGCCCTAACCCCTGATTTTATGATCATCGTGGTACGTTTTTAAGGAATCCGTTCAATTTTTTTCTCGAAATACCAAATAAGTACAGTGTTTCCTGGTCGGAATCAGTTTACAACGGCTGTTTCGCCAGTAGCTCCTCCCTAAGAGACAATGCTGTCCAGTAGTTTCAATCAAAACAGCAGGATATGAACGATGATGTAATATATAAAAGACACAGCACTACTGAACGCACAAGCACTGACCCATCGCCACACTCAACTCCGCTCTCTAGTGACGTATTGGTGATGCCACCGTGATTGGTTATGAAACGTTTACCATTAGATTACGGAGTTCAACAAACAAACCAACGGCCATCTAAGCCACCAACATTTTCTTCACTAGAACCTCACTTTTTGCATCACAAAAAAATCTATCACAGTGCTCGTGCTTGCACACAACATAGCACAGTTTGTCCGATGATTCGGGAAACCGACAGTGATTTTCCATAGATAATTAATAGTACTGTAGCGGTCTATGATTTTTTGTCTGAAGGATAATCTAGCTAGCACAACCATCAACCCATCGCTACGCACCACTACGCTCCCTAACAACGCACTGATGATGTTACCTCGATTGATGGTGGAACGTTTGCAATTAAATTGCTAAGCTCAGCGAACAAGCCAACGACCATAATCCGGCTACGTTATAAAGGGTGAAGTAGAAGTTTGGATGAAAGCGTACTTTGCGCATCCATTCCTCTCTTGGTCCGATTCCGGTTTCCTCAGAAAAAGGTGTCACCTTCTGTCCAAAAGCATCAGATCACTGCATCAAAAGTCTTTTCGCAGAAAAGACTACTCAGAAAACCATACTCATCAGTAGGTGTGTTCGGAACCTGATAAAACACTGCAAAATGCACTTTGACTTCAGTGAGACTCACCCATTGTGGATAAAGGATCATGTAGAATCTCTACTACAGAAGACGGAATGCTAATCCGTTGATAACGAGCAAATTTCAAGTGTTCTGTTTGTTTAAGACAAACGTACGAATCTGAGATGGTCTGATACGTCTAGGACCACCAGGTCAATATTTGGGCGAGTGAACAGGTCTGACTGTCAACCGAAAGTTGGGAGTTTACCTCCTCTAAAGGAGTCATCAGTTCAGTTTGTTCATCTGATCATATGGAGTGCAAAACACTATCAACTCTAAACAGACACGAGACAACCACAAATTGGTTCCTATTTTTTCTGAGTAGACTGGCCGGGCTGCAGTGAGTGAAGAAGTGCTCAACGTTTAGTGAACCCACCGGTGAATAAAATCGCCACGACGTTACTAGGCACAAGTTGATCCTCATATTCTTATGTGATTTCAGCCACTCCATAGGTTGAATAAAACTTTGGTATACTGTACCAAGAACAGCAGATTTTGTTAGATGGATGTGTAGGTCGAATGACCTTAACATCACACGGTTATTGCCAAAAATGCAATGAAACTTCGACCGAAGCCTAAAGGCTCAAAAGTGCAGTGAACCATATCCCAACCGGAGAAACTTGTCGGTGATTAAGAACGACCTATCCATTATCTGCTTTTTGAGAGATCGAACACAGTTTGGTTTGCACACACGTGTTACATCACACACATAATCAGCCATTATTGTGTAGTAACTTTAAAATCATCCGTAAGTTGTTAGTGTTATTCCAATGTATCTGCAACTCCATGTTGGTCATTCAGAATACGACTTGAACGGATCTGACTAACTAGTCATGATACAGCTGCCAGGGAACTCTTTATAAAGCTGCATATCCGCTGGCCAATACAACAAACAGGGCACTGACGGTGTAAACTGAATAGGCGATGACAAAATTTTGATGCATTAACCAGTTGAACCTCTGGTTGACACCGACGTAATTTGCAATTGAGAATTTTTCCCCAGTTGTGTAAACTTTGGTGTTCATGCAGGACGTAAAGTGGGTGTCAACTGGGGGACTGTGCCTCCGTGACCAGGCGAAGCAGAGTGATACCGACAGTGGGCTGTCTAAGAGCATCTGCCAACCCTCTAAGAAGCGCGTCCTGTCATAAAAATGCTATGCCTTCTTTAACATATTCGTCATCCTGAGCTGACATGTGACGACGAATCTATATGCTTGAGTTTCCGAAACCTTCTGCCAGCTGCACTAGTAAAAATGAAGGCCCCGAACAAAACCTGGACCAACACTGAAACGTTCTTGTATCTTACCGATAAATCGCAAAGAATTTCATTTGTACAACAGCTACCTTCAGGGTTGTACACCTTAAGTTTGGGGATGACCACTCAAAAATACTAGGCACTGTGACCAAATTTCACGCAAGGTGCTCTGGTCAAAAAAATTGATTTTCCTATTCGCTGTAAGGATACAGAGAATCGTTATCCGTTAGACAGACGCTATATGGTGATGCCGGAATCCTAATCGAATGAAGAATTTCCCCAGGTGAATATGGTTTGTCACCTTGTTCTTTGCTTATGAACATTAACATCAGATCGGTAACATCATAGATCGGCTAGGGATATATCTAACCTTCCCGAGCTGACCGTCAGCTCAAATGGACGCTGGTACTTTTGCCGCCCGATTGGTCGCTTTCTTCTAAGACAGAATACTACTGAAATACCACATGACTAACTGACATCCATTTCTTTTCCCGCCCTCTAGCCACACCTTATCGCGCTACCAGTCAAACAAACCTTGCGGGACGTACTACACTTGGTCAACAACCATGGTCTTCTGGTGAGTAGCATTCAAGCTTTTCATATCGATCGACGGTGTTGTTTCTGATTTGTAAGCCCAAGGCCCACAGACTTTTTTGCGGTACATTCTTCTTTCTATCTTGATAGCATTCTTGTAACACCACTCTTGTGGATGCCCTAGAGAGGTAAATTCGTGTTCTACTTACTACTCAGAACTACAACCAATCTGTATTACAACTGCATTCGCTTTTACCGAATTAACTTTGAAGAAAGGACACAATTCTGGAAGTGTCACCCCTCAGTCTATCTAACAAACATGGAAGTAGTTCACATTGACCGTGAATGCTAGATTCCAGCGACAACAGAATAGGTTTCCAGCACTTCGTGGGTAGCGGAAGCGACTCTACAGCAAAAATGGATATCATGCACAAATCACCAACAGCTTTGCTAATCAGTACATTTCCTCGGCAGTTCTTTAGTCTGATCGTTTGGCTACCGCAGTGAACGTTGTTCTGCTTTGCGATAAGCACGAAGGTGAGCATATATGCATTATTGTACCACAGTTGAACTGGAACGGCTTTTTCAGCGCTTCAGCCAACCAGCCTAAGTTGGCCTTCCAAGCTCTAGAATGAACATCGCATCCCTAAAGATGAATCGAGCTTTGACAGGAACTAATTACACACATGTGTTATAAAACAGTACCCAACTTAGTAGCTTACGCGCTAAAGGAGAAACGTATTTTCCAAACGATCACAGTCGTTCTTTTACTTGGTGTTATCCTATTCAGAATGTAGACTATCCCCTCCATTAGTAAGTTTTTTTCATGATCAGTTCTTCTGCTGAGCTGTAATGCAACATAATGGTGGAAAAGTTTAAGGCTCAACTCAATTTGTGGTTGAGCTCACATCTTTATAAGTACTAGCTCTGAAACCCAGCCTTCCCGGTTAGTTAATGTAGCTAAAATGGCATGAGAGGGACGGCCCATTGGATGGGTGATTGAGATGGTATGCGGTCCACTATTGAGCAACGAACTAAGTAGAGTTGAATCAAAGGGGCGGGCGCAAACTCACCAGCCAAGCATCCGAAAGAGGTATTCCGGAGTGAGGAAGAAGGAGAAAGAGGCTCCTGCGAGTTATGCCTAATCAAACGACACACGCACTCAAAAAAGAAACAAAAGTAGAAAAGCTCGAGCGGCTGCAGTCTTTCCCACTGAGATTCTGAAGGACAAAAGTCACATGTTCACCTTGATGAAACGTCTGAAACAGCCCGCTGACCGGTAGCAGTAATCAATAAATTTAGAAGTTTTTCTTTTAGGGTTTATTGTGAAGGATAGAGATCGAATACTGACCTCAAGTTCGAACGTCACAGCACGTTTTCAAATAAAAAAGACTACGCTAACTGCTCCCCATTCGCCTAAGCAGCGGTCCTCCCTGGTTGAAAGTCAGGTGACAGTCGGAAATCACGGACAAATGATAGTGCTGCGTATAAAAAATACTGCCAACCTGTGTACTTAACGACTGCACGAGTTATGTAGTAATGTAACTTGATGATGCCTAAAGAGATTTTCCTTGGCCCATTAAACACAGACTACTCTACTAAAAGACACCAAGTTCTAAACGAAAAGCTCACAGACCACATACTAACGTGAGTGAAAGTGACTGGACCAGACAGTATGGGTGGCACACTGCCGGTTAACTCAAAAGAGCTGTATCAAATGAATTGGCAAAAACTAGTTTACATCTTATTGGCAAACTGCTGAAACGTGAGACAAACCACTGCATATACCTCACGGTCCGCCAGTATTCGAAGTAAAATGACCGTTAGTGGAATGGTACTCGAGAGTTTGATCGATTTTCAGTAGCACCTACCAGCAAGATAATATCATTTGGAAATTCCCATGCAACTATACTCCTTAACGAAAACTGCGTCCGATGCTTGAGTTTGCTGAATAACTTAGCGACCAGGATAGTTAGCTCAGGTGAAAAGCCGCATGTGCAGCTTAAAGTGTTAACCTTTCGAATGAAATTTCAAAACAGCTGAAACACAAGGAAGGCAAAAGTCCGCAGTGAATTCTGTGATATAGTTCACGTTCATTCGAAGTAGTTTCATTTAAAAACGAAACGTGTGGGTCGCATGAAGAATCTACCTTAATTTTGGTGAGTGGCCTCTTCCCTAGCTTGTTTGTGGTAAGCGGTAACTGTGCGAAACTTTTACCAGCAGTTCAACTATGAAACTGCTATACAGGGGTCGCTTTCTAGTTATCGGCAATCTTCTTTGTCTATCGAACGACAACCATCCATTTAACGTGGTCAGAAGAAGCCACTTGGTTTGACATGGTTTCGAAGCAAAGGCTCATTTGATGATGGTGTGAAGAGATCTGGTAATTTTCAATGAAGGTTCCGTCCTACCAGTGAAGCCGGTCCATCCTGAATAGTCGAGAAACACTGTACAGCTGTTTCATCCTTGATGAGGTTCATCAACCGCGCGCATCTCACGAAACTCTACGGAGTCTCGAACCAGCAACCTTCCGGCTAATGGTTGGAAACTTAACCGTGAACCGCTGATCAGCAGTGAGATTAGTTTTCCTAGACAGGACAGCGACACTCATCCTTGAACCATAGAAACCACATCACGTGCCCGAAGCTCTCCGGGTTTCGTGAGATGCGCACTGCTGACGATTCTGAAAATGGATGAAACAGCTGTATAGTGATTCTCCGCTCTTTAGCATAGACTGGATGAAAACTCTGTTGAAAGGCTTATATAATTGAGTTCGACAAAGATCCGTTCAAGCCAGTTTTGTTGTGAACGTCATTTGTTCGGTTAGCAAAATTCACCAATGGTAGAGCACCAACACCGGACCTGCTTGTTTCCTACATGGTCCCAAAGTGCCTCCAATAAATAGCCAGTATGAAATCTAATAAAGTCTAGTTCATCACCCTCAAGTAGGTGCAAAGATTCCATCGTGGTAGATGGTCGATGGCAGTTCTTTCACGCTCTGGTAGGGCTGACATGTAACATTTTTTTCATCTGGAGAAGCGAAAAAAACTCTGACTGTTGTAAGCAATGAAAGTGTAGCACTCCAGTGTCCTAACTAACTTTGAATCCAAACCGGCGATCAAGAGGCTGTAAAGACTGCTCCGCAAACTTGCACGAACAAGATCAACTCTTAACCCAGCGACAAAGCTAATGATTTCTTCGCAAAATTAACGCATATCTTCACCTGTGCATTACATTTATTTGGAAAAAGTCTAGCAGTTATCTCACCCAGAAAAAGGCCACACACAACTGGGCAATCAACAAATGGAAAACCCTCGAAAATATCCATGATTTACCTGGTCTTCTCTAATCTCACCTACAAATAGATTGTGAAATTACTTCTTAGATTGTTGCGCATTTACTAATACGAGAGTATTCTTATTTTGGTGGGGTGTGATTCGCTGACCTAGGGAGTCCAGGATGTCGGTATCAAACTTCAACGCTATTGCGACATTCGCACAGTTATTGTGCGGATTTTTAAGTATTATCCTAAATTTGTCAACTCCTTTCGACCTCAGAACTGAATATACGAACAAGCACGAGTTACAAAAACACCCCGGGAATTTCAACCTATTCGGCCCATCGTGAAAACTTGATGCGGCGAGAGGACCAGCGTAGAGTCATTGACGATGGCACTAGCCGAGTAAGTTCCTAGCCAGCGTTACTTTACTCGCCGTAGATCCTTATATTCATGCGTTGCCCAGAATGTATGGTCTTTCTCACCTCCGCCTCCAGGCGTGTGTTTATCTTTTTTTCAACAAGAACGCTGTGAATTTTGTTCCAGTAGGCTCATGTCACGTGCCCGTGTGAGTTCCACAAGCAGGCTCACTGGATCAATATCATTCCTATCTGCAATATCTACCGAGCCAAACATGATGCAGCTTCACCATTATCGTTTTCAACCCATGTGGAGGTGACCACACAACATTTGACGTGACGGCGAAAGCGAATTTGGTCCAATTTTCGTTAGCTCGAAAAAAAACTTCCGTGACTAGCTTTCTCTATGCATAAAACAAAGGCTCAAATATTAATGCGGGTGCATCAAGTATCATGAAAGGTCCGTCCAATGCCGTTTATACTTTTGAGGGAAGCATATAAATTCACAGGTGTTTACTCCAACCAATCTGTTTTGACATGAAGAGCTCCGTTACAATGACTTTCACTTCATACAGTGTCTGTGTTTTAACTAAATTAGATCGAATTAGAACCCGATGAATTCGTAAGTATCTGTTGATTTTTACAGATTAAATGATTCTTTGCCCCATTCTTCTGACCACCATAAGTTGTTTAGTTTGAATCTATGGAGGAGTTGACGCGGACATTCCAGTTTATCCAGTAACAAAAAAACATAAAATGTCGGAAATTGGGCGCATTAAGCCAGCTCATATTCTGTATCGTTCTGTCAGAATGAATTTTCAAACTCAGTTTTCAACGAAAAAATTCGTTCTGCTGCAGCACCAAGTTAACATCTCCAAATTCATCTGAAAGTGATGTTTTGCTACATAAATATGCAGCTCTCATCTAGACTTTTGATAGCAGGCCTGGAGGTCATTTTTTCTTGCTTTAGTTGCCTTTATGACAAATTTTCCAATCCGCGAAATTGGTTCATGCCTGCTCAGTTGCAATTTGAACACCAATGTTGCGCTGCCCTTCATAATGGTGATGATGATGATAGAATTGGGCCTATTTTCGATTTAAGCTCAACTAATTGAAGCTTCCGGTGCTCTGCCAACAACCAAACTTCGCTTCGTGGAAGCGGAACACTTACTGACACAAAGAATACGGACTTGTATCGTTCATCTGAGACGGGAACTTCGTTTCTTAGGCTATTGAAATTCACCTAACTGAACTAGCTGCACTGGAGCATGTGGTTGTAATAACCGTCCTATTGTAATCGAAGCTAAGAAGCCCTGCAGGCCCACCAAAACTGATTAGGCTTCCAATATCGAAGAGCGCGGAATATTCCCGCTGAATATTAGAGGGAGTGCAAATAATTTTTCTGTGATATTTTGCTACTCATTAAATAAGTTATTGCTTTGAATGGTTTAATTAGAAAGTATGAGCGAGCAGGATAGACAATTAGCAGTGTGAAATTTCCCGGGGCAGCATCAGATGAGGCTTGTTTACAAACGGAACTGTACTGAGTAGCCGTCGTGTTGACAGCGCACGATGGCTATACGCTTCAGTCACACTGTCTTCGCTTAGATGGGCATGTCACTACTTCCGTCTAGGCTTGAACAGAATGGCGTTATTTCAGCTTCCTCAAGTTTATGACTACCGATATATTACAGAGAGCCTCATGGCTACAGCTCACCGTTTTCCAAGGGCTAGTCGAATGTCATCTAGTTCTATAACTTGGATGCTCAAAAAGCTAAGTAAAAGTTTCCCTCGCTTGTAAATGCACGACAAAAAAATTCCACCCTCTTAGGCATTAAAAAAGGATAGTCAGAATTTCATGTTTATTCTTACGTTAATCATACACAATCACCCCTCAGCTGACCGTACACACATTCCATTAAAATTAGGAAAAGCAAGTCTAAAGAAATTTTAGCAACGAGAATTAGACCCCGAAACCTTAAAGCCTAGTGGCCAATGCTTCATTGTTTGAAGTCATCTAATCTAATCTGGAATGCTTTCACTGGATCCTCAATTCACAAAGAACGAATGTAGGAATTGATTGTATGTGCCTAAAATGGAACGCCGAGCGTGTGTGTGTGTGTGGTGATGGTGGTGGTGGATATGATGTGTGTTCGGGTCATGTTTCAGTGAGGTACAGCAAAATTCTCAATGGTGGATTGAATTACAGTCATTGATGGTTCCGGTAGTCCCCAGTCTGGTTAATACTCTCCGCAATCACGGGAAGGCTGACTCACACGCCAAGAAAGCAAAAGATGTGGTAGCACATTAACTGCAATCTTTGTGAATCGCAACGAAATTCAACAGAGCATTGCTATTTTCCTGTCCGATTCAAAGCGCGGCTGCTTCCTTGTGCTTTTTCTAGATGACATTTTCGGCCTGCCCCATGGTGAGTGTGCACAAAATCGGCCAGTACTAAGCACAAGATTTGACGACAAGGCTCTACCATGCACTTTGGTTTTATTCCGTTAAGATACCACTAACTAGAAATGTATGAAACACAGTGTTGTTTTGATCCATCGAGTGTAGCACGACCGAAATCCGCTGATGATGTCTGGTAGTGGCCAGAAAGTTTGTGACCTTTAAAAATCTCTACGTTGTCATAAACATATTGAGAAACAGATTGGAGAAATAATGTTGGCTTGTAATTGACCGTAGGTTTCGTGTCTACGTCATTTCAGGATGAACAGGCCTTCTCCCTTCCTGCCGCGATAATGTCATCATTTGAGAAGGAGTTTCGTTCTTGTTTGAGCGATTCATCAATACATAGCGCCAACAGTCATTCACAAACGAACACTGGAGGTGCCTGAATAATTCCACTTTAACAGGTAGACATGAGTCGACCCCAAAAATCCTTCAATCACATGACGATTCCCTCAAATTTCAGCATACCTCCCAGCCACATTCATTTTAACAGTCTTCTAATTTAGCCGCGATTATTCTGGCCTTTGCGGTCACTTATTTCTGGAGGATGCCATATTCCGCCAAAACTTGATGAACTTGATGAGTGATGCTATAATCTTGCAGTGTAAGAAGCAATATTAGTTCCAGTTGCAACTTCATCGTGCTCAGTCCAGCCGGTGAATTTCAACATGTCTCCGCTTTATTCCCCCGGATTTACCTCAGCATCATCGGCTTGCACCCAGCACCACATTTGACCCCGAACAAACCGTTTGTTGTACACTTGTTATAAAAAGGCGTCCGCCGAATTAATCACTTGGACCGACAGATCCGTTTCGAAGACCCATCATTCATTACTTTTCCTGTTACTATCATTTATCAATCTAAAGATATTGCAGCTTTTGTAACCAAACCTGGCAGGTGATGAGTCTTGTTAGCCGCAAAAATCAGTGAGCACAGGGAATGACTCCAAATCCAGACAAGCAGGTTTGTTAATTGAGGAAGCAATGAAAAGGGGATGGTGATATTTAGTGGAATTCAAGGTTCTACTCAACACAGCTTAACAAAGGCAACATTCCCTGAATCAAGAGTGAACACCTTTCTGAAAGCTTGGCCCTCACACTCCTCCTCACTTTTCTGCGTCATTTCTTAACAAAAACAGCAGCACACCAGTGTTCTGCTCTACGTCAAATGGTTGGTAGTGTTTCTCCCCATGGACTAGTATGTACACGCAGCCCATCAATAAAAGGTGCATGAACTGGAGTCTGAAGATCAAACAGCTAGGTGGCTAACGTGTAAAGCATTGGCAATGATGTCGGCACTGATGAAGTCTCCTGGAATGAAGAAGAAACCTTTGCAAGTCAGTGGCCTAGTTCCGCGAACAGACCAACAGCCACCTGATCAACTGCTGATACGTAAATTTTTAGAATTCTGAAACATCTGGTTGGTTTGTGTTTTTTCAACGTCAGAGGCAACCAAACACTTTTCGATGCGTTTAGAACGAGTTCTCCGCCGTTATTACATCTTATTCTTTCTGTGTGCTCCCTTCGCTGACGACATTGTCTATATAGGTCTGTATTCTAACTCATTACAGCAGTATTCTTCACGTTGTTATGATGAGTCCAAAGGAACTGGAACGGCAGAAATTTTGGAGGAAATGGAGACAATCACATTACAGCCAATCGGACGTGGGGTGCACGACCTTGAACCTGTAAGATCAATTGCTCGTTCTTACAGGGCCAACACACCAACAGGTAACCTGGCTGTAGATTAGCTCTTTCGCTGTACTTGTTATATGAGGGAGCGTTTGAACTCCTTCAAAACTGAGAATTTTGGTGGGATTCCTTCAGTTACCAAAACTGGTTACCAAAGGTGTTGTCTTGCGTGAACTTACATCATCATATCCGCCATCATCAGCGTCATCGTCATTATTCTGAGCAACATCAGCAACAGTTATAACAGCTTAATTGGTACTGATTTTAGATGATTCACTGACTTAGAATCTTATAAGTGCGTGTGAAACCTTCAATTTGCAGACATGTACAAAGTCGAAGGTGGAAGGGTACTAGGGCCAGCTTATCTCAGGTATTTCCTGATGGATGCGTCTTCAATATTTCATCAGGTAGGCAGGCCGCGATTCGAAGCCTAATACTGTGACTCTCTTAGCATAGGACTGGTTGCCTGTGCTTTCTGCTGAGGAGCGATATGTATCGATATCACTCAGGATCTTCAGGAACTTTTCAGCGTCTTTTCAATGTCCTCCCGTGCCCCTTTCTGTGATTGTCCTATCCTGAAGTCAAAATGAAATGCACTATAGTTCAACATGTCTAACACATGACCAGAACAACGCAGCCTGTGTAGCTAAGTGAATTCATCAGGCAAATTCCCTTTAGCAACATTAGATGCCCGTTTTTACTCGTCTCGTCGAAGATGCACGATGCAATCTCATAATAGGCACGGTTTCGGTTCACTGGTAGTCCAAAACACTCTTGTGTCGCCACAATTCGTCAGACTTAAAGGGTGTACAACCACCAAGATCTAAATCTACCAACATTCAGACATTTTGTTTCCTTAGGACCTATGTTACAGCTTGTTGTCAATGCGGCTTTAAATCCGAACATTTTTCTGACATCAAAGAGCCCCAAACCAGTTTTTGGGTCCGTGGAAGCGCAAAACAGCATGTTACTGTTTTCAGTCCCACAAGTAGTCTGCGCATGCTTATTACGACGTGAGTCCTACCGGCTACACCAGAAACTGATATGCACGAGATGAGCCCCATTGTAAGGCGAATCTGGCGAATCTGGCGAATCTGTGTGGCGAATTGCATGGCGAAATCTACGGAGATTTTGGAACGGGTTAAGCTTCTTGTAGACCTACGGTTCGAAATTAGCACTCATGCTTTATCCACGTCAGCCATGCGTTCAGGAAATTTTGTAGTTTACAAGTTCGGCGGACTTCCCTACCCAAAGCTTGGGGTTAGGAGTTAACGGAACAGCTGACCTATTGGTTGACTTCTACACTGTTGACTGTAGAATAGCAAGGATTCTCGAGTTGATCTTGACCGATCTTTTGTGTCCAAGTGGTTGCTCGAAAGCAGAATGACCACATCCTCATTTTCATTAGACTCTTCATCTGAATGAAAATATCTTCAAAAGAGGCACAGATCTCGGTGGCCAATTTCATTAGTTTCCTCCCTCATTGTTCCTGGTATTACTGACTCTGTGCGCATCAAATCCACCGTCAACCTTTGCAGTGGCCTGTAGTCAAAAGTAACAGCAGTTTTCATCGCTTGGTACGCGGCAACTGAACTCCGCTGCCGACGTAAAAATTGAAAACGAAAACTTCGTCGACGATTGTGTTACGAGTTAAAAAATTCACATACTCGGGAGTCCTTTTGTTCCTAATTGCAAACGAAGACTCACACATGAGTACAAGGATGATATCGGCCAGCGGTTCAGCCTGTCGTGATTGAATGCGTCAGCTTTTCAGAGGGTTAAAGATTTCCAACTATCCACTGCCAATATCTTCCAGTGAGTGTAGATAAGGTGGGCAATTTTTCTAAGTGTAGTCCAAGATTGTATGCTGGGCAAAATCTACTAGAACCCGGCAGAAATTTGGCCGAGACACAATTAACTCAGTATAAGTGTTGAAGAAGACTATCCTAAAGTATCATATACCGAGACCCTCACCACTTTTCAGCTGACATTCATAAGAGGTATTGTTTGAAACTCTACTTCCAGGATATCGATTTTCACCTATCCCCATGATTTCTCGGCCTCATTCGTCCGCTGCTCGAATACCTTCCCAAACCCCAACATTCAAATCAGGTGGATTAAGTCCTGTTAAGCCGAACAGCAACGTTAGCGTCAGCACATTTCCAAAGCATCCTGGTACGATTAGCGTCAGTGAAACCGTTTATCCCCTACCCGTCACTCCTCCAACACAAGTACACCGTACATTTGCTCAGGCGAACACCGTCCTTCAACAGCAACAACATAGAGAACACCAAGGACAAGAATACGAATCACATCAGTCTCAGATGGGCTACATCAATCGCCCGTCTTCACCCTGCCCCATACCGGGAAGGTCTCGAATATTCGATGACACCAGCACATCAGCACATGGTCCGATGCCATTTCTTCCCGATTCTTCACAAACAGCCCGCCCGGCTAGTTCATCTAAAGGGGGTAAATATGAATGGTGCCTAATCCATCTGCTGTTTTTCACCCATTCAAATTTGCGTGCAGCGGTGAAGAGTTGACGTGGTATGAACGGGTGTTCATTGCTTTTGTGTTAAACTGTTCTTAATTTAATCACACTCAAGCACCTGTGGGGCCATTCACTGTTTGTAGTCCCCCTCATCTCTTGATGTCTTACATGAGGTGTCCCAACTTCCCTTTTCAAGTACACACTTCACGCGGATCATAATTCAAAGTTGACTTTCTTCCAAGGTGATGAATGCGCACCACTGTTTACCGTGTACCTCCTCTCACTTAGATTGAATGGTGGGGTTTTATTAATTTTCGTAGTCACATTACACCTTATCCGTGATTTCGCTGCAAGCAAAATCCTCAAACAAACCGTAGATCG
This sequence comes from Opisthorchis felineus, assembly GCA_004794785.1. NCBI lineage: Eukaryota > Metazoa > Platyhelminthes > Trematoda > Opisthorchiida > Opisthorchiidae > Opisthorchis > Opisthorchis felineus. Next base: position 359,169 of record SJOL01007377.1, read on the forward strand.
AAACCTAGAAGATGAGATACGGTGAAAATCTTGCTCGTTTATCAGGAAATTAATTTTGGGATCTAATGAGGAATTACCCGTCAATTGGGGGATGAGGCGGATTACTGAACAGTTCCAGTGGAACTGCAATTTTGAAAATAGCTATTACGCACCTCTGAATTCTCCCATAAAATAATAGCTGGAATTCCGTTCTCAAGGTAGATCAGTATTGAGTTTACCGCGCTTTGGGGCTTACACAACTGGGCCTGTAGAGCCTATCTAAGGAGGACTGAAACACAGATTTACTGGTCAACTTTATTTTCCTTTCATACAACCTACAATATTTGGTCTCCCTCATACAGTTGTGTTCATCCGGCCTATGGAAGCAACAAGCGATCACTGACCTGTGCTTTTAGAAAACTGCAATCGTCCAGCGACTCCTCACTCTTACTGTTATCGTAATTCCTTCCTATCATGGAGTAGGAGTTGAAAATTTGTTTCCTTTGTTTCATTAGATCACCTTCAGACAGTTGTCCACAGAAAAGCGAAGGTTGTTTCGATTGTCCAGTGCCTAACTTTCCTGAATCAGTTCGAAAGGATAGTTTCCCCGAAGGAACTTTCACAAGTACCGGTTTCCCGTAGGACTGTGTTCTTGAAAATAATACAGCCCCAGCTAATTTCTCGCCACCAACTCATCCTGGGAATCCAAAGATACCGCGTTTGTCCAGTCGTTTTCTTCACTAATGCCTAAATTCTGGGCCACAAAAAAATCCGCGGACTATTATCCGATCTTGCCTTAATTGATATTTTCCCTACTAATTGGGAAATAAACCTATTGCTTTTTGAAGAACTGGTTGGTCTCCTCCGATTTGGCTCAAAAAACGTTTGAAGGAAACGCAAAGCACATTCCGAACAAAATGATTACTACTGGCTTTGCAAACTTCATTATTGTGTTTGTTCGAACCTGTTTTCCATCGCTCGAATTCTTGGTGGTCATATGTCAAAGGATTTGGTAGCTTGAATCCAATAGGCCTTGATATTTGGGAGGAACTAACTGGAAAGTTTAACGATGAAATAGTTGCACTGGATAGGAAAACTTCTAGCGCGTAAAATTCCAAGCAAAGGTAGAATAGTGTTATCGACCGGAGCAGTTTTCAGTTGACTGAGTTTGTCGCATAGTTGATTTGGACTTCTGTGATCTCACTAATATATCGAACAGCTCAGACATAAATGGAAGGCTACACAGGATTTTCGTTTACTAGGTTTAGTTGTCCGGATAGCTAAATACTGCCTTTACCGGTAGCAGATCTGAGCATCGCAACTGAGATGCAGGAACAGTAGCCAAAAATATTCTCCATAAAAAAAATCAATCCACTTATCAGCACTATTAAAAGACGGACTAGAGAACCTCTTCATTATGCTTTATGCTAAATTTCCTGCTGGATCTCTTCTGACTTGGACCCTCAACAATAAATGAAACACTTGTTTACCCTCAACTTTCTAGTGACTTTAACAGAAGCTTAAAAGTGATGCTTCCACACTGCATCCGAATACCGAACGAACCCTTCTGACCTCATATTACGTACATCTTCAGTCTACACCCACCATATTCTGATTACAGAGAGAATATCACCCGTGATAGTCCGTCCTCATTCTTTGGCTGCCACCTATCCCTATCCAACGCCGCCACCGTTCAAACGAAACGTCTCATGGTACCGTGGAAGTCAAAAACAGCCATCAGTCGTGGTTCTTCATTCTTCACTAGATTTTGCGAAATCGCAGCATACCACAGAATTTGAACTAGCACTAAACAGTGAACACGACACGCATCAAATGAAATCAAATCACCAAAACACAGAAATAGTTCCTTTTGGCACATTTGACCACAGCCGGTCTCCGGTACCTCAACCACGGCAGAGGAGGCCCCTGACACCCAATCTTTGGATACGAGAGTTTTCACTGAACACTGCATCATCGCCTGTATCTCTCTTCCCAGAAACTACGAAGATCGACAGCCCGTATGCTGTAAAATGTGATGAACCGCTCGGGACTGATTACCGGATGGAAACGGATAAAGGGGGTATAAACAACTTAGACGTTTGCGCATTGGTGATTGCAGCGTATGACCCTCCCTTTCCCACGTACTATGGGTGCTTAAAGTTTACCTTTTCCTGGCTGGTGAAATTGAAGAAGCAACACTGAGACATTTCTAGTTCCAGACAACTCCATATCCCCGCAACCAGATGGCTGCCTTCAGCGTCTCACCGCATTTTATGGCGCATTCATTGTAGCCCCTCGATGACATCTGTCGAGTCACGAATGAAGCCATTTCTGTAGAACTGGTAAACTATAATACAGCATGTTTTCTAGGATAAAGTCCAATACGTTGCAACCCACTAAAGCCAGTCAGCTAGTGCCAGTAAGGGGATAAGAAAGTTTTCTGCCAGCTCCTAAACATCGACTGTACCTACCCGAATTTCCATGTTTGTCTGTCTTTCTAAGTCTCTATGTCTGCCTCTCTAATAGGCTACCAACATCTTTGTCTTCCTGTCTGTCCGTATGTCTATCTCTCCGTTTGTTTGTCTGTCGCTGTGTTCGTCTGTCTATTTGTTTGTGTGTGCTTCCCCGGCTTCCCAATTTGCAGTCGTGACAGTATCCCTACAATACTCTGTTAACTGCAGTTTATTCGGGCTTCTGTGAGAGAGTTTGCCAAACCATCTGACTGGTCCACGTTCGTTTTAATAACATAGGCTTAACAAGGCGAATGCCCGACCGATCTGGTTTGGTTTCGACCTTCCAAGAAGTGTTTCTTCATGGATTTCGGGTGGCGATTGTTCCCGTTCATTTAATGGTCACACGGCGGTCACAAGGAAATGGTTGATGTGGGCGCATAATGCTTTGTCGTTTTATTGTGTGATTCGGACCCCAATCACCGCGAGTTTGTCCTTTTCTAGACTGAGTTTAAAGCTGCCTATTTTTGGCTTCAAAAGAAAACTACGCACAGCAAACAGTTTTTCACCCTGGTTCTCGTTGACGGATAAATCCCTGCTATCGAGATGCCTATGGTGTACTCCATTGTGAGCTGAATGGTCTTCTCTGAAGATCTCAACATTCAATAATAAAATGCTTACAAAAGGAATTCCGTCTGAAGGGGTTTGTTACGGTCTGAGAGGGTGAATCATTAGAATTGCTGCGTCCGGAGATATATTTATTGCTAACTTGTCTCTTAAGCAGGCAACCAGTTACTGCGGTCAGTGACCCCGTGATAACTTTCCGCATTAATTACCCTCTACTGAAATGGAAACATCTAAAGCGTTCATCAACTGATAAAATTTGAAGTCCGCACATATAATGCACCATTTCGTTTTCTGCGGTGTGGCAACCGATCAACACAACAATAACCTGTGTGCGGTGTGAACCAATAAACCTCTGGTGCTCATGGAAGCGAAATATATCTTCTATACTCCACTTATCCCTTTTTTCGAAATTTTTTAGCTTCCCGTGCCTACACTCCAGGTCCTGACACATCGGATGGATATAGAACAATTGCAACGACGAACGTGCAACGGGAAATACACTCTCCTGGAACGCATTCCCCATTTATGTGAGTACTGTTAAGAATCTGGTGAACTATCAATAGTAAGATGATAGGTAGGCTTTCAATGAGACGTTTTCAATGCCTAGTATACTACAGTGAATTACCCGTTCCAAAGCATTATTTTTACTTTCGTTCTTTTGTTAATTTCAGAGCCAATGACAGTCGGTATGTTGCGTGCGAATCGTCATTCTTTTTTCCTTAACTCGGTGGTGTATAGAAAGACATCACAAGCGACACACAGCAAATATGTTGGGTTTTGAAGAAAAAATGTGGATCATACATCTTTCAAAAGCGTGGTGAAATGAGCAGATAAGACATTTATCCCCTAAGACACCTTGTCAATCCAAGTCAGGCGGTGCTGTTCGCACGGAATTCGTCCGGGCTGGACAGGATCTGCCCCGCGACTGTGCTTCACCCCGTTCCAGAGTTGGAAGCATTCTGCGAAACATGGAAGCTGTTCAATGAAACTTACTTGATCTTAAATGTAGAAGCAGACTGGTGAGAAAAATGTTGAAGAAACAGCCTTCGTTGTTTAGCTGGAACACGCCTTTCGAAGTGCTAATCAGCTCACCGGAGGGGCTAGGTGTCAAGGTGGACATTCATTCTATTCAGCCTTCTCGTTCCAGATCATCTGTCCTGTCCTGCTCCTTAGAGACCAGAAATAAAGATACTGATGGATTGGGATACTGAATAGTATTGTGTGTAGAACGCTATCAAAGCTAATTTATCCGCTACTTTTCAACTTGGTACATTGAAAACGCGTCGCCTAAAGCTGTTGTTCATCTTTTATTTGGAGCTCGGAAGTCTTCGTGTGATGCGCCCAGGCGGTGCGACAAGCTACCAAGGTCGACCCAACCTAAGTGCAAAAATAAAACGCCATGATATTCTACGTGCATCATTCTCGATCAATGAAACACTGCATTTGTGCATACCTTTTACTTAGGTCTGCAGCTGCTCCCCTTCTAAATAACTCCATTCGTCTGGGATTCTTCACTTCAGTTCAACAACAGTATCACAGTTCTTGTGTGTATACTGTTGTTGTCTGATGTGTACACCCCTAGCGATTACTCCTCACACTATCGACAAGCTTTATACCTTGTATGTGCAAGTCAGTCTAGCAGTCGTTTATTCTGGTACACAAATTACGGCTTTTCAGTTGTCAGCTATGGACTGAAGCACCATCATGCCGGTTCATCTTTCCTTCAACGTATTGTTCCCGGAATAGTTGTAAACGTTGAGTACTACGCGTTCTAGCACATAATTTGGCTTTTATTTTGTTGTCATGTCTGTTCAAATAGCTTACAGTCACGTAAAAACGACCCTTCGTTAGAGACTTTCTCCTGCAATTAATACATAATGCTTTTGGATCCATTTTGATCAAAGTACTGGTACCCCAGTTGATGGGAGATGGTGCTTGTATGTGAATGTCATGGTCACCGGGTAGTGCTAGTCAAATTGTGAGAATGCTGGCATGTTTTTTTCAATAGAACATTCAGGTCATCTCGTGGTGCTATTGGGTTGGCTTGTACTGAACTTAACTTCCATGGATTTTATTTGGCTGGAGGGATGTCCTTTGTACTGCTCTATCCTCTCCCACGGACATACCACTTGCCCTCACACAGCCGCATACAACTGGCAACGTGTGTCAGGGAATTCGGAGAGATAGCTGGTGGATCTCTCATCTTAGCCATCGAACCCCTAAGTTGATGGTGTCCACCGAATTTTATAGATTCAGCGTCAAATCAGTCATCGAAATTCAGATCCTCAACTACGTTTGCATGGTTAAGTTCATGTTTTGAAACCGTGTCCAAGATATGACGGTTATCTCATACAGATAGCTTCATGGTACCTTGGACAAACTCTTGGTCGCCAGGTGATCTGACAACTGTGGTGTTATTACTTGAAAGTAGCTGGTTTCACGGTTAGGCAACTCTCTATCCTCAACTAAAAATGACACGTTTAAGCTCAGTCGATAACTCCAAAGCTCATGCATAGAATCATTATGATGGTTTCACTGACCGAGTCGGATGAATACTAACTGATGAACTACTTAAAATCTCTTTTGAGTAGGTGACAATTACTTCAACCATTTGCGGCCACATGGAGAAAGGCTGTACATGGAGTGAAATTGCAGGATCCGTGTCAGGTTTCTTCAACCACAGTCTCCTTTCAAATCGCCTACACGGAGAGTTTGGCTTTGTTCTTTTTTTAAATAAACGCGGCTATCCAACTCTTTCCAGCATGCTAGGCTAATCAGTCGTCCCCAACCTCCTCAGAATTATCAATGCTTGTATTTTTTACTGTTTAGCGGTACACGATATAATTCACTGTATGAAGCTAGAGCGTCGGAAAATCATTTCGTCTCCAACGCGTTTCCGGAGCAACAATGGCGAGCACATACAGGTATGTTGACTTTTTATCTGACCAGCATGTTACTGTTTTATTGCATGACTCTAAATTCATCATGCTGACATTTGTGTTCTGTACATCCAAAATGCCTTACCTGTCATCTATCAGTAAATTGGCTTGTATAGAACAAACGTGCGTGAATCGAGTAATATCCGCTTTCCTAGGCCTCCGCAAGAAAATCTAGCTTATTATATTTGAAACTGGTTTTCAGGCAATATTTTGCCGATCTGACTTCAATCTGTACCACGGACTTACGTAAACGTTACAGGAACGCTAGTGCTCGAGTATAACTTGAGCTTTGTCATCTGGATAAAGACGATGAACCTAGCGCTTAATGTCTTCATCAGCTACGATATGATGGTGATATTTCCTGCTACTTTGCTACCATTTGGTTTGTCCTCATGAGACAGAGGAAAGCAACTTTAAGAATGAAATAAAAAAGAATTTAGTGAAATGTACCGTCGATTGTCGGGAAATCCGGTGCAACGCACGAAAAGAGTGTCTCATAGCAAAAGCGATAGGTTAAGATTTGCTAAAATGGAGTTGAGAAAGAGCCGATATAGAACGTTTTATGTTGCTATAAAATATTGTCGCTCTAAATTTTGTAAACCCCTGGTCACTCTCTGATCATTTTCAATCTTCACTGCAAAAGGTACAATAAATTGGTTTATTTGTGAGGTGAAAACACGGTAAATGCCCATAATTAGTCCATATATAAGTAGAATCGTCAAGTCTGTTTCACACAGCAGCGTTATAGTTTACGCTTTTTGAGATAAGTGTCCTGACTACTCATTCTCAATAGCGTCTGACATATTCCAGTCGATTTTAAGTTGACATCCTTCAGAGTGATTTTTAAAAAATACGTTTCTCCAACCTTTACTCCAACATCACTACAGTTCCTCCAAACTATGCCGCGAGTACAAGTGGAGCGAGTGGGATTGGGGACTCCACGGATTGGGAACAGGGACTCATGAAGCTGGTGCGGGAGACCTACCGGGAGTGGTACATGCCAGACAAAAAGAGAGAAGATAGTAGGTTTTTCCAAACCATTTTTTGCTTTATCTGTGAAAGCGCCGTTTGCATACAGCGGAAGATGCTTTCTTCTTCCAGCAGTAGCAAATCTGGCATTTTCGAAGTTAACCTCTGCCTGGGTGCATTACTGAAGTAGAATAGAAACATTTACTGTTCGTCCTCGCCAGTGCCCTCAAGCCTCGTGTGCTCTTTTTGAGCACCGATTTCCCGCAGAGGAAAGGCATGCATGTGACTTCGGCATGGTTACAAATCTCTTGATCCTGATTGGTAGCATAAAGTACTCGGTCCACATTGTCTGGAAGATCCGACGTATGTGACTCGTGATTACTAAACTGTTCCTTCGTACAGAAGAACTTTGGCAAATACACTACCTGAAAGGTTGCTGAAAACTCTGACAGCCCACCACCGGTTTCACTTTTCTTCAGGCTCATCAGGTAGAAGGAATCTCCGAGTTATCACCAACTTCATGTTTCAACTCAACACCAGATTGTACGCAACTGGTGAAGTAAACTTAAAAAAACGGGTTTTATTGGACGTCACCTAGTCCCTCAAATCGATTGTTGCTTTAATGGGCAACCCAACCGAATTCAACTCGAATCTCTTGTTTATGGTATTCTTCAACTGAATATGCTGCATAAAGGATGTCTCATGTTTCACTTTAAGCCGTGTGCGTCATAAACGAGAAATTCAGATGAATTCCACTTAAATCGAATAAGTTGGCCAAATTTGCAACTTTGGTTTAAGTACAACATTATGACGGCAACACTCGTACTGCGCCTGCCAAGAAGTACGAAACCTGCTTGAGTTGTTGAGGAATTTTCAGCAGTCCTATGAGTAGCCTGTCCTTCAAGGCCTCCTTTGTGACGTCTGAGAGTTTTTAACTGCTTGTTGACCGTATAAATAACATAGAAACATTTCGTTTTGAGGAATATGTGATGCAGTAATGCTCTTAAGTAGCCCACGTGAATAATGCTGGAGATCGGCGTGTCCAGTGGGAATGTGAGCAAGCGACAGCAAATTGACGAATAGTTTTAAATGGAGGCAGAATGCAAATGTCAAATGCTCGCAAAAACGGACCGGCCCCGAAAGATATCCGATAAGGTTTATGAAGCCCAGTGACACCGTTGAGCTGAAGCTTCATGACGCGCAGGTGAAAAAGCAAGACATCTCAAGATTTGAAGCAGTAGGTCGAGACTGCGTCGCTATCTTCTCCTCTCCAGAATTAACTTTGCTTCGCAGCACGGCTACATCTGGAGGAGAGAATTTCTGTAACGCACATGCGGGCCTTTTTATGGATGAAGGGGAGGAATTGTAGAAGGGCTTTAACCATTCAGTTGCGCAGGTCTAATGAAATGATTTCGAACCGGTCTGAAAAGTCAGGGCTGATTATATTAATCATCAAGCTGTGTCAGAACTGACATTTTGCCTTACCTGCCGAAAATAGAGAAAAAGGCGAGAAACGATGATCACATAACGTTGGCGAATGCAGAAGCAGCTGAGTTCTCCATGCCCTTGAAGGCCTACAAAGTTTAGTACGACCATCGGTAATGAGATGTGACTTCCAGCAGCGTCAAAAAACGATTTCTTTGTGCGTCAAAGTTGTGCTCACTTTGATATCTACCAAGCACCAGTAACGCAAACTATTGTTCAGCTTCGGTAACTGAGGTTATGTCATCCGGGTTTCAGCTGCCAGATTTCTCGCCAAGTTTGCTATCGATTATCAACACCCTTTTTCCAACCCGGGGAAATTCACGGTTTCTTCCAATACTGCTTCTGCTACGAATTCGAGAGAAAATTGGCAAACTTAGTTGCACTAGACAGACAACTGTTTCGGAGAAACCAACCGTCTATTCTGATGGCACCGTGCGAATAAGTGCGGTCGAATGCGGGAAGAGAAAGTTGAACAGTATAAGGTTCGGCCAAATTAATTCTGTGATAAGGAGGTGATCGCAGCCTGGCGTACACGGTCGTGTGGTTCTTTTGAACCAACCTTATGTGAAGCTTCCATCACGCTCTGGATGCAGATGTAAACATTCGGTTGCGCATAGTCCCAAGAATGCCAATACTTCAAAATTGCACATCTTTATTTGCCATTGAGTGCTTTTCTTAGACGTCCCAAGCCAAATAGCCTCCTTTCAGAGTGGTGGCATCGTTTTTCGCCAGCTTCGGGGTCGATCGACCCAGTCAGTTTCCGGTAATATCATAACAAACGCTCATTTATTGTGTTCGTCCCAACCTCGTTGCATTTGCACGGTAGCGAACTGCGTGAACTAAAATGTCACATTTTGGTGCATATTGTTTTCAACCTGACAACTTAACGGTTGCAAAATAACCCGGTTAAAAGCCGATTAGCTTGTGAACATTTCTGAATGTGTTCCTTAAACTCTCCTCCTAGATATGGCACTAAAAATTTCTGTCCAACCTTTATGATGAATTGCTGCCTTTCCCCTATGATAGATAATAGTATATCCCAAATTACGGACAGTGGTTGGCAATGACGTATAGCTGTTGAGAGTGGCACACAAAAACCTTTCGAGACATATGTCCCAAAATACCCAACTAATGAAGGGGTCTGGAAATGGACGATAGTGACAGATGATTGTTCCACTGTCAAATAGAAAATTTTCCATCAGCTGATGTCCACGATGTAATAGCCAAGCCTCATTTTCGTAGAAACTGAAAACAAAACATTATACTCAGGTCTCTGAGCTGACGTGTTATTAACTGGCACTGTAGGTTCATCCAAGTTTGGTCCGACTGCTCATTCATCCATGCACTAGGAACGGTTGAACCACGACCGCTATTTATTCACAACTGGCCAGTCGCAAAAAAAAACATTCGCCTATTCGGAACTTAGGACATAAAGGCACAAACGTAAGCATAATGGCTGGGGCTAGAAATGTTGAAGCAAGATCTTATGGACTTTAATTTTTTGCATGGCTTTTGAGTAAATCAAAGGGCAGACAATTTACGCCCCAAAAATGTACGGAACGAATGAACGAATGACTAGAACCCCATAAATATGTGCCGTAAAATATTCCTCTTTTTTTCGATTTCAGTTCATTTTCTACTACGTGACCGGGAACCTGGAGCATTTATCATTCGAAACAGTGTGTCTTGTGTGAACAGCTTTAGTTTGGGAGTGAAAAGCACTCCACCTGGACCTTTGGTATCTGCGAACCCGGGTGAGTTCATCTAGAAGACGTGAGAATGTAGTTCTCACAGGCCATTTTTAATTTTTCATATTTCTTGCACTTTGTACAACTTGGTCTGCTTCACCTGTGGATACCTGTTGAGAATTGGCACAAATTTTCTTATTGTCCTCAAGCTCGGATTGAGTTGACGGGATTCGATAAACACCTATAAGGTAAGGGGTTACCCCTTGAGCCATGTAGCTATTTCAGACTGAGAAATTTAGTCCACCTGACCAGATGCTTCCTACCTCATCACATTTGTTTTTTTCTTGACCGTTGTTCTAAAACAGAGTACATGAAATCAGGGCCAGTCAAGCACTTCATGATTCAAACTATCCCGATGCCTGACGGACGGACCGAAGGAGTACAGCTTCGTGGTTTCGAGGATCAGCCAATATTCCCCGGATTGGTTCAGTTTGTCCATCACCACTGTCTACATCCTGGACCCCTACCATGTCAGCTCCGACTGCCAGTCACCAGCCCAAACAATCATACAAGAATGGGAACGGGTTACTTTGGGTCACTGACCAAATATGGACAAAGCAATTCCACCACGGCCGGAGGTAGTGGTACGAGTAAGTTTACCCGTCTTTCTACGATTAACGTCTGTGACACAACTTCAAGATGTCTTCCAGAGAGGATGAAGTGAACTCATATGCACAGAATAGTCACCTTTTCGCCACCTGAGTAGTGTTCGTAAATGACCCACGTTAATTGTGCAACCGGATTAATTTCGAACTTGAGACACAGTAAGAATTCCGTTCAAACTGACACCACTCTTGCCTGATGTATCCTGTTTAGAATGGCATGGATTCTTTCGAAAATATCTTAAGGGTTGTTTCGTCAGTAGTTGGGCATGAATTTTTAAGCGCCTTTCATAATTCTTCGTTCCACCAACCCCCATTCTTGTATGAGCGCAAAAGTACTTTTCATCCACCTGAGGATATTCACCTTTGCGAATTGCTCGAGTTTTTATTTTAACCGACCATTAGATTTAATTTACGAATTTGCTACACTGCGCTGCTCCTTTGATGTCAGTTGTTCTGGTGACACTGGAAAAAGAATCCAGAATTCGTCTGACTACCTCGAATTTCTGGAAAACGTTTGCGCACGTCTTTTAATCGATATTTTTCGCTGAAATTTGAGTCAATCTATGCTGAAAGTCCAAGAAGCTTTTTGATCTTTATTGAAAATTATCGACAGTACGTATCTCATGAAACTCGAGGGCTTTTCGAACTCACAATTTCCCAGCTACAAACGGCTGGTCAGTAGTGTGGTTAACTCGCACGCAGACAGCTTATAATGTCGCTCACACCTTAGTCACAGCATCCACCTCACGTGATCACGTGCTGACTGACTTTTCGAGGAAATCTTCCTGGGGATTCCTGAGATGCCCACCTTACAGCACGACAATTTCGACTGAAGCCTCCAAATCTCCTCATACTATCAACTGCAATTAGTGCTTTTCCTGTTTATTAAGTCCCATTGTATTTATTTTGTTCGTGCTCTCCAATACAAAACTCCGAGTCCAACATACCTCTTCTTGTAATGATGACGTGAATAATACGTGTGTCCTTGAGAGTTAGCTCATTTACCGTATTGGAGGATTTGAACACGGACAGTCCATATCCGTACCTGAAATTTCGCTGCTCACTTTATTGTGATAAACAGGAAACTGTCCTCCTATTGGGACACGCCTCAGCTTTCACGAAGCATGATTAGGTCTTTAGTGTTCCCAGCTTGTTCCATGCCTGCTTAATTTTTCTCCCAACATTTACTCAGCGCTCCACATGTTGTATCTGGGAAGTGTTAATGTGGACCGACTGGAGAATGAGGCTGCAGTAAGACGGGCAATCACACACATTCTCACACAGTCAGCCATCAATGTGAACAAATTGACGAAGCGCTGTGAAGCAGTGGTCGTGGTCAATCCTCAAGATGGCATACGCATTCATGATCGAGCCAGGCGTGGTCTTTTAGAGAAACATATCAAACCAAATCAGATAGTTTTCTGCGGCTTGGATCCGGAAAGTCGTCTGTGAGTTGCTTTTATCACCCCCTTCCTTCAGTTCGCACTTATAGAGTTTGTACATTTTTGCCTCTGGTTTTCAATATTAGTTCGACAACAGGTCACCACAGCATATGGAGGTCCGGTATGCCAACCGTCACTTAGTGAATCAGTGTAAACTTGCACAGAGTTTCTCCAGGGGAAACCTAAAAATTGTTCACTTCGAAGGAGGGTTTGCTTCTCGAGTAGAAACAGCCCAGTGAACCGTTTTGCTATACAGACCAAGAACAGTGAGTTGAAAAAAGCTGACCAAACCAGTACGGTTATTTTTGCTTTGTCACTTATGGCATTTATTCTTGTCTACATTTTTTCTGCTTCTGACAGCTTGTCTCAGTGTGACTGCATTGCAGATTTTCTAATCATGAAGGTGTGGTACATTGTGGCTGGTCTTCATCGCAGCCATTTTCGTCTTCCTCCGAGAGTTCAACCGAAGCTAGGTGACCATATAGCGAGACAAGTATGGTGGAAATAAGCCCACGATTGGTCACCTAAACCTTAAGCCCATCGAAATTGGGTTCTAAATTTGTAGCCTCGAAGGTGGTGTTCACCTCAGGTACAGAACTGTCGACTATGGTCAGCTTACCTAAACCACACTTAAGGGAACAGTTATAGATTGTCACACCGGACAAATTGCTCCAAGTTTATTGATTCCATACAATCAGATCTAATAATTGAACCTAATGAAGAAAATGCGCGAATAGATTCCACCTGCCTAGATAAAAGTCGACTTTAAGTTTGAACTTCTGTTGTTCAAAGGAGAAACTTGTAAAGAGAAGTGTTTCCCGCTCTCTCTTATTACAGACTTAATGGTTTCTGTATCTGGTGGCTGCAGGATGGAAGATAAATTTAAGGGAAGGAACACCAACTTAAGACTATTGCTTTGAATAGGTGGATACGCACAGTAATAAGCCAGTTTCTTCTCAAATGTGCACACCCACTGATTCGTATCCTTAACAAACAGCTGGAATGCTACCAAGCTGTTAGGAGCCTATAAAGAATCACCGCCAAAGAGTCCTTCTTGTCTTTTGTTAACCCACTAATGAGATTTCCACAACCACCAATTTTCGGCCTGAAAACAATTTTCTTCAGGCAAAACGCACTACTGCTAAGGTTTCTGAAATCCCTTCAACCTTTTAAGTGGTGTATTACCTCTAGACAGTGTATTGCTACACCTCGAATATCATAACATCCGAAATATGAGGCGGCTTTGTGCAGCATATTCAGGTGGAGAAGACAATCACAAATAAAAGATTCAGCTTGTTTGAGCTGAGTCTCCCGTCAAAACCAAATTGGTGTGCAAATGAGTGTAGTTGAAGGAGGTTCTCCAGCTTCATCAACAAATCGCTCCGCCTTCTGTCTCAGGAGGTCACTCGTTATTAACATTTTTTGCCGAAACGTGTATATTCAAGTTGCGCAAGACTCACTGCAATTGATTTATTTATCCAGAGCGGAATCAAAGACAGAGCCACTGGAATCTTATATTTCCCACTCATTACGGGAGAAGTAAAAATATACAAGTTGCTCAATGAAAATACGATCTGATATCACACCACATGTGGGCTTCTGCCTCCCTACGCTTGCTAGATGTTGTCCGAGAAGGGTATACCTCCACCTCATTGCATGTCCCGTAGTGCTTTCCTGTCAGTCAGGCTGAAATTGTCTTGATTGTTAACTTACATATCACAAATCGTAAAAGCCGTTCTGTCAACGTGGTTCTCAGTCTTTATCATTAAGAAATAATACTTTATTTTTCGTCACCCATAAACGCGTGTTAACAAAAGTCTAAGCAAACTCTTTTTCCTGCAAATTCCCAGATACACGGACCCAGAGTTGAGGACCCGCGGAATGATCCACGCAAGGCGAGTTGTCTGTACAAAGACAGTGATTGTTTTATGAGATGATCAGATAGCAGGCTTATTTTATGTTCATTACGTGTAGAAATGTGCAAGTGACATCCTGTGTGAAGGAAAGGATAGTGAACTACCTTGAAATCTTTTCCATCATTTACCGATGGTATCGACTCCCAGATTATCAAGGTTCGTGTTTGAGACTGCGCGCAGCTGAGGAATTATCAGGGAATATATCAGGGACTTTCGGGTTCCTTGGGGCAGCGGCACTGCAATCTCATTCGTGCGAACACAACACTAAGGTTTTTGACTCAACTGGACTATCTGATTTAAAGCACAAACCTGGTTGGAGCCATTGGCATGGATGGTATAGGAGATTTTTAACTCTTTGTTCACTTACCACAGTGCGTCCACTCGAACAACCGTTACCTCAAAGAGGAGTTTTGTTAAAAGTCAACAGATCGATGGAAAAGATGCGGCGTTGATACAGCAAGTAACTTCCTCTCTAGCACTTAGGCTGCCATTATCTTTTACTCGCCGGATCGGGCTACTGTGTTCTTTCAACCTCTGTCAGTCCCATAATATCTGGGCGAGAATTAACGACACGCACAAGCAGCTAGATGCTACGACAACGCTAAAACACTCCCTTACAATAGAAGATTTGCGCTGGCCACAACGTTGTGCCCACTTGACTCCCTACGGCATTGAGTACGATATGGGTTTCAAGACAGGTTTGATGTAAACGATCAGTTGTCAGTATTGTAACAGAAAATTACACTGATGGCAGTGTTGTTGCCAGTCCCAGCCTGTTCCTAATCCCTTATCATTAGGTATGGATTTAAGCACAATTTCGGACATCGGTTATGATTCGATGCTGACAGTTTTCGCTATGTTTGCCATCATTAGATGGTAAGTTAAGCAACTTAGCTTAAACAGGGCAGAGAAATGAGGCTGTGCAAGTGAAAAGCCGAAAAACCCAATGTCCAATTCAACTACAACTCTGATGATGAACCACGAGATGAACTCTCCAGAATACTTTTGAAAAACAATACTGATAAAATAGTAGCAATTGTGTGTTTACAAAAGATACAAGCGTGGAAGCAGTTTATTCCCATGTTTTTCCGTTCCCACCTTCTCTATCATTCATTGTCTCACATCCACAGAACCGTCGGTTTGGTTGTTCGCAAGAAACAGTTCTGGATGCACGGGAACCTGGTCTATGTCCTCACCGAAATCGATCCAACACAACCGGCGCTTAACCTAGTTCAGCATGTCAACCAAGTGTTACTCAGCTAACTAAAGCTACACATTACATTCTAATTCGATCATTCGTCGACTAATCCAAAGCGCCACTGGGAAAAACCCTTCCCTCAGATTTTCCATCGTTCAGTTCACAAAGGTCGCACAGATGACAGCCCACTGATTAGTTCAAACTGATCAAACAAATTATTAAGAGGATGGTGATTTCAGACCTGTCAACTGTCCACAAGTACTGATACAAACCACACTCCCTAATCCTCCCCCTGAATGACTGTCTTATGTACTTTATCGCCAAACGCCAACACGGCGTTTGCAAACATCTTGCTCCCAAGGATCGACTTCAAACCTATGAGCCTACACACACACACACACACACACATGTTTACCTCCAATTGTCTTCTCGAACATAAGCCTATGAGAAGTTTGGGTTATTCCGCCAACAAAAGATCCAACCATTACTTCTCGTCTGACTATTGATCTTCGTTTTTTGACCCTCTTCAGCGAGTAAATTGTTGCTTTAGATGTATTGAACAATCCATCTGTCCTTTTTGAGCTGCTGGAATTTGCCATCCGGCGTTCTTCCTATTTATGCTCTTTTTTAACCATAGATTTTCTGTTCTCGCCACTACACACCGACATTTATCTGTAGAATATAGTTTGTTTTTCTCTTTTCCAGTGTGGTGCCCTTCAAAATTTTAGTTGTTGTTGGTTTTGCGGTTGTTCTGACTGCCTGTTGAGTTGAGTTCCGGTTTCTTCCTCCCCATCTTCGCCTTTCCAATCGATCTGTTACTCCACGACTTTCATCAACTTGGTCAACAGTACCATAATTATCTTTATCACTAACTTGTTTATTTGTTCAATCAGGCAGATTATTTTTTATTTACGCCCGTGAAAGCAATGTCCTTACTTCATCTTACAGCAAATAATACTATACACCCGAGGCTTACGACAGTGCAGATTCGCACGGTTCACAGCCATTGTTATCGCTACCGCTTCACAACTCATTCATTTTCTCAGTCAGTCTTGTTGCGGGTTCGTCTCACTTTTTTTCGCTTCACATCTTACTGGGCTGGAAAAGAGCAGAGCAGAGATGGGTGGAAGGTTGGAATGGTCCACTCTCTTGTTATTTGTTTGGAATGCGCAAGGATTCTTTAGTTTAGTCTTCCTTCCAGGCCTTTTTTGCTTGCTCACAAGGAAATCATAAGGATCGAAACAGAATTTTCTGTATCTTATTTCGAACTCCCATGTTTCGCCACTTAGCTCTTCATCTACAAGAGCTCCCTAGTAGATATTTTTCGTCTTCAAATGCCGTTTATGTAAGGTCACGTGAGTCGCAGTTGCCGTGTCATAATGATACCTTACTTCGTTTATCTCCGCCCCTTGTTCACTTATTGATCGTGTTATCTGAATAAAGAAAAAGCCTGAGCCATAATTGTACAAATATATATTTGCCGCTCCTAAGTGTTTTTGCAATGCAACCAGTTTTATAAGTTTTATAATTTCGTTTTCTTCGTGTGTTGTTATATGGTTAGTTATTCGATATTTTACAAGTTTGCAGCGGTGTGTTGTACAAGTCAGCGGTGAATATTGTGCATCGGGCTTCTTAAAAACTCAGATGGACGGGCCCGAGGTTCTCTGACAATACGTTCATTTCATTGTAGTCGAAGTCCCGATAGACACCCTTTTATATAGTCCATAAGTGTGAACCTGAAGCCCAGCTTCTTATCACTGTTTGAATGGCACATGAGTTTCGCAAATGGTGTGATGCTGGAAAAATGAAAACATCCGTAGTTGGACGAATGTTTCACGAGTGTTTTGAACTGCCTAAGTTTGCATAATAACAAGTTTGAATGATTAGCGACATACAGACGAAGGGTGGATGGTCATAACCCGAGAGGCAATGAGGTCACAGGTCCACCTGTAGCCTTCCGAAGGAAGGGCCCATTCCAAGGCCGACCTCTCTTTGGAGGGCGGCTTAGGCCGACTCATGACCTGCAAGGAATGCTACAGTGGCTTCTTATCAAAAGGATTCCCTCTTTGGATATTGTCATAAAATGCTTTTTTTCTACGTTTCTAGGCTTTTCGGGATTCCACTGCATACTTGTGAGAGGTATCGAGCCGCAGGGTGCAGAACGTGAACAATTGAAGAACACCCATGGACCGACAGCTGGCCTTTCAAGTTTATAGGCAGTTTTTAGAGTTAAACTCTCAGTTCAATGGTGTTTAAGCACTCGTTCTCGTGATAATATTCACCACAGACGATCTCGCCCCATCTCTCGAAAAAAGGGGAAATCGCTTAAAACGGGTGATTTTCGGGAAGAAAAGTTTCATCCACAAAGCCATAAAATTAGTGCATGCTCGACTCTCATAAATTGCGAGCTTAAGCTTCGTACACTCACTTCGAACTGGGACGTCAGACGAAAAGCGGAAACACACGTATGTGTGGATCCATAGGTTGATTTGTGAGAAGAATTTCTGACAAAAGTGGAATACCTTTAAGTGGTTGAATGGTAATTTCCTTAGATGAATGATAAGCAACAGTAACAATTGTTATCTGCATTCTAGCGTAACTCAGGACGAGTCCCAGGAAAGTGTATCAGACTGATGATTCCAACACGTAATATCAGGACAATCTGCCGAGATTTCAATTACATTTAGGTTGATCGACTGACACGGTAAATCCCGACAGATCGGCTTTGAAGGACACATCAATGGAACTCGACGAGGATGTCTTCGAAAAATGAACGGTAGCGGCTACCACCAGTTTTAGGCTCGACATCGAAGAAGATAACGTGATACTTTCACATGATGCTACTCATTAGGTCGATGAAAGTCTGACTAACTTATCACTGATGTCACTTTTCAGACTCATCTGTTAAGCTTGGTCTCCATTTGCCATCTACCTTACGTCGTACTCAAGCACCAAACCGCACACATGTGATAACATACACTTATTGGCAAACCGA
>SJOL01007377.1:390025-407436 GCA_004794785.1 Opisthorchis felineus
ATACAAAACACCGCATATTTCTCCAACCAAAGGGTAAGGTAGGGTCATTATGAAGAAAGTTGAGTACCTGTGGAAAATGAATACCATTTTTTTCGGCACTCCGAAACGGCAGTAATCCGGAGAATAACCAACTTGTGGAGAAACAGATCATCAGATAACTGCAAATTCGGAAACTTCACACTTACGCCACAGAGGCGAAACATCAGTAACTGAAACGCTACAACTCTACGTGTGCCCGGTGCCACAAAAATTCACAAGAGCGGTACCACCCCAGGACCAATCATATGCATGAACAGTTCAACCCACCACAAAGTTACACGTTTATCGGTTTAACTCCTGGACCTGGTAGGCAGAAGTTCATCTTCCCATTGTTTAAATGATTTCTTTGAGTTACTGGCAACCTTGATGACATTATGGTGAGTTCTCAGAAGTTATTTTTCAGTAAGGTGATTCGTTATTCGTCAGTGTACCCGTCCACAATACAGTTGATTTTCGAAGTGATTTTCTCTCCCGATATCACACGAATCTGGGGCTCCCTGTTGACCATATTAAAAAACTAATTTTACCTTATACAAAAGGTGCTAGGTTCAAATTTTAAGGACAACATATAAACAAGTCGATAGTGTTGCAGTAGTCACTTTTTAGGACCGACGCTAGCGGATGAGTAAACAAAAGACTGCTGGTGAAATTCATAAGTCTTCGTTGTGTAAGCGATTTGTTGATGACATTTTCTCTATTATTTATATAGAACATATTCAGTCCCTCTTGGACACCCTTAATCTCACCCATTCTTCCCATTCTTCTTGAATGTACTTATCTGTAAACATGCCCGTAGGTGCCTGGAACGTTCTACCAGCTGTAAGAACACATGGAGCGGTGAGTATTTACAATTCTCCCGTTATACCAAGTTCACAAGCCCGAGTTGTTTGAGACTTTGTTCTACAGAGCGAGGAGACTACGCATCTGGGATCAACCAGAGCAAGAGGAGTAACTTTCAAGGAAACTCTTCTAAAGTACGGTTATCCGAAACATTTCAATGAAATTGACAGTGGAGCCGGAACAAAAACAACCCCTGTTCATTCACCCAGCAAGGAAAACATATACTTGTTCCTTCAATTTAAATGCAACCAACCAACCGACATAAGACGCAGGCTCAATTTGCTATAAGAGATGTTTATACTGCAGCCCAGTTACGTCTCATACCGATCATCAGAGAATTTGCTAAGCATAATAGTGAGCCTAAGTTGCTCAATCTAACTGCCTCTCCTGTAGTCTACGAGTTCTGCAACTTCGGAGGCGTTACTTCCGCAGGACATATAGATCCCTAGCGAAACGTGTGGTAGGATGCACTCTCCGAAGTATGTAATCCAAATGTTTTCGGAAAAGTTTGGTAACAATCGGTAGATTTATTGCTGGGCAACGTTTCGCTTTTGACACAAAAGCTTCGTCAGGCCAAGTGACTAGGTTACGAGGTTGGTCGAGATTTAAGGCGGAAGGAGAACCAATCATCTAAGTCAAGCTAAATCTCTGTTGGGTGTCGGTCCCACACTTGGTCACCCACCCTAACACACAAAATCCTTCGTCCGACGTTTTCGGCCAAAAGTAAACAGATCTGTGTGGGGATAACTCCGGAAAAATCATCCTATTGTCCTTTCACCCGTTAGGCTAATAAGAGAGGTGAACTCATCTACAAACGCACTACCAATTAGCATAAATTAACCTGTATTGGATGTGTTAAGCTCGACTCATTTCACTTTCTTATCGAATGCAGCGGATTCAAGTTCGCAAATGAAACTGTCGAGCAGATGCACTACGATCTTGTTTCGCTGTTGAGGTAGTGTTTTCTACGTTCCTTACCAACCTAGATGATATGCATCGGAAAAATATTGAACCTCAAAAAAATCCATCCCCAAAAATGGTAGTTAGATATAGTTAATGGAGATTCCATTGTCAGTGAAGCCAGTCTCTGCTGAAAAGCCAAGGAGTACCGTACGGCTGTTTCACCCTTGTTGGGAATCATCATCAATGAGCATTTCATGGAACTAAGATACTTTCGGACCCGCGACCTTCCAGCTAGTGATTAAACCTGTAAATCTGGAACGTAATAGGTCTGAAACTGCTAAGACTTTCTATGAGATATTGGATGGATGGAGCCTTCTTACATACGGGGGTCACTGCATACGCGCCGATAACTCCAACGATATGGATGAGAACAGAACAGACCGAGCCAAGTTATAGTGTATATTTAGGACACTGAAAAAACGGCAAAGCATGACAAAATCTTAAAATAAAACTTGATGGTCACAGGTCAACTCGTAAGTTAAAACTAATGCAGAGTATGATGGTTACCCATCCTAATACTTCAGTTGCTGGCTACATGAACACCGAAACCTGTCTGAGGCGCTTTTGAACATAAAGTCCACGCTGGTGAATTATTCTGCTACCGGCCTTTGTGGTGACCATAAGCTTCATTTTGGGAGGTTTCCGTAGATTTTCTGATACACTGTAGATAAGGGCGATCTTCTGTACCCAGACGCTATTGGACCGTATGAAGTAATAACCTTCAGTTGTCCGCTAATCCTGCCAGATCCAACCTTCTACTGCAGTGCCCTTCATTCCACTTCCACACCTCTGAGTGCCCCAGCGAGCAAGCCTACTGAAACTGGAGTTGAATCGGCCGGCTGATGCATACGGAGAACACATATTGCTAGGCTTGCAAAGTAGGTGTTGTCCAGCTTGACAAGATGACAGCCGCCATTCGTTGAGAAGGTTTGGTTAAGCATTCGACAGAATATTGCTTCAAACCTTGTTAGGGAACCTACATGCTCAAATCACTAGTGACTGTCTTCGTATATATACACATGAATAGGTGTACAATCAGCCAAAATGGAAGCATGGTTAATTCTGCGCTTGAATGTATCCCATTTAGTTTCTTGAGGAAGTTTGACGTGAGAGGTGTATGGACGACCGATGGCTGAACGGCCTTCAAGGGTTGCCATAACTGAACATATCAGCAAAACAAACATTAAATCACAAACCACTGAGCGTGCTTTGGGCTATACACATAGATGAAGCTGGTATAGACATGAAGAGTTATTTGAATTAAACTAGGATGAGTCAGAATCATCACAAAAAAAACAAGTGCCACATGAGGAAGTGATTATCATTATTGGTAAGGTGAGCTGCTCAAGATTATGTTTACGTTCATCCTGATGCACTTGTTGTCCTCTCTCTGACGGTGACCGCACACAGATTGGCTCACTACTACACAATATTATGTACTGACACGAGTTGAATTCCCGATGCAATCAATTTGTTTACTCGCTCACTAGCTGAAAATCACACCGGTGCATAATTTACTTAGTATTGAAAATTCAGTGACCTGACGCTTGCTGGGCATGTGGAACCCTTGAGAGTATTGATGGAGATTTCGTTGTGGAGCTAATCTACGCTGAAATGCCAACAAGCTCTCTGCAGCTGTTCCATCCTTACTGGGAATCATCAGCCCATGTTACGAAACCCGAAGGGAGTTCTGAGCCCGCAGTCTCCCGGCCAGTGGCTGAACACTTAGCCTTTCGGACTCGAGCAGCTGAACAGCAATGTGCTTAGCTCCCACTTGGATAGAAAGGATAACCGGTACTCTATCCTGTCTAAGTGAGAGCCAATTACACTAATGTTCAGCCACCCGTGGCCGAACGATTAATTTTTCAAACCACCAAATGTGAGATTTCCAATTCGACACTCCTTAGAGTTTCGTGAGACGCGCACAGCTGACGATTCCCAATAAGAATGAAACAGCTGCGCAGTGTTGCTCGTCTTTTCAACATAGACTGGCTCCACTTACAGGACGAAAACTTGCCACATCCGTTTCAAACGTTTCATCACCAATCGAAGTGATTTCCTCAGTACGTAGTTCGGCGCTGCATTGATCTACGCGCACCTACACATTCACTGGTCTATTAGCATTGCAGGAGTCCCTAACACCAAGCTGGCAAAAAAGCTGCAGTAAGCTTTATTCTCCGGTTCAATTAGCTGTACCTCGTTAATGTATCAACATTCTATAACATCGTCCAGAAACTCTGGTTTGGAAATTTAGCTACAGTCCTGTTCGCACAAAACTCTAGTATGCCACAAACCTTCAATTGCAAAACAGCAAGCAGTTCGTTGTTGATGTGCGAGAAACAAATACTGAATAACTGCGGAGATCGTCAAGTGTGCTCCGATATAACATAGACAAGCGATAAGCGAGTCCGTCGATTAATACAGCCACAAGTCTCAGTTGTCGTTTGATCTGCCAGTCCGCCCACGTGCCCAGGCTTGGGTAATCAGATTCGTCTATCACGCTGTGGTGGTGTGGTGATAACCCACTCAAGTCATACGGCCGGATCTCAAATCTTCAAGCATGAGTTTTCCGGGAAACCGAACAATATTTCGCCTTTCCGAAAAGTCCCAAAACTTAACCTTCCTGAACTGCTATGACAACTGGTTGAAAAATATTTCTTGTCTGTATGTGTATGAGACAAAATATCGGGTTCAAATCTGCGTTTACGGGTTCCTGACGGCAAACATGTAACAATATATTACATCTCCATAAAATTATCCCCCAATTTACCCCTGAAATTGCGGTTTTTGTCATAGAAAAGGTGATGTTAATTAGGTTGCTATATGCTGAACGTGACTGTTAACTTACACGTGCCACTTTAAATATGAGTCACCCGGCTCATCGCGGGCAGTTATACTGGCGCCTAACTGCCACGAGACTGTGTAGAAGAAGGCCTTAGTAGAAGCTGAAAGAAGTTGCATAAAAGCCTCATGTTCCTATGCTCAACAGGGAGCCGACTGAACCTTTCGGGACCACTGAACTAAGCATATCTGAGCAAGAAACAATCAACGGAATTGACCCAATGAACCATCACAAACTAAGCAGTCCGGGTAATAAGTGACAACAAGCTCGGCAAGATTGGAAAAATTCCATGTCCTGTAGGGTTTCCAGCCGCGCTGAAGCGCCTGAACCCTATCCCTGAAGGCAATAGTCACTTTCTTTTTGCGTGCCCACTTCCTGGCCTGTCCACCAACAAATGCCTGAAGTAGAAAACAAGAGTCTATTGGCAGACAGTGGTCGGGCATAGGTAATGCGTGCCACAACCGCCTTAACCTGACAGGTCTTATCAGCTGCTTTAGTTAGTACAACTCATTACACAATACTAGCTTAGGGATCGTTTCATCACGTACATGCTGTAACCAGTTAACGCCCGTTATGCTACGGATACATCTATCATCATGCACCTGAAAGCACCTGAGGTACTCAGATTAGGAGAGGTCATGTTGGTCCGCCATAGCTTAGGACTCCTGTCACAGCCTTTCTGTAGACAGGACTATTCACCCCTGATGAGATTCGTTTCTGAGGCCTTGTTGATGCGTGAGCTGACTTCACCTGTCAGTTAAGAAAGACCTCCGAACGTCTACAACGTTCATCCTGACGGACTCCTTTGTTAAGATCCAGAAGCAACTGAAACAATGATACTGAAGACGTCACATGATGTCACCTTTATTAGGGGACTACTCTCGCTAAAAACAGAATTTGGTAAACCTCTTGTTTACGTAAGTACCGCACTTTCATTATTAACACTGTACAACAATTTACACGGACGATAATATACGTATATATATATATATATATATACCCCTAACCATGATTCCCATAACGACGGACGAAAATAGCACCTTCAACTCCTTCCACACTTTCAACTCCATGAGCTCATGTCAATTCCTTGCCATTTCCTCCTCCGACCTAGCCTGTGATTCTATAAAGCGGCCACATTCTCCAATCGTGACTCCACAATGAGCGTCCCTGATTTTGATCACATAAGCATCGTGTTTGCCCTGTTCCATAAAATTCTTTCCTTGTGTACAGCTTTGGCTTTGACCTATTCACTCAACAAAGGCTTCCCACAACTGCATCCCATCGCTGGCTGGCGCAGTATGACAAAATTGTAAGTTACGATTGGGGAGTCCGCGGTTCGAATCTGGGGCCCGTCGCTCGACTCCTCTAATTTCTCCGGCTGACTGGGTTTAAACGAATTATTTTCTGAGTAATTTCTAAGGCAAATTGCTTCATGAAACACTATCCACGGCATAAAAATATGACTGACCAAGAAGAAAGTAACTCAAAGCCCCGAGTGCGGAATGTTTTGGATATGTGGTCAAGTTTATTCCCGGACATTCGAAAACACAAATACTGATTTCCTGCTAACCTTACATTAAAAGAAGTGGCATGGATAGACATAAAATTGTTACGTGAAGAACTGGAAACCAACGAAGAGCATCTTAAGGCACGTGGACACGTTTTGCACTGTCAGGTTAACTTACTCACATGATAAACGTGGAGTAAGTGGAGAGTTCCCGGAATTAAATCTCCAAATTATTTTGAACTGTTTTCTCACTTGCCGCCGCTCATTAGAAGCACACTCAAATTATTTTCGCCGAAACCGCAGTTTTCGAAGTTGTGACTTTTTCGGGGAGTTAGACTAATCCGTTTACTCCTTTCGGTGCTATGTTGCTCACAACCTTTTGCTTAGGTGAGCGAAATTTCAAGGTCACGGACCATCACCAATTCTTATTTTGATACCAGTCTACGAGAGATAAATCACGAAATCGCGCTTTAGCACATTTTGGCGTTCTTTGGTGTTATTTGGGAATAAACTAACACTTACAGAATACCCAATGCGAACTCCATCCGGGAAAATCGGTCAGTGACGTTTATTTGCTTTATATCCCTCAGATTTAACAAATGGGGTGAGTTTTTTCAGCGAACTTCGGCACAATACACAATAACAGCTTTATGCAACTGCATGAATTGTGCAGTGGCGACGCGAGGGCTATCTCTGTGGACGTCCCCATTTTCTAGATATGCATAACTAGCCCGTGAATAATACAGCGTCACGAGATAACTGCAGGTGAAATACCAAAACAATGATATCACCATGATAACGGGAGCCGTCATCACTTACATCTACTACTCATCGTAACTGCTAGGCCAATGTCTGTTTGCGACGCTGATTATGAGGCCTCACTATGCATGGTAACTTAATCCAATGGCCAACCACGGTCCTTTATATCCCTACATATCGTCCGTCTGCCAAGCCCGTGCCTGAAAAATACACAACTGCCCTTGGCGAATTATGCTTTTATTTGTTGGTCGCATCGGTACAATCGTACTGTGTAGTCAGTCTAGTTCTCGTTTTCAGGAAGCCTCTTTCGCTCGACAGGGTTTGTGAAGGGTAAAATGTATGATCAAATACAACTAGGGTACATCTTTCACAATATCATTGAAAACAATTAAATAAAGCTGTTGTGGTTAACTCAAATTGCGCTTAATAAATTCTGCTGCCGACAATTCCCGATCGGTGTCCATACCGTAGCTGGGACCTTAATGTAATAAAGGTAATCTTATTTGTTGCTCAATTAGTCCCATTGGCGATAATGAGGGAACCATGTGTACATCGATGGTTTGATAGCGGGATTCGGCAACAATATGCATCATTGGACGCTGCGAAGTTAAAGCTAAAGAGGGTGTATTTCAGTTAGTCGTAAGACAAAGTGGTACAGACTTGAGCCCTAAAATCCAGGGAGCATGTAAACGTGCACCCATGGATGCGCCGTGGCGGAGATCTAGCGAGTGAGCGGGTCCTTGGTGTCAAATTCATTCATTTTGAATGGACTGAATCTTAACTTGACTTCACTTCTGCCTCCCAATACCGACATCATGCAGCTTAATAAAATCGAAAGCTCCGTCGTCCTCATCCTCCGTCGTCCTATAATTGCGCCACTCCGAAGTCACCTCATCTTACAAGCACGCAAAACAACCAAACATCTGGGGTTTTTCTGTGATTTCTTCTTTCTTCGCGCTCCGGGCTATGCTAGTTGTGCACCATTTGGCTGATGCAGGTCCATTATGATCGCACATGCCCACTCCCGTTTGCATCGACCTGAATATCGAACACCGTCTTTTAAATCGGCCGGTGTCGCCTAACTGCAGTAGTTAGGAATTTTGACCACTTTTGGCTGCCTTCTATTTCGGGCCGCAGTATAACTCATACAAGAATAAAAATGATACATGCTGGTCCTAATTTGTCACGATTCCCTGGTCAATCCCATCTACCATGACAAACCCAACTGACTCCCGAAGATGTTTATTCACGGGGTTCTCCACAAACCCAAGTAAAACGTCGCAATGACGGTACCGCGAATGCCACACCCAGCCTGATGGCTTGCACGTAGTTCACCTCCCTAATATTTCCCGACCTGGCGCGTTACACGCGTCCACAAAACTGTCACAATCCGTTGAATTTGTGCCAGAACTTAGAAGCACTGGCCACCCTATTGTGCTGTCTGCCAGTTCTGCCCAGAAACCCACTAATTCTTCCAACTGGTAGGTATAACGGTGATGATCAAACCTTGCCGCGCACCCAGTATGTGCTGACCATCATAAAAAAACAAAAAACTTACTAGCTGCGACGAATTCCTTGGCTTTGTTTAGCGGGACGCCCACCGCAACCGTAGAAAATTTTTTCTATACAGGTCGCGAATGGATGAGCCATTTTGACTTTGCACCAACATGGAGGGTGTAATTATTGTTCATGTAGTCTTTAGATTATTTCCAAATTCAATACAGAAGAAAACACGCGAAGCAACTTGCTCTCCCACGAAATTTTCCACCCTCATCACGGAGACCTCATGCAAAGCCACTGAAAGCCATTAAAAAATGAATTCCGCGCTCATGGTGACCCTCGAGTACGTTTAAACAACCTCCAGGAAAATTGCGGAAGCATTAAAAGATCTTAAGGGTTCCTATAAGTTCTATCAAATGTTGAACCTTATGTTAAAGTTTCCCTCCTTCGAACTATGGTTTCAGGGCAATTTTGGGTGTGCGTCTAGGTCTCGGAAAATGGAATTGGTTTCTCGGAAGCCACGATGTTTTCAGGGTTACCACTTCATAGTGTAGAATGTCTTTTGTATTGAATTATTCTGCGGATTATCTACACGGGCGATTTGCTTAAGTGAGCGAATCCTCAAGGTCATCAAGCACCACCGACTGTGAATACGTTGCCTAGTGTAATAAGATATCCCGAATTGCGGCAAAAGGTGAATAGCCTACAATGGACGGAATTCGCAGATAGATCTGCAGCTAAAATGGTTCGTTTAACTTTCTAGAAATTACACGGCCCCTGTGGATGCAAAATATCCGGAGGTAAATATTTTTTGCTGTTTATATCTGCTTTACTGGTCGAATACCGATGTATGTCTTCAGGGAAGTCGACGATTGCTATTCCGAGTTAACATTGCGGAAGCCGCACTCACTATTGCCGGACACGTCGTGCCAGGTTGGAAGAACTTAAGACTTGCAGATGTTGATGACCGATGCAATTTTGTTGTTAAACAGCAGAGTGCTCCATTATAACTTGCAACATATGCCGGGACGACCATGCGGTCGACCAAAGCGGATGACTGAACGAAACCAGCTGACGCACACGACTTACATGCGGCTAGGAGTCCAGGATGCTCAATCAACTAGCCACATGGAACCTACGTCGATCATAGCGGTTTACTTCACCTTGTTTGTTCCAACACTATGATAGTGCAGCCTTGGGGCCCGCGGCCCCACGTGCCTCAAAACGGGGGAACATGCATATGTAGTCATTCGACGGACAACGTTAAGAACTTAGCCGTCGCTCTCCAGGACTCCCCGTCGGTCGCAGTGATATTACGTACAATAATAATAATAATAATAATAATAATAATAATAATAATGTTTACTCCCAACTGGTGGGTGGCAAACCGTCAGGCATGATCATAATATTACAGTCAAAATAAAAGTATGACTGAAGGGTTGTGAGTACAGGGGATTGCGTAGAAAAGGGGCAGCGTCATAACCGGTGGGCATATTACGATATAATAATAATAGGTTTCATTTCCCGATATGTAGAGAGCATGCTGATGGAGGCATGGTCGAGTCGTTACAACCAGATCGCGGCAGACAACAACACAACGGGCATGTTTATTACGTGAAAAGTCACCACAGATGTAGGAACGGAGGAACAACGAGGGCAATGAGCGTGAGGTACGACTAGTTCAAAGATGAACCGCCTGACATGAACTAAAACTGAAAACCGCTGCTGGCCATGCATCCCATAGCCCCGCAAGAGCCGCTCGGCGGGCCGGGACACCTTCTGTATGGTATGCTCCAGTGTGTCTGAGTGGTGCACCCCTTTTTTCAGGCGGGAGTCTGCATTCTCCAGATGGTTTTTGGTCACATTACCAAAGTGGACCATCCCGGATTGTGCATGTACTTCCCGCTTGCAGATGATGTTCAACCAGTGGGCCATAAGATAAGAGGCAGATCGCAAGTCCATGCGGCGCAGTAGTTGCAGATCTTGCCGCAATGTGTGTGCTCATATTAGGATAAACAAAAAACCTACTGTACGGCGTTGTCCAAGCGAGCCATACCGTCGAATATGTGCCGGCTGTTCGCAGGGTGTGTCTGTGACCAAAAATACATTAATGTTGTATGACATATACGTGCTTCCTGATAGCTTTTCCAATGAGGAAGAAGCACAACATGACGTCGCAACCGAACACTACTATTGCAGCTCGCATTTGTGCGGCCAACTTGTCCATGAGGAAAGGCTCCACTTGATACTGCTCCCCTATCATTTCCCCGAATTAGCCGAACAGTATACGCATGGCAGCAAACTGTTCACCTTCCATGGAGACACATAATCGGACGCCCGAAACCGATGCCACCAGTGATCAGGAAGGTGTACAGCTTTTATCTACAGGGTGGATATTAGTCCTTTAAAAAAGCCCAAAACGGGTTGTCGCATGCGTTCTGTCGACATTTACTATATTTACGACATCTATCGTCAAAACAACGCTATCTGCTGCCGTCTGGAGAAGCATATGTGGCTACCGTGACATTCCCCTGACTGCAGCACAAACACGCGTCCGGTCTCCCGAAGTTTTGCCAGGACCGAACGCCTATCATCTGCCACGATAAAACCCAAATATGCGGCACCACTTCAACAGACCTGGTCGACACTTCCTGCGGCATATGTCGTCAGTGATATGGATCTTGCCGAGTTCATCAACCGCAAACTGCCGCACTTCGCACGATGGCGCTTCACGCTTCAGCAGGGCCCCGCAAGTACCCGAATCCTCTTTGGTTGGCCGTCGATTTACCAGAAGCCGATCGTACAAAAACTTAGAAACTTTGTTTGTGTTCAAGATAATAAGAGGTGACTGCGAGATGGTTCCGCTGACTCCTTAGACAAAAACCCACTGAACACCCGGTACTTCGTCTACTTTTTTATCAGAAAACGCGTTAAGGTTGCCGGCTTCTTCGGATTCCTCTATAATCCGTTTGTCTCGAAGGCCGCCTGCTGCATTTGTAACGCATTTGTGTTGGTGCGCCGTGAAGGATGAAAAGGATGCAGCCCCCGATTTCTCAACAAACAGACGCGATGCCACTTTTGAAGCCATAACACGCCGCGCACTGGACACACAATGCTTTTTTCTGCAAAACCATTGCGAGTGAAATAGAACTTTTTACGCCAAAACGTTGCATTTTGTTGCATATGTGCTCAGACTAAAAATCACCCTAATCTGTCGCCACTTGTTGCGATTTGTTTTAAGTAATCTCTTTCCTAAATTTTTGGCGCACATTCGACTTTGAACTTGCTGTGCTCTGGTTTCAGGAATGGCTTCAAACGCGTTTTTTTTTGAGAAATTGGGGGCTGTATTCTTTTCATCCTTCACGGCGTTTGAAGTGTTAAATCAACACATGGAGGATAACTATGTGGTATTTGTGCGTTCGTTCAGTAATCGAAGCACCAACGCTGTTTTGCTTTACAAGTAGGTGTACTGCAAATGCAGCAGGCGACCTGCAAGACAAACGGAATGCTGAGGAATCCGAAGAAGCTAGTAAGCTTAGCGTGTTTTCCAATATAAAAAAGTATTCGAGGCACCGGCTATCCAGTGCGGTTTTGTTTAATGGGGCGGGGGAGCCTTCTAGCAGCCACCTCTCGTTACTTTGAACATAACCATAAGGTTTCTAGGTTTTTGTACAGTTAATCAACGGCTAACCGAAGAAGAGTTTGGCACCTGCAGGGCCCTGCTGAAGTATGGAACGCCGTCGTGTGAAGTGCGGCAGTTTGTGGCCGATTAATTCGGCAAGATCCTGAACACTCAGGATATATAAAACTACCACCGGATGTGTCGACCGGCTCTATTAGAAAGGCGCTACATATTTGAGTCATATTGTGGCAGATGATATACCTTCGGTCCTGTCGTGGCTTTTGATAAACCAATTCTATTGTGCGAATACTGAGCGGCCCATAACACAGCAAGTTTAATGTCGAATGCGCGCCAAAAATTTAGAAGCGAGATTGATCAAAACAAATCGCGAGAAATAAACGTAGATTTAAGTGACTTTTAACTTAGGCACATATGCAAAAAATGCAACATTTTGGCGTAAAATGTTTTACTCCACTCGCAAGGGTTTCGTAGATAAAAGCATTGTGCGTGTAAGGTGAGGCTGTACGCAAATACAACTTGAATGAGTGCGCTTCCTGACTTTTGCACAACTGACTAACCAAAATACCGGCTCCTTCAGGCTAATTATCTGCCTTCGGAAATTACACGCTCCAAAATGGCCGTCCATTCAGAAGGATCATAATTAGCCTTTACCGAAAGCTTCGGTTTACTTGACCCTGCTACCTCTCTTCATTTCTAAACTTTTTTCTCCCCCTGTACGAACACTCAAATTGCCCGCCCTCCGATTCAATCCACCGCAGCTGTTACTGCGGTCCTTACAACAGCCCGCTCAATCTGAATCAAAGTACTTCATCAGAGACCTTCCGTATATCCTCAGTGCCAACGGAAATTTAGCGTCAATCAACGCCTGTGCTTCTGCTTCTAATTAGTGTGACTTGCTCCCCAGAAACCTCGCTCACATGCACCATAAGCAAGGATGTTGGTTTACCGAATTGTGCTACCCCGCTTATCAACGTTGAATTTGATGGACTGCTCATTCTCCGGTCCACGTTGACCTCAAGATTATAAACCTTCTACAGAGTAACCCACACTTCGCTAAAAAAATACAATAAACTTGTAGTGGTCTGGGTACCCAAAAAAGCTACTTTAGGAAGAGTGTGACAAAGAAATAAATATAATTACCCTGAATTGAGTACACAATAATAAAAAGGGTCGAATGGAATAGACTCACTAAGAATTGTTCTTTTTAAAATAGTCCGTCGTTGGCCCAGGTCAGTGAATAAATAATAATCCGGTCGTGGATGTCCAGGGGGTCTTCTTTCCGGGAAGCTCTCATATACAATAAACTCCGAAGATAGTCTGAAATGTTCTGATACCAGAGTTAGCACATGAAGCTCGCGAACGACCGCTGTAAGCGCGAGTGAAATGAGAAGAGAAAATCGGAGAATGCGACCACGCCTGTATTGTATGTAATTTTGTGCAAATGCGCGTTTTTGTGGTTTTGCGTATTCATACAAAAATCGTTTATGAAATTGATGAAATACGTATCGTTATAATGAAAGCAAAAGAGATTTACAATACACCACAACCTGCATGTTATTTAACTGATGAGCGCTTCTCACTACCCAACCTAAACCATGCCATGCACTCACAAATCAAAAGTTCATTCTTCGTTGATACCACTCAAAGTTACTCTTATCAAGTGTTCCGGACACCCCATCCGCCATTTTCGGATACCTGGCTACTCTATGTATTGTGGCTTCATAACGTATCCAGCTTAATCTAAACCGACTCAAAACCAAATACGCCTTTTTGTTCACCTCCGGATGACACAGTGAACTCTGTATATCTACCTCATGGCCTAATCTTGCCATGATGCATTTGTGCTTGTACATTCCCCCAGTGCATCCATTTGGATGGCTTGGCCTGTTGTCCACGGTTCCCTTGCACTCGTCCAGCAGCAACGTAGGATGTCGTAATAAAACATCTGCGGCGGAAACTTCGTTCCTGTGTCCACACCAGCCTGAAAAGCACGGCCACAGACACCAACCTTGGTGCCCTCTTCTCATGCCCACTAAGCACTGAAAAACCGTTGGAATGTGCGCACTCGAGGCAGGTAAAGAACCCGGTCCCAGCTATGAAAAATAAAGGTTATGAATGCCAGGAAAGCAAAC
Source organism: Opisthorchis felineus (assembly GCA_004794785.1). NCBI lineage: Eukaryota > Metazoa > Platyhelminthes > Trematoda > Opisthorchiida > Opisthorchiidae > Opisthorchis > Opisthorchis felineus. The sequence goes on from SJOL01007377.1 coordinate 404,251, forward strand.
TCTGAGCTAAGCTGTTGCGGAGCAATGGTTAGCATGTCAAACCAAACCCACATATAAGAGGCGACAACGGATTGCGTCAAAAAAATCATCAAAAAATCCAGGTGCCATAAAGAAAGAGTGAGGAAATATTCACCGGGGCCAACCGTGCTCATGACACCCCCTCGGAAAACACCAACGAGGGCAAGTAAAGAGACAGGCAAAAAGGGAATACTCGGTTGCGCTTACGTGAGAGAAAATGAAGCACAAAGTACAGCTAATAAGGCGCTGACACAAGTCTGGCTCCAACACACGTGAGATCTGCTGTGCAAATCAGTAATCGACCTTCAGCATCGATGAGGAAACTTTCAGTACGAGGCCAGACAAACCTCATTCAGATGTTAGAGAGGAAATAATGCTAGAGTGCTTTCGAACAAACTATCTCAGATTCTTCAAAAATAAAGTCGACGGCCAAAGACAAGCACTCTTACCTGGTTGCACTCCCTGAGGCCTGTCTTGCATTCAGTACTCTTAACGCAAAGGTAAAAAACGATGGCTCAATTTGTTTGGACAGATTCCGACCAAACAGTGGCGAGTTGTAACATTCCGTATTTCATTTGAGGTGCGCTCACACAAAAAAATATCTACCAGATGACCACCTCTGCCTCGTCTGAGTTTTCCACTTCTGGTTCCATCGTGCAACACAGGTCCTTTCCCCCTCAATGTGATTGACTGCAGCGGAAAATGAAACGGATATTTCCGGCTCACCATTGCACACACCTGTTGCCGGAGAATAACTTCAATTCCTCATCGCCTACGGGACTGACTATATCACATTTGGCCTAGTAAGAACTTTGTGGTGACTCTGGCTTACACCGTTGCCCGCATCATCCGGGGCAGCCTCGAAAAGCACCCTTCAGTTATCAAAAACAGCACGCATTGCATAACGTGGGTCGATTTCGGAACTTAGCGACTGCCAGGAACATGTTGGCAAACATTACCATCTAAACGTTTATCTGGGGGAGAGGTGGCTCAGTGGTTAGAGCGCGAGTTTACTGACCGGAACGTTCGTGGTTTAAAACCAACCGCTGCCTCTCTACCTCTCCTGTCTAGGCTTGGGCAACCTGGCAGTATCCCAGCCCACGTGCCTCCTTCGGGTAGCATGGCGGCTAGGCACCGAAGGGGTATTACAGCTGAACGATATGCCAATGTTGTATGGAGAACCATATAGCCACTGATCGCTAGTCGAAGTTTTTAGCGGACGGATTTGGTGGCACCGGAGAATATCTCTTCGCTCGTTTTGCTACATTTTTGTAAAGAAACTAAATATAACACGCTTGTTCAGACAGCACTGAAGGTAAGCGCTTATTTCATTCCTGGAAGGCTAGAACACAGCTGATCCGAGGGGCCTAGCTCTAGAAGAATAGGCGCCTTTCCAATATGAAGTTAATAGTTTCCGAGATAGACAACCACTGACAACTTAAGCGCTGGGATCGCAACTCGTCATGGGACCGGCGAAGGGCATGAAGCTGCATTTGTTTCACCCCGTAAAGCGGTACCTGTAACCCCTGAAGGGATTAACCTTCAAACCCAGTTTGGCTGTATAGAGAATATTCCTCAATATTAGGCTTACTCGGTGCATCAAAGTACGTAATTTTGGGTTTATCTAACCCACCGGGTTTTCTGTGCACACCGGCCATCTGGCGGAAAAGACAAAATCACACGAACAAACCTGAGCGTGTATATTTTTACCGTCACATTATGAAGTTTTTCTAGAAATAATTGACATCTACATACGTCTGCACGGAACCCGGTCAAAACCAACTCGATTTGAATGTTGTCCACTCTCAAGACAAAAGACGCGAACACGGATGAGAGACTTTCCAGATGTGGGAACAAATGATGCTACAGAAACATTTCCCGCGCCGCTAGTTAAAGGCGCCTCAAACAGCTTGCCCTAATTTACCTCCATCGATGGTTTCAAACACAGTTGAAGGTTCGATCCGACCGGTGTATCAATAGATGAATAGCAGCTTCGCTAACATAACTCTTCTGGTGGGCCATGCTTTTGTTAAACAACAAAACAATGGAGGACAGTGATACATTCGACTTTTCATATATTTCTTTTTCAGTTTAAGCGTAAAAACTCTGATAACTACTAACCATTGGTCTTATCGTCTCCAGGTCGCGGGCCTACTGATGAATCAGTGAACTGAAACTTTCGTGAAAGTTTAGGCGCTCTATTTATTTTACGTGCGGCATTTCCTATGGAACAACTGATAGGTTAGTTTCTAGCACGCCCTCTAGCTTTTGTTCGCGTGTAGTGTTTATATATGTGCGTCATGAGATTTTAAAGCCATCTTGTCAATGTAATAGCCTTTATGATATAAGGAAGGTTTCAGGAGAGGTGCTAACATTCATTTACTGGAACGTTTGGAGGCGTTTTGCTCTGACTATGGGAACTGGGCCATCCCATCCGGTAGGTCGCCGCGTGTCACTACTCATCTGCGTGTGTAACTGTGTAACTCATCTATTAGTGTGAAGTGCAGTTGAATCTAAAGTCAGGGTTGCACAGGTTGAGTAGGTTCGCGGATTCACCGATTGATACACAGGGTCGGGGATTTCTCCCAAGCTTCCCGGGTCTGGTTCAGCAGCTTTCGTCCACCTAAAAGGCACAAGCGAAAAAATGTATAAATAGCGCGGACCATCCGGTCAGTAAGTTCGTGCCTTAATCATTGAATAGTCTCGATCCCTAGTGATTCTTCTTGAATCCCAAGGGTCTAATTCAGGGACTACATGTTGTGACGCGACTTGGCAATCTGTAGGTGAAACGGTGAAAGACGGTAAGATGATGGTCAACATTACTTGTAGTGTGTCTTCGTCTCCAAATATTAGGGTGCTGCCACCGCACACTCTAGTTCAACAAGGTTCTAATATTTGGAGTTTGAAGACATCGCAGCGTTCTTGTTACGTCATCAATGAGAAACCTGAACAAGAACGGAGAGGGTGGATATCCTTGTCGAAGTATGTAAATGTAGAGACCAGGATTTGTCCACTGACCGATCGACAGAATCGAACGCATTTTTTAAATCAATGAACACCAAGATCGTCACGAAGAGACTGGACCTTACCGTGGTGTGGCGGTTTGTGTACCTCAGCGACCCATTGGGCTATACTGGGGGGTGTCCCGCAACACTCACAGAGTCTCTC
>SJOL01007377.1:416483-464082 GCA_004794785.1 Opisthorchis felineus
CATGCGTAGCACATGACCGAGCCATCGTAGTCGGTGGTGCTGGATGTTTTCCCCGATTGAAGTACCTGCAGCACAATCAAATACCCGTTTTCTAATCACCTCGTTACTAACACACATACACACATACGGACTAACGTTTAGGGGATTGACAAATGAATGACTCAGAAGGACTTTGGTGAGTGAATTGTGCGGAGAGATCAGTGAATGGAGAGCTAAGAGCGAATTGCACTCCTCCACGCCGAAGAAGGGGGGTTGGTTGGGGCACTCCATTTCGAGCCTCTGACTCAAAAGTCTGATCCATGAGCGGTGGGATGATGTAAGTTTTCGTTTGGGGCCCCTCCCTCTAACCTCCGACCCAAAAGTCTGGACCGTGGCACAGCGGTTATTAGGGACCCTTTCCGGAGCCAACAACTCAGCATTCTGACTTAATTGGCCGCAGGGAATTGCGTTCGGCTGTAACACCCTTTAGGTGCATAGCTGCCACGCCAGGGCTGAGGAACTGTCAGGTTGGCCAAGCCTAGACGAGAGCAGTCGAGAGTGGGTTCGAACCACAGACCTTCCGGTTAGTAAGTCCGCACCTCATCCACTGAGTTATCTCGCCCAGCTCTGTACCGAGTGGAAGGAGCCGAGAGGTGGACAATCTATGGCCTGACGAGATATGAAAGCAGTAAACTCAATCGAGTGACAGTTGCCGCCTCCTTGGATGCGAATCCCGGGACTCACCACTGGTTAATTGGCAGTTACGCAGTCAGTGGCGCTTATACACCAAAGCTATTGATGGAAGGCAAGTGTGTTAGGCGAAGAAAGTATACCGTGATGTTTCGAATGCCGTACCAAGTGAAACATAAGACGGCTTTTGTGCAGTATACACAATTGAAAAACACCGCGAACGGGAGATTCATTTGGATGTCAGCTAAGTCTCCCGTTAACACCACCTCAATTTGCAGATCATCACCATGATTGACAACAACACCTGGTGAGAACACCGGTAATTCTCTGCCACACACCCATGTCAGTCTAGTTGAATAAAAGCTTTTGATGGAAGAAAGAAATGGGACAGGAAGGGGACCTATGGCTAGCCTACCACAAACATCCTAGGTGCCTACACATCAAACAGTCAAACAATATGGATGGAAACTGACAGCGTGAACACCACTAACATCGCCATATCGTTCAATTTCTCCAGTCAAGTACAGGGAAGGTCAGGTGAACCCCAACTCTCTTGGGAACGTACAATTTCTGATTTCTTGGAATGTTAGTCCCCTTGGGAAGCCTGTCCTATGGCTTGTTCTTTGTTGTGGCTTCACTGTAGTTCGGCGTTACCGGTTAGGTCTTTCTTCTTTCCCGTTGAACTGTTGTAGGAAGCAGTTGTCAGTCGCATTCGTTCATCTCTTCATACCTAATTTATCTGATACCTACCGTCTGTTTTCTCCCAACATGACGTCGATTCGTTCACGTATAGAGCAGTGCACGTCTGAAAAGAACACACAGGACCAGTGGGATTTAATCTTACGGATATGCGAGGAATATGGAAGTAAAGAGTAAGTTTTTTGTCGATGAAACTCACCCTCAATAATCAGGCCTAAAGCTTGTTTGAAGGCAATCGGCAAGCGGATTTTCCACAAGAATCCAAACGTATCTCTGCGTGCGATCACGGTACTTCTCCTCAGCTTGATACTCATTGCCAAGTTGTTCAGTTGTTGGATGCCTGTAGCAAGAATTGTGGAAAGCCATTCAATCGAGAAATCGCCTCGCGGGACTTTACGCATTCTATCAAGAGTCGGTTTTCCGTAAGTTTCCGAGTTGATTCAATCGGAACAAACCTTACCTTGGTCTCTAGAGTTTGCAACGTATTCCAAGCGTCAAACTCACCGAGGTGTTTGAGAAATGGGCCGAGGAATTTAAATCGGATTCTGAGTTAGCGTAAGTTTTCGTGATCTGTGATATACCAAGTATCTTTCGTCTCATTTCAGTTTGGCTGCCAGTCTGTACAGCTGGGTCAAAAGTGAGCACTATGACGTAATTCGACATTTGCTGGAAGATCGACAGGTGAGCTGATCTTTTCGCCAGCTTGTGTATATTATCTTGAACTTAACATGTTTATCTTCTGAACGATGTCCGTTCGTCATCATTTCTCGCCAAACTAGCCCTACAACAGGGCACTTCGTTCTTCTTCACAGAAGCAATCGCTGCACGTGAAACGGTATAGTTCTGTTTCCTAGGTCTTAGGAGACACTTGTATTGGTGGAATGTGCTTCATTGTGTGTCACAATTTGTTCGTAATTGAGGCTCATTTAGGGAGATTTCAGCTACTAATGTGATCTGGAAGCTCTTGTCAACGTATCATCTTCGGTCACTACAGTGAAGCCCGCAGGCATTACGCACGACAGTGAAACACCGTTAATACTTTTGTTTAGTGAAGAGATGGTGAGTGTTTCCACTGCAAAGAGGTTGGAACCTATCGTGGTTTGGTGGTTTGTTTACCTTTATGACCCAATGAGCTATACTGGGGGTTTCACTTTGACACCCATGGTTGTGAATGGACAGATGTTTGACGAACAGTCTCCTGGTCCTCTAGGTTGGAGGTGGGAACATGCACAGTGGCTCTTTCCCCAAAAAAATTGTCCACCTATGGTAGTATACTTGCAACCACCCGTTACCTTGCGGTCAAGCTTTTGAGTCCAGCCATCTAGTTGTTGGCGCCATGACAATATCCCAGCCTGCGTACAGCCATGTGTTCCATGTATTCCTTCTTCTGTACTGCCCCCCCCCCCTAATGTGAGGACAAGGACGGGCCGCCTTGTTCGCCTTGCATCTTGCTCAACTTCTGTGCACCCATCTTCAGTAACAACCCTAAACACCTCCAAATCTGTTTTCAAACCCCGAAGCTGGTCTACCTAGCTGCCTTTAATATTCACACACTGAAGTAAGCATGATAACAAGCAGCTCTTGCTCGTACGCTGGATTCCCTTTACATTGATGTATGCTGTCTTACAGGAACAATTATCTAAAACGCAAGTACTGTACTCAACTGTCTTGTTCAGATGCACACCTCTGTTGACGCAAAAGTCGCTGCAGCTGGATATTGTGTTGAGCCATCAAAAAGAGACGTCTCTACTTGATTAGATATCTGTTGACATTCGCCTTTTCGCGGTTCGTTTGGTGACGTCTGCGAAAGAATCTCGAGAAAGAAATGCTCGTCGCCCCATGTTTACTGTATCTACTTACGCCCCAACTTACTGTGACTCCGAATCTGCCCAAGGCATTTTGTATGACGCTCCAGGTGCTCCTCTACAATGGGTTAGAAACCCATGTATCGTTGTGGTCGCAAGTGGCGTGAACGCATAGGTAGGTGGGCTTAACGCTACTAATACTCAATTGGATAGTCATCGTGGATCGAAAACGAGACGCACGGACAACAGAGGGCGCCTGTTATAGATCTGTGCTGATCATGGAATGTTCCTTTGCATTACCAATTTCCGGAACGTGGGAAATCGTTTGACTCTATGGAGCCCAGCAACGAACCAGCCCCGAACCCGAATAGACCACATTGTCTATGGTGAAAGTCGGTCCTTATCTGCGACTCCTTTTGAAATACCTTCGTGGACTCCGATCGCGCACTTGGCCGTTGCTGCTTTTCGTTGTTTTTCATGTCTACGCCAAACAAGCACACACGCACACATTTTTTTTTGGCAATCGAGAACTTCATGGACCCAAAAATCAAACATATATGTCCACTTACTCCAACGCCTATCTTCCTGCCTGCCTGCTACTCCGATATCAGCTGTTCATCATCACTGGAGCGAGATATTCAAGGCTGGACTTCCACCTGCAGTGCAGTCCTGTCCTAAGCATGGGACCTCTGATAGGACTATGGCCCGGCGAGAAATTCCTTCTGGTCGAAACCACAACCCAACTCGACGCATCATCCGAAGCTAGGTAAAATTAAGTGTCTGCGCAGACCGGGTAGATCCAAAAGGCCATTAACTGTCCAGCCTATATGCGTCTATCTGGGAGACAGAGACCTCCCCAGACAACCGGGGCATCTTTAAAAAAGTAGTCGCGCTGAACGTGGCAACCATACAAGGAGCATAGAACGGGATTTCGACCATGTGGATCTTGAATCCACAACATCTTCGCACTCCGTCGGGTGTCTTAGCAACGCCATATGTACAAACGACCAATAATCTTGGTGTTTCTTGAGTTCAAAGATGCGTTCAATTGTGTTAGTCGTTAAACGTTTCTAATTACACTTGTCCGACAGGGATGCTCCAGAAGTATAAGCATTATCCCGTCCTTATATTCACAAACTTCCGTGTATTTGAGTATATGGGGAGCCCCCTAAAAGTTCCCCCACCAGAAGTAGTGTCCGGCAAGAATGTCCGTTCTCTCCACTCTTATTCAACTTTGTCATCGATTAAATAATAAGGTGAACGCCGGAAGGTCTTCAAAACTGCCACGTAAAATCGTTGCTGGTGAGAACCTTGTCGATCTGGAGTAGGCAGACGATGTCATCCTTATATTTGAAGACGAAGATTGCACAAGTACCACTGTCGTACAAGTACCATTTCTTGGCGTGCGTGTTTCACCTACAAACTGCAAAGTCATGCGTCATATCATGCGGCCTCTGAGCTTGCCCCCTGCAATTCAAGGAGACCCACTGGATGTAGTCGAGAATTTTGCGTACCTGGATAGTTGTACTGGCTCTGCCGACAGTGTCCAAATCTCGGAGATCCGAATCACATTTACCAGTGAGCGTCACTTGTTGCGTCTAAAAGGTGTATCACTGGGTCTCACGAATAGCTTGTACAAGGCTTCAGTAAGGGCTTTGTTGTCACATGGTTGTAGACAAATGATCTCAGGCGCCTTTCGGTTTTCGGCCACTGATGTCTCATAATCGTTTCTGTTCTCGGATGGTTCCCACGAATTCGTAACAAAGTAATAAAGTATTTAAAGTATTTATAATAAAGTATTTCTGATGAGTTCTAGAGGGAATTACTCTCGCTTGTCCCTATGCTTTCGTTTGATGTCGAATAGTTGTACAACACCAGGCAGAATCGAAGTTTTGTTATTGTTTGTGTACACGCTAGATTAAGGTTCTGGTCTTCACGTGACTCTCGCGACTAGTCGCGTGTCTGTGGTTGCCTACTCACTAGTATGTGGAGGTTCGATAAATGCACTTGTTTCATACTACAGCTTATGCGTTCCTGTTCGCCGATTGGTGAAATATTCGCGATATTCACCCGCTGGTTGGATTCGTTAGATTATTTATTAGGGTTTTGCTACTATACTTGTCGGTTGTGCTGTCTGCTGGCGTCTGATTTTATGGATTCCGTGCATTTACTAATTTTTCTCACCGGGCCTGTTCTTGCCTCTAGCTTTTCGCCCTTTCCATCATCATGATAGCCGAACTCATTGTTGTCCTTTTTCCTCTTAGGGTAGCCATTAGGAATGAATATGCTTCGTGCAAGACTGTGGTAGTGCATGAATACCTGTTTGAGTGTGTCTAAGGTTCCTTTTCAACTTCCAATTGGCAATAACTTGCACAAAGCATGCGGGCGCAATCAACAACAAAATAACTATCGTTCAGCCGTAACACCCTTTCGGTGCCTAGCTGCCGTGCACCGCGAATGAAGTACGATGGGTAAGATACTGCCAAGTTGCCCAACCCTAGAGAGGAGCAATCGAGACGCCAGTGTTGGTTCCAAACTGAGGACCTTCCTGTTTGTAAGTTTGCGGCCTAACCGCTGAGCTATCTCGAGTCAGGGTAGTAGATGCCCTATACCATCATTGGCCCTTTTGTTCGGCGATGAATTTTAGGCTTTAGCAGAATCACTAACCAACGTGGTTTTTCAGAGTTCCTTATTTTACATGTTTTTGTTTGACTGTATTGATCTCGGGGCGTTGACATGCGTTGGTGCATTGTCGTCATGGAACTACCAAGTTTCATCGTGTTTGGAACATGAATCATTAGTCTGTTCTATGGCACGCTGTGTGCCTAGCAGTTGGTCACTAGAACAGACACGGGATCCCTTCAAGGGAGACCATCTTAGAGAAGGGTATTCGGTCGCTCATAGGATTAGCTTCTTTTCGGCGCGGAGGTTGTGGCTGATAGGGAATACCGTTTTGGAATCCCCGGGGACTTGGTTTCAGTGTGAGGTAATGCCGTATGTTGATGAGCCTCAGTGTGATTAGGGTTTTCTGTATTACTCCACCATTTTCGTGGGCGCCTCTCCTTTTAGTAGCAATTATCAGGTGGATTTTGTGCACACTGAAACATGTCCGCCAAACGCACCTATTGTGAGATCCACTTGGCTAACTGTAGCAACTTTTCACACTGTTCATCTTAAATGCCCCGGTGAGTTGATTCAATTTCATGGTGACTTTGAGTACTGTCACTTATCTAGCGCAGGAGGTGCTCACGTGGTTTGTGTTCTTTTTTACGGTAATACAATTCAAAGTGGTGTATACTTTTGTAGCTGCTTAGTTGTTACCAGTGGGCGAAGATAAACAGGACTCTTACTTGAGGTCGGACTCTGTTGAAATCGTCGGAGTATGATCGTAAGAATTCCATCACGCATTGGTAGCTGATATGCACTTGGAACTAAACAACATATGGTGCTACTCACACTGCGTTCCAGTTTGCAAAACCACTATAATTAAAAACTCGTGTTTTTTCGCCGAACAGTTGAATTTGTTTACTAAATGTTCTTGCTCTTCGACTGCTTTTCGAAGGCTATCAAAGCTGGGAGCGCACGGCAAGTTGCCGCACAGTTGAAAGCCAGAGAAGAGGAAGAACTGGCCAAAGGTGAGCATTCAATATGTCTAAGCTGTGATTGTGCATGTGTCTCTAGGGCGGACACTCTCCATCTTGCAACAACACTCGGTTGATGTTTTGACGACGTTTAAGTGGAAATAACTTGTCAAAGGACCTAATACCTGGACAAAATTGTACTAAAAGTTTGCAGGGCTTGGTAACCCTCGCTAGCCAACTAAAAGTTCTGACCGAGACCCAACACTGATTTAGTCTACTATCAGGAAGGGATCCTGTCACTTAACCTAAAGCTGACTGACTTTGTAGTTTGGTCTGAAGAAGGCAATACACTGCCCAGCAATGTGTCCGTCATTTCTTTTCAAACTTCTCTGAAACAATGTCATGGCAGTTATGTTGTCATGGATGTCTCCTCTCTCATTTAAAAGGGCGCGACACAAATAACATGTCGAAGTTTTACCCAAAGTTCACTCTGTTGAGCAATGTGTAAACTCTTGTTTCTGGTGTTCCTGTATCTAAGATGTCATGAGGAAGGTAAAATCCTGTATTGAGGAGCGTATTATGCTCCTGTACAGGAGTTCTGCTTTCTCTTCCCGCCACCTACCGGGGTAGTTGTGTTTTCTGTGTGTGAAGGTTGTGAAACCTCAATATACTACCTTGGTAGGTGGCCTAATCCAGGTTGTTCCAACCAACTTCTCCAAAACCCCGGTGTAGTTCTTGGGTAACCACCTTAAACCAGGCCTGGGTTCAACACCTATCAAGATATTTCTTAGTTCTTCCCTGCGGTCATGTGCGAAAACTGGAATTTTACCTCCTAACAAGGCACCGGGGGTACTCTTTGAGGGTCATTTTAACTGATGAATTCGTGTTAAAGTAATTAGTTCATTCATTATTGCCACCGAACCTCGGAGATTTATTCATATGGGGATTATCCTTGTTGAAGATTCGGTGACAACTTGAAATTAAAAAATCGTTTGAATGTTTGGATGCCGTCGTGATATGCTGAACTACGAAGTTCTGTTCTGTTTACTACTTTCTGACTCTTACTGGAAGAAATAATAGCGCCTTCCACGAAAATATCATCATCAGCACAATAAATTGCCACTAAAAAGGACCCCATCATGCAGACACGGTTTGGCCAATTACCCCCTTTTTTGTATATCCTTAGGGGTGGAAGTAACGTAATTTAAGTCATTTATGCTGGACGTGGTTGAACTATCAACTGAAACAGCTCAGGCTTTGTGCGACCACGTGCAACGCGATCGCGTTGATGTTTCACCGTATGAGTGAAATGCGCCGCAGTTTAACTTTCTGATTTGCCGTGGGTGAGTCCTTTCTCCTAAAACCCATCCGCTTTACTTCAGCAGTCTTGTACCCATGCTCTTGTACCTTGCTGACGGTGGTGCATCTTCTATATCGGTTCTTGGTTTGGTGTTCTGTCCACTATGGTATATTAAAAGGCACGGCAGCTTGGGACAGCCCTTTATGGAGACAAAGGAAGGTTATTACAGCCGTATTTATAAGGTTATCGCAGAATATTCCACAAGGTTGCGCTAGGATCTTCGTAAGGGGATGAGCAGCTTCGAACTATAGATGCTCGATCCTGATGAGCTGACATTCTGACCAATCAAGGCATGTCTTCGTTTGGTCCGTAGCCCGCACGTGAAACATCCGTCCAATGGACGTGATGTTCCGTTATTAAGAGTGGCTAGACTCCGGACACTAGGACAATGTTTTTGGGAACACTAAAAGTTAAACACTGCCCGGAATAAGCGATCATCAAGTTAAATGAACAAATGTGGCGCACCTTGATTGATCAGATTACAGGCCAACCACAGTGTCTCTTGCTCGGCCACGAAGACTAGCGGAACCTTGTAGATACTTCTGCGATTTTTTGTACAAATACGACTGTAATGAGCACACTTTGTCCCATTGAAGGCTGTCTAGAAAGCACGCGGTTTTTTTACACCGTAGTGGCCGGAACGGCAAGCAAAGGACCAATATACGAGTTGCGCGACCACTAAGATCTTCCACTTGCAGCTCAAGTGCCCGCTTGGCACTACTCAGGCTCCCAGATCTTTTAAGCTTACACCACAAGTTCTTTGTGGCCATTCCTGGACCATTTTAAGAGTAAAATTGTGAGTTCATTCACCAAAGCCCTGAGGACTTCAGCATTGTGAAGGGATCATTCTTTCTTGCAGACGGAGACAATTTGCTCAATAGGGCTCCTGGTGTGTCTCCTACTCTTGTTCTGATCACCGATAGAAACACAAGTGTGAGAAGACTGGTGTAGTCCCTTCCAATGAGCGTCTATCTAGGCAGTTAGACCGCCACTCACTCCATCTCAGCATTGATTTTAGGCTAATTGCTATCTGCTGTGCTTCGAATAGAGATGTCTGGGGTAGCTTTTGCTAACGTCTCTTGTTTATGGCATCCATGTTTTACCAATAGGATGGCTCAGTGGAATTTACTCAGCGAATTTACTGACCGGAAGGTCCGTGGTTCGAACCCGACCTTGGCCTCTCGACTTCCCCTGTCTAGGCTTGGGCAACCTGGCAGTATCCCAGCCCTCGTGCTTCCTTCGGGTGGCATGGCAGTTAGGCACCGAAAAAGTGTTACAGCTGAACGATTATTATCTTTGTTTTACCAACTGTCTGACCATGCTGGGGCTGACGACACAAATGCACCCGATTAATATTTGTGTTAAGAAACTGGACCACTGCAAATGATTATAGTAAACCCGGGTCTTGACCAAATACCCCAGTTGCGAAAAACCCGTAGGTCGCTCACCATTGGCATGTACCTAGGGCTGGGTTGCACGTTGCTACGGGAATCCTTACATATACGCAGTCGTTCGTATTGCTTTGCCAACCCATCGAAAGCCTACAATACATATTGGCCATCTGCTTCAGTTCATCGTCCCATCCCAAGTTACTATGTGGTTTTGCATCGTGCTACGTAGCCAAGCTTTTCAACCTAAAGTCTTCCAGTGGGTACCATGTGAACTACAATTTATCCGTCCGCTTAGCGTGAAAATCAACTCTATTGACCTGATGAGCTCATCCGTCAAGTAGGTCTTTCAGGTAGCGCCTTCGCCTAATTGAGGCCCAATTGAATACATCGTCTCTAACGGTGCATTTTTAAAGCCTTATGGGTCCAGGTTGTCTTCCTGGAGTATCCGTCACGGAGAAATTCACATGCAGTGACTGGCCCCTTATGATAAGCACTTAGTACCCATCGGTTCATTGTAGCAGCTGCTCTCACGCCTTAATAGTGTTGGTGGTTTTGCTTTAATTTATGCCATATCTTGTCTCATTGCGATCTGACTTTCACAAGCAAAGCGCAGCTAATCGACAGCACACAGTGACCTGATCTTTAGCGGTCGATTGAATCATATGTTAGGCACGTTTTAGTGCACTGTGAGACCCGTAATTCAAAAGCACAGAGTTTCCGGCGTAATTAGGTCGCAACAGGTCTCATGAGCTAAAAGACTGGATTTATTTTTGTTTCCTTTTGGAATGTGCAACTCACCTTCATGCGCTAGCCGGTGGTGAACGACCCATGTGTACTTTTGACGACTAGTGTATCCGAATCCCCTTTGATGGAATGCTGAGGTTCTTTCAATTTTTGTTCTGTGAGGTGATTGAGGTAATGATGGTACTCTAGGGATTTCGAAATTTTGATCTTGTTCTTCGAATAGCAGCGTTAGCGACTGTCGTCTGTCCGTTTGAAACCGAGAGAATAAACACATCGGTCTGTGGCGCTTTCAGACATGCCCTGATCGTGTTCAGCGCATAGTTAATTCTCGCCCTGATTCATCCATCAATATCATACCACAACCACTAATAAGATCATGCCTTACACAAATCCACCATTGTGGACAGCATACAGTGATCCACTCCATCATCGTTAAACAGGGAGTGTCAGTATAACCGCTACAGTGCATCCAATGAAGACGCGCACAACTGGCATTTCCAGGGGACGTTTGAAGTAGTTACTAACTCCCACTCTGCAACCACGATCGTAGTGGTGTGCGCCTGCAACTCACCTGAAAGTTATGGGAATATTCGTATGAGGTTAGCGCTTTATCAGCACGCTGACCAGATGTCTGATGCTGCGACCTGGGACCGCTCGCGGTCAAACTGTCATCAACACATCACTCCCCGCCCGTTACCCAAAATATCTGTTGAAATATTCCAAAGTCTCCTCATACTATTAAAAGACCGAAGTATGCCGCAATAACTCTCTGCATAATGTGTGTCCGGTAACAAAGGTGACTGCTCCAGATGCTATCCAACCAGCTTAACATTAAAAAGCTTTTCATGGCTTCATAAGACAGCTACTAACTTCTATCAACTGGTCGACTTTCTTTTGTCTATCCATATACTGTACTGGAAGGATTTCTTATTAACCCACGCACCTTGTTGGGTATGTTATCCCTCGCTGCTTATTACCTTAGTGCTATTGACTTGCAGTTGTCTTCTGTCAGCATTTCCGTGTACCCCGTTTTCTTTTTGTTCATCTAGCCATCGCATTGTCACTACAAGAATCGGGCAACAAAAGACCCGCTGAGTCCGGCCCGTCGCGCACCACACAACCAAACACCGCCACAACTACTGCTTCATCTAATTTGGGGAAATCCAACCTCTATCCTGAATTTGCAGCCTCAACTCTCCCTAGAGCTCAAGCGGCACCAGTCAAGGGCCGTGTCAGGGCTCTCTATGACTTCGAAGCCGCTGAAGATAACGAGTTGACTTTCAAGGCTGGGGAGCTCATCGTTCTATTAGATGACTCTGACGAGAACTGGTGGCGTGGTAGCAACCATCGAGGAGAGGGACTGTTTCCTGCACAGTTTGTCAAATGTGAAACCGAGGAGAGCCCGTCATCTAAGAAAAAAGATTTGAATGGACCTATCACTGAAACCCCGAAACTCAGCAAACCCGTTCAACTAGATGCAAAGAAACTGGATGAGTGTCTGAACCTAATCAGTATGGTTGATCCGACTGGCGAGTTTCGACCAGATCCTCCCGAACTACCCCAGCTTGAGGCTGAGTGTAATGCAATGGCGCCGTTGGTCGACCCGGAATTGGAGAAAGTTGACAAGCGGGTTCTGATGTTGTCAGAATTGAACCAGCGATTGCTTGACGCGTTCCAAATGTACCACGACCTGATGTCTGAACCACCTCCACTGTCTGCACCATACTATGGCGGAGGTGCAATCCCAACGGGTGCAGCTGGGTACATGCCTCCAATGGGGGCGTACGGAGCCCCACAACCCGCCGCGGGAGGAGTGCCTTACGGCGCTGGAGCTTTGCATCAGGTTAGACTTTTATGTTATGTTCACCTCCTCTTCGGTTGGTACCGAAGATGAATTTTATCAGGCGGCGTCCATTCTCTTAATTCGCATACCAACTCTGATCCTGCGATGCAAGGTGTTGCATTCAATGATGATGAGCACCTAGTACTGAAACCTGACTTGGTGATAGCTTGCACACTCATGAACCGCATTTTCCTTAGCCTGGATACGGCCACTTGTAAGGCGGTAAGCAATCATATTTTAGTGAACAATTTGTTATGTAGGTCAATCACAGCGAAGTTGAAAAGATCGTAAATATGAACAAAGTAATCTTTTCGATATGCTTTGTATTGACTCATACGTACATAGATCAAAAGAGACTGGAAGACAGCAAAACAAGCGTCACAGTCAAAGCAGTGTGCGCACGTGCACAGACTGTTGTCTCTGATGCCCCGCCCTTCAGTCATTTGGAGCAGTAGTGAAGAGACACGTGGCTTAACGGTAAACGGATGTTGGATCGCACGTGGTATTCGCTCGAGTGAACGGTGGTCTCTCCACCATGCGCATTGCGTCAAGTGGGCTAGGCCATATCATTTATGAAGCCTACACAAACTTCCGAATTTGCAATACCACCTTATGGATATGGATTGCCACAGCTACAGCCGTGCACAATATTCTGTTCCCCCTTCTTCGTGGGACCTTGAGCCAACCTGACGGTAAATTCCTCCCGACAGCCTGCATGACTTCCCGTACGCAGTGTGTTAAAACCGGACTGGTACATTTCCCTGCCAGTCCCCTGGCCAGCCGAGAAGGGATATGTTCAGATGCATGCTTTGACGGCGTTCTCGTCGTTCTGCTGTTGTAGCTTGTTCCACAGGAGTAAGTGGATTAACCAACACATAGAGTTGGTTGACGAGGCAGTTGATACTTAAGTATTTGTCGTTGCATGGGGCGAATTGTAAGAAAGTATTATGGTAGGGCTCGAGATAACTCAGAGGTTAAGTTGCAAACTTACTAACCGGAAGATCCGTGGTTCGTACCCACCCCCGGCATCTCGACTGCTGCCGTCTAGGGTTGGGCAAATTGGCAGTATCTGAGCCTTAATGCTCCCGTCGGGTGGCGTGACAAGTAGACAACCCGAAAAGGTGTTACATTTAGACGATTTATTTTTTTGTTTTCTTGGGAGAATAACTAACAGAAAGACGAATTCAGCTGGGGAGTGACGGAATTCTACGGCTTCAGCCGACTGTATGGTCATTCTGTGGAAATTTATTCGTCTTGCAATCGCATTGGAGCCTACTACTTAGCGCTAAAGCTCAACGCGATCAGAAACGGAGCAAGCTAATTATTTTGTGTAGCTTGAATATTCCCTTCAGTGTCGAAAGAGAGGACAACTGATACACATGCTTTGCGGACAAGTTTCCTCTGGTCAAATACGGAAAACATTTTTTTAAAACCCTATAAGATACTCGATTGACTATCCGTCACTGAGCAACCGGGTTGCAGTCATCAGCGGGGTACCCCAGAGGCACTACCATTCATGCCAGTGGTATCCTTTTATTCTGTTTCGTCCGTGCCAGTGACTGGAACTCGTTGACCTGAAGTGAATTTCCCGAAAATCATCACCTCATTTGAATGTGCACAAGCGATTCAGACAAGCACTCTATTCCACATGTACATTCTTTACCCTCTATGGATTAAAGCTGCGACAGTGAATCGGAAAACATTCGCTGAGCGCTGAGCCTCTTGCTCAGCCCATAAACGATTGGGTTCTGTTCTGACCACTTTTGTCTCGTAGAGGGATCACCGATCAATAGACACAAGATGGCCGCGATAGCGACGGCTCACTTTCGTCTGGGCATAGGGTTCGTGGAATGCAGAATTGGATCCGAAACTCGATTATCTCCAGCCAGGGTCTTACACGTCAAATGTTGTGCCAAATGTTCCGAATCAGGTAATTAGTTAGTTAAGTCAATGCGCTACTTTCTTAATAATAAAATAAAATAATCGTTCAGCTGTAGCACCCTTTCGGTGCTACACCATGCCACCAGAAGGAAGCACGAGGGCTGAGACACTGCCAAGTTCCCCAAGTCTAGACAGGATCAGTCGAGATGCCGGGGTTGGGTTTGAACCGCGGACCTTCTGATCAGCAAGTTCATGCTTTAACCACTGAGTCATCTGGTGTAGACCAGTTTTCCCTAACAGAGAACCGTATGACTCATAAGATAACTGGGACTCAGTTGTCACGCGCTAAACGTCGATTATATTAAAAATTCTTTGTGTCATAAAATCGTACCCTATTGAACGAAATGTTGGTAACTTAAGCTGTATAAATCGCTGGTGTTCTTTCGCAGAGCTTGGCAGTTTGGGTGCAACGACGCACTGATAATGTCACCTCGACTGGTGACAACGTTTACAACCGAATTACCAAGCTCAACGAAGAGAATACCGGTCATCGTGCCCTCGGGAATTGCCTTGAAGACAGCGAACAAGCAAATACCGGTAAACGGACAAACCACACTTCGAACCCCTACGTGAACAAGGGCCTCCCCAGATTACCACCCCAAAATATAGATACAGGTGTTCATCCCTAGGACGAGCATCGTAGAATCGGGCAGAATCGTTCACTTCCTAGAGCTGTTTGGTCCTCAGGTTGTATGGGTGAGAATATCCACTTGTTTCGGTCTCCCATGCAGTGCTCATAGAAAGAACAAGAATTTGCCTACAATTCGCCTGTCAAGGGATAGCACTTGCGAAGTAACAGGTTGAGTCCCTTTATCCTTTATGTGAACGCTAAGGATTCCGTAACACTGCGTCTGCGTTGTCGTGATCAGTTGAGAGAAACAGCCCTGATTATTTATTGAGCCCCACTGGTGTCTGTTGCACCGTTTTTCGTCAATGAAGTTGTCGTCGAGTTTCTAACCTGTTCTATATGGAACATGTTCACAAAAGGAAATTCCTAATACTTCAAGAAGCGAGTGAAGACGACTGGTTTAAACAGAAAAATTGGAAGTAACCATTTTTTTCGCGACCCATAATGAACGTTCGTCACGAAAGACTTTTTGTGCAGACATCCGGCACAATACAGTTTTTCTGCTCATATTTTGGATAAAACTGCCGGTAAAAATCCACTGCGTCGGCAGTTTTATGCGTGAGGCAAACTGTAATAACGGTAATGCCTCAGTTCAATTCTCGGTCTGGACCTTCCAAGCTGGCGTTCTCGTCCAAAGAACCGCCAAAGGTGCACAGATAAAAGATAATTGTTTAGCTGTAACACCCTTTCGGTGCCTAGCTGCCATGCTACCCAAAGGAAGCACGAGGGCTGTGATACTGCCAGGTTGCCCAAGCCTAGACAAGGGCGGAGGTCGGGTTCGAAGCACGGACCTTCCGGTCAGCAAATTCGCGCTCTAACCACTGAGCCATCACGTGTATTAAACGTCAAAAGCCAGTTCAAAAACACATGTAGAGCACGTTGTATTTAAAGTATATGAGGCGACAACATTCTGGAAATTCCGACGCCTTCTGGACGCGTCATTGGCAACCCGCATTCGGTGGATACTAGATTACGATTGGCTGTTGGGTCCACACTTTTGGCCAATCAGAGTTCGCTTTGATGCTGGACCGACAAAGGGCCCAATTTTCTGGCGGACCGGGTGCGGAATAGGCTTCTCGGCCGTAACAGCGTCTAGGTGCGAGCGGTAAAACGGTTTCGGTGTAGGATTCCGCCCAACACCAACGCAAATGAAGACCATTCTGCCGGACTGTTTTAAAGGCACACACTACCCGCGGGGTAGTCAACCAGCCTCTCAGCCGCTAATGCCCTCATCAAAACTTCTCTTGCCTCAGGTAGCACCGTTTATGCAAAAGGTGGATCCTGTAAAAGCTCATTGTTTGGGACTCCACTACTCGTACTCTTAGTGTTGCCAGAAGTGTCTCAGTTGTCCTTGACAGGGCATCTGAGGGGATAGACAAACCTTACTGCGGATGAACTGTGTGAATCGATTACTTCTCCTCCCCCCCCCCTCATTCGCGACACTTTCATGACCTAATTACACTGTTAAGATCCATTTCGCCCCAAAAAGGAGAATCCCAGTTGTTACAGCAGCATAGCACTCCAGTTCATATCAACACTAACATATCAATGTTTCGTGAACAAGCGTTAACCGTTTTTGAACTCTATATCTGCAACTTTTCCCAACCACTTGTGTTTTGCTGCGCGCAGATGCAGGGCCAATCACTGTTGGCCGACAAATCCCTTTCAGTTGTCAGTCAATCACGTATTTTATATGTCGTCATCAATATGTTGGCTTTTGCTGATTATCTTGTGTTAGCAAACAGTTTTTCTATCGATGTTACCAGTTAAAAAAGCGCAACTTCCCACCTTAGTCGTGCTCTCGTGCTTGTTTCTGTTCTAGTACACGGCTATTTTTCAAATATAATATCCGCAATCTCTAATTCACAGTCCCCAGCTGGCGTTTCTTACACTGCCCCACCGGAAACAATGTACCCTGGTCACATGGCCTGCACGAGTCAGTATCCTCAGGCCACCACTCAGCCACTGAGCTCAGCTCAGTACCCACCTCCAGCCTACTACTCAGCGACACAACATCCAGTGGACACGAATCCCACATCTACCCGACACCAACAACCACAGCAGCAACAGCAACATTATGCAGTGAGCGATATCTTTCCAGGTATGTCATTTTGATCATTCGTGTTTTCGGGAAGAGCAGATGGTCCCAGTCTTCGAAATTATTGACGGGACTGATAGGAAAGATGTTTATTGACTTACTTCGTGTATATCGGCACTCCGTAAATTCACTTGGGTCGAATAGCTGTGTCCATAAACAGAGCAGTTGCTGTGGTCGCTTTCTTGCACTGTTCGAATTTCTGGAACAATCAACGGTACTGGTGAATGTATTCAGGTCGATCGCATTTTCATGTAGGCTGTAAGCGCTCAACCTGCTTTGCAGGAATCAATCGACGCGCTCTTCACGTGATTTGTTCACGCGGTACTCAGATAATCTTTCATTGGTTTCCTCGAATACGAGTTATTCGAACACGCTGTGATGCCAGTGCATCTACTCCGATAGTCGATCTCTTACAGCAATGTCCGGTTTTAGATAAACGTGCTGTTCACGGAATGTCGTCATGACGACTTATACGTAGTGATGGGTCATCCAGCCTATCAGTAAGCATTCATTAACCAAAATGACGGGAACCCCACTGCCTGTCCGATACCCAAAATTGATATCAGTTAGGTCTTATTGCTCATGGTTCACTAGCCAGCACTGTGCTTCAAAGCGATGCATCTGGTTTCCGTGTTTCCGATCATGTGACACTCAGCTATTCGTCCGCTGTTGATACGCTCTTTTGTATTATCTGTGTATTTTAGGTTCCACTGTTGAAGAGGGTGGTATGTCATCTGTCCGTACAAACGGAATGGGTGATGGGCCCGCAACGTTATAAATAAAACAGTCTTTTATAAGGCTCTGTCAACAAACGATGCAGTCATTGCTGGCTTCAGTCACCTTTGGTGTATTTTTGTTTTGGTTGTCGGCTCCTCACACCAATATTTACCACCCAGTCAGCTAGTCCTGTCTTTCGCTCGCTATGGTAGGCCTCCGGCGGCCATTGCTTCGAAGTTTTCACCTTTTCACTTTTTTTGACTTGTCCGGTGACTATGAGTGTGCTATTTGAAACAGTCCGTTGTGTCCGTACGTGATGGGGGTGAGTGGTGCTGTGCCCTACCCAAGCGAGAGCAAATCAAACTGCTGATCAGCCGCTCGTGACCTAACGGCCGGAAGATCACGGGTTCGAAACTCTTTGAGTTTGTGAGACGCACATTGCTGATGGTTCCCAACAAGGATGAAACAGTCGTACAGTGCTTCTCGGCTTTTTAGCGTTGATTGGCCTCGCTGACAGGACGAAATTTCTAGTGAAAATTCCTAGTATGTCAATGTCGGAAACGCGCAGTTCTGACTACAATGTGTGCTATCGAATGGCAGTGATTGGACCCTACCTCTTTGTAGGGCCACACTGGAACACCAAAAGTTTAACGACTCAATCCAACAGATACTAAGCAATGCTGGTGACATCAGTCGATCGGATCTCAGGAAAATCCCGATATCGCTGGCTTACCATCTGTTAGGAGTCAGTTGCGGTACTTCATTAATCTCATACTGAGATTGATTTCTGCTTATTGATTGTGTCCGTTAACATCCATGGTAATGAAGATTACTTAGGCCACTGTATCTTGCTATGTTCAAGACTTAACCAACGTCTCATGGATCGTGAAGTCGTATCGTCTGATTTGTTCCACCCTGGTAAGGCGGCATTCTACAGTATTCGGTAATGTTACACATCGATCGCCGTAGGCACGTGTGATGCTGACTGTTTCTTACGGAGTCGGGTTGAACCAAACTATCCAACGGGTCCGTGAAAAATAATCTTCCGCAGCTGATTATCCCACAACCAAGTGACCGAAGTAATGCTGTGTGAAACAAAGAAAATTCACAACAGGCGGGATTTCGGGCATGGGCGTATACTTGCTAAGTTTGCGTCCCATGCCCATGTTCTCTGATGTGGCTGCGCGCGGTACTATCGCAGTATCGCTATGCCATCTATGTCCATCGATTTTGTTCGTTTTTTCGGATTATGTGCCTAAGCACTGAAGCGTCGCCGGATAAAGCTATGGACTGTGCTACCTACTCGATGAACGACAAGGACAGGAGTGGAATTACGAAGAGAGACGGAAACACGGAGATCACGGAAAGGTTGAAAGCTGTTGAGTTCGACAAACCCTGGTCAAGGATGCTGGCGAGATTGGTGTTCAGATTAGTAGTGGTTTGTGCCCAGTAGTCGCACAGTTGGAGTGAACCGAAAGCTGGTAGGAGTAGGACGAAGGGAAATGCAAACTGGCGTCTTCCACAAAGCCAACTATGGAAGAAGCAACGGTAGACAAGATACCGTTCACATAAAGGAGGAACAATATGTTGGAGAGCATAACTATAGGGCTGAGTTTGAAAGATAATGTCATTCATTCTTACTTGCAGAGAACGTTTTTTTCGAAAAATTGCAAGACAGGTGATCAAGTTTGGATGCAACCCATAAATGGGAAGCTTTGCAAGCAGGTCCGCATACCGAACTTGGTCAATCGTCTTCGATATACTAAGAACAACCACACTCACCAAAAAAGCCTAGATAGGAAGACCAAACGTGTAACACGTAAGCCAACATGTCACCTACGGATCGGTGACGCCTGAACCCATATTGGCCGTCCCTCAAAAGGGCGTTGTCTTCATGATCGCGGGCCATGTGGTTTAAAAGTGGTGATTTCTAACAGGAGACCACAGTCACGCTTCGCGATGACAATCGCTAAAGGTAAATGAGTTTTAGAAGCTGTGTAAGTGGTTACAGAGAGAAAGAGAAGCTTTGGAGGCAAGAAGCTAACCGAAGGCATCTGCTTTTTCTAACCGGAGACATGTTCCACTTCCAAGTATGGTATGTATGGGGAGAATGCGGAGGAACAGAACTTGTGACGGATTGCTTTGACCAGGCTCCAAAAGGAACGACTTCCGGTTGGCGCTTTCCAAGCCGAGCTGGTTTTTGTGCAGTGAATTGAGTCTTTCAGCCACAGTTGAGCAAGTGTTACGTGCAGCAACGTAGCCAGCGTCTGCCGAGAGACAGTGACGCACCGGCTAGGGCTTGTATTGTCCGTTTTTTCTCCTTCCCACAGACATGCATGGTTAAACCATTTGGCGGATTGATTGCTTCCCTGGTTTGGAAGAAATGGCTCCTGCCATCTGAGAGGACAGCCGTAAGTTCTTAGGAAAAACTGGACAGTCCCTCGAAAAAAAACACTCCGAGGGATAATTGACGTGTGCCATCCCAGTTAGTGGAAGAGTATCGATATAATATGCGACGAGAGGGAAGTGGGTCCTGGGAGAGGCAGAAGAGGTCACAGCATAATCTTTTGAGTGATTCCTTAAAAAGATATCCATGGTTTGGATAGTGCCACTGTTGTGATCAGGAACGCGGGTTACAAAGCAGACCAGCTGGGTAAATAAGTTTTTGAGGAAAAAAAACTCAGCCACGCGGCCTGGAATATCTGTGTTGGAACCATTCCTTATTGTGGACGTTGAAGTCTCCGGGAATACAAACTTGCGCAGCGGTATCGGACTGAAAATGTTTGTTCACAATTAACAGAGTGCAAAGAGACGATGCATCGTCTCCTAGTCGAGGTCGATACATGCGTTTAATCTAAAATAGTTGAAGGCTAGAAGTACAAGAGTCCAGGGTAGGAAGGTGGGGAAACAAGTAAGAATGAATGTGTATAGGCACACATCACTCTTAAAAACTGAAGCAACGGAAAAACAAATAGTTCGAAAATCGTTGGTGGGTGAGATCACCAGTTCCGCAGATTTGATTCCCAGTGGGGAATAAAACAGGCGAGGAAGAAGACAGGAGTTGGTGGACCGAGTTGGTGTTGATGTCCATTCCGCAGTTGTTACCAAATGAGCCTTTGAGGTCGCGCGAAGGAATGGAACAATGTATCTTTGTTGTATATAATTTCATGTGTGATGAGTGAAAGACCGGCATCCAGCTGGGAGACTTGGAGTGGCGAACCACATAAGACCTTTATAATTTGGGGTGGCGGTACCTACTCGGGTGACAGCGTAAACCGTCTACAAATAGGACACTGTAACTCTCCGCTTTCATACTCTCACCAGTGGCTTAGTTGTCATCGTGTAGCAGTATGCGAATATTCATCTAAGAAAGCCAGATCTGGACTTGTTTTAGACTCAATTCATAGTTGTAAGGCGCCCAATAAAGTTTGTTGGTACATTCACGGAGTACAGATGTTTGAATGGGGCGGTGTTAGAGCTTGTTGGTTTCGGTCCAACTTCAAACGTTTTTGGCATGGTCTTGTCTAGGAAGCAAACCTACCACCCTATCTTATATGTCTGGGCTCTGTTTGCCAATGCTTTTGTCCTTTGCTTTTCCGTTCATCCGGGTCCACTTCTAACAGGATAATGTGGTGTGGAATACGACTGCCTCTTCACTGACCGTGTTGTGCGTTAACTCTATTTTCCTCCTGTTTCTTACTTTACCTGCGTCTTCCAACACATTCAAGCCTACCTTGGTGAATACACCGTTACTATATGGAAACAGGTCTAGGCACGCCATATATTAGCTATTAATGTGTTCGCCTGTGAGTGACCATCTAATAAGACGGCAGCTGCTGACCCAGCTGATTATTGCTTCGGTGCTTCGCTGCTAGTTCTATATATGAAGTCCCCTAGATCATTTCGACACGATCGGTTGCGCGCACCCGATGGGATGTTGTCCACCGGAATGTCACCCGCCTGTTTTTCTTCGTTGAACCGAACAAAGCACTGAATACTGCCTGATGATACATGGTTGTTTTTCTTCCCTTATTTGGCCGTTTCTTCTTCGCAGCGGCCTACTCGTCGCAGTACCCTGGAGGTCATACAGACCCCACCCAACCCGGACTCCCGTCTCGTTATCCTGGAACTGCCGAAGCTCCTCCAAATCCGTACTACTACGGGTATGGTACCACGTAAGTTGCACGTGTTCAGCTTTTCCTTCCTCCTCAACCACTTCTTGTTAATCAGTCATAGATAGCAGCAGGGCAGATCACTGGTAAAAGAGATTTCATATGCGCTTATTTTTCGTAGAAGGTAACGCAAGGCCCTTATGACAGTGAAAACCACCTATTTACGAGGATGAAATGCACACTTGTGTGACTAAGGTAATTTAGGTTGAATGCTACAACGGCATCCACTAAATTCCTTCATGGTTAGCAGAAATAGTTCACAGTGTTGGAGGTAACTATTCGATGGACTATTCGATGGTCAATGTCGTTCTGGCTGAGTGAATTTTATACACCAGCGTACAACACATACGCATTCATCGGCGGCACACCGAATTTGTCAGTTCGCCTGTAGATGAAACGTTCGTAGTCAAATTTTTTGGCATAGCGCGCAACTAAACGAGCAGACTATCATTTCCGTCGCAACGTTCACTACTCATCTTAAATAAACGCACTTATTAAGGTAAAAGCCCATTGTTCAAAACTCTATCCATGATTTCTCGATTACCCGTGTTTTGTTCTAGGGTGTCAGTGGAGTCCGTTAGCACTTAGGGTTTGTTAACAGCCTGCCGATAAAATCTAGCTACCATCCTCTTTGGCTTCTTCATGGTTTACAATCATGCTGAGTTCTACCAAGTTTAACCGGGGATGAGTAAGGTCGCACCCGGCTCGATCGATTTTTCGGGGGTATTCTGTACTTTGCTGTTCCTCGCATCCATTCACCAAATAAACCAGCCAGACCATTTGCGGTGCGTGTCACTTCGTACACAAATGCCGTTCACAGAGAACAATCAGAATTGTTTTAGTTGAAAGGAGCGGTCGTTCCATGAAAGGAGGAACCGGTCGCATGATCAAATGATCACAAGGATACTTCAGTTCCAAATATTAGTGAGACAAAACGCGGTGGTCTATGTTACTAATAGCTTTAGCGATAAGAGCGCTGTACTTGGTCACAAAACCTTGATTTTTCTGTATGTACTGCACTCATCTCAGGATACATCGCTTCTGTGGATCCCTTGGGAATCTTTCCGATATTAAGTTTCTCCCCAGAAGAGATCCCATATCAGAAAATCACCTTATCCCTTCAGCTGGGTTTTTTAAAGGGAGTTAACTGTGGTGGCTGTACTGTGTAGATGAAAACAATATTTCTGAGATCCACAATCCCCTCTGGAACAAACTTATCCCTTATATGAACAACTAGGATAGCGTGGAAGTCTTTTTAATCAAGATTTCGTTCTGTCAATGAAGGTCATCTGTGCCGAAAACCCGAGAAGCACTGTACAGCTGTTTCATCCGTATTGGGAATCAACAACAGTATTCATCTCACGAAACTCGAAACATGAAATTCGCTTTGTTGTTTCTTGAGGCGAGGAGATTATGTAGACGGCTGTTGTATCGTTTTCGGACATTCGGTCACTTGACCCGGACTACCTAGACTGACCCTGTTGTGCAGTGCGTGTTGTACAATCGATTTAAGCCTACGCTCGATCTCAGTCTGTTGAACGTCTACGGTTCAATTGCTATTAAACTGCATGTTCCTTATCGAGCAGGCCATGATCGATTCCCAGTCAATGCATTTTTCAATCGTGAACGGTGTTCGCAGGCTCGTTAGTTGAAGTGGCTGCAACCATCACGAAAATGAAAGACTCAAGAGAGAATGAAACGAGGAAGCAAATGGTAAAGTTTCCATTAACTTTCTGACTGCCTGCAGCTGCCACAACAATAGGAGTACCGGAGCGCCTCACTCCATATTCATATCAAAGTAGTTTTTGTACGCATAACCAACAGATGCACGTCATCGAAACAATCAGGTTTTTAATGTTTGAAAAATCGTTCAGCTGTGGCGCCCTTTCGGTGCCTAGCTGCTTTGCCACCCGAAAGAGGTACGAGGACTGAGATACCGCCAGGTTGCCCAAGCCTAGACAGGAGCAGTCGAGATGCAGATGTTGGGTTCGAGCCATGGACCTTCTGGTCAGTAAGTTCGCTCCTTAACCACTCGAGTGTTTGAAGCAACTTAAACTCTAATTGACCACTACTCTGTTCCAATTATTTTGGTGGCAACTGGGCTCGATACACCTTTTTTCTTTATTTGATCATGCATCTAATTTGAACACAAATTATACAATCGAATAAACCTTCCCATTTTGCCTGCAAAAACGAAGCAATTGACCTGGTATCCTTGCAGGGAAATCAGAGAAACCCCATCGTCTTTTCACTACTTTATTTAGGTGGAACCAGGAAGCTGTTAAACCGGCTCCCTTGGGGTATCTTTTCGGTTCTCTAATCATTAGCTCGCAAATAATGACAATTACATGCCAACTAGCTACGTGGAATCCTTGTCGATGTCAAAAGACAAGCTATCTCGAAAAGCTCTTTTCAGGTCTTATTCTTTCACTGCTGTAGCCCATTTAGTTTTTCCTACCGCTGTTACTGGGTTACTACGTTACCGTCCTCGAATTTGCACTTTGACGTAATACGAGCCAACGAATAGTTTCGTTTGGGGGGCAGCACCATTGGCTTAAGGCTTGTCATCATATTCTACTTAATACCATCATGCCTGAGTAACTTTCACCGAATACATACATTCCTTCGGGTGTACTCAGCACGCAGTGTGTGATGTGCACTAATGAATCTAAACCTTTAGTTGGATTCTTGAAATCTGTTATTCCCGTGGCGGCTGATCGATGTCAGTAGCGTTCGTGCTGTCAGTTTCTTTCCAGATTATCTGACTGAGCCCTTGGAGGGGTAGGCACCTCAGAATGCTTGCGATAGACCAGCACCAGGTCCCCTTCCTCACCCACTCTTTTCTTTTCATTCTAAGGCTTTAAATGTAATTAGATAAACTTTCTGGTTGTGGTGTCAACACTGATGTTGCTGTCTCTTCTGATGATGTTATTTCCGTAATTTATTTCGAAATTGTTCGGGTGTAAAGGGCCTGTATAAATAGGCATCCCTCAGCCGTATGTTGCACAAGGTCCAGACGACGTCATGGCGCACTTCCAGCTGAATGCTCATTAGGTTTTTTAGGTGTGGTCCTAGTTCAAACCAGTTGTTGACGTTTGCAGACAATCTGACCGTTGGCGTGGTCGGATCCCGAGAAGCTCAGCTGCGCCAACGCTTTGTCCCCATTGAAATTCATCAAATGGACGTAATGACCTCATGGCTGAAGATCTTAGCTAGTTACTCTCCGAATCGCGCGTCCGCTGCCCAGCTTGTCCAAATAGCCAGTTTGATTTTAGCTGTGTTTCTTGATCTAATCGGTTATTGACATACTCGGACTATCATGTGGCCGCTGACGAATGGAGTGCTTTGGCCAGTCGGACGAAATATTTTAACCGTACACTAGTAGTCAAGTGATTTCTAACGGCTAATTAGACCATGAAACACACCTAGAATCAAATTCATCAGCTGCCCGAGCCGGTCGGTGCAGGGTCACGTGTCTAATCTCTCTATGCCGCTTTGATTGGGGTACTACCAAAGATGAAAACGCTCTGCATTTGAGCTTTTATGGACCCGATCGCTCCTCTCCTAAAACGTCAGCGAGATGGCTCAGCAGTTAGAGAGCGAATTTACTAACCGGAAGGTTCGAACCCGACCTCTGCATCTCGACTTCCCCTGTCTAGGCTTGGGCAACCTGGCAGTATCCCAGTCCTCGTGCTTCCTTCGGGTGGCATGGCAACTAGGCACCGAAAGGGTGCTACAGCTGAACGATTATCTCATCTTTTTTTATTATCTTTATCGGCAACGTACCGTGGTTGTACGTGAATAACCACAAATGGGTGTAAGCAGTCACCCTTCTACACAAAGCTACCACATTTCGTATCGCTGCAACAGCTTCAGTCGCATCGTACATCTTGCTAATATCCCCATCATGTGATGACATTAGAGGATAGTAGAACAGGATTTCCCGGTTCTCATACGCCCCTCGTCAGTACTACTACCGCCCGAAGTGATACATCCACTAAGGTAGGTGTACGGTGGCCTTTACGAGCAAGAATTGCCTTAAATCCGTTTCTTACTTCGAGACGCTACATCCTGGATGGCGTTCGTATCTAGGTTGCTGCTTCATTCACTTAACAGCGTAATAAGTGTTTAACGTTCTTCCCGAACATTCGATTTCAGGGAATAGGCAAAATGGGACCAAGGATCACCGGCTAGATAAGCTTGCTGAGTTCACGCCAGTATTCAACTGCCGTTTAGAAACGTCCTGCTTCAGTCAGACCTACACCACAGTCGCTGGTATCATCATAGATCCTTTCTTCGACTTTCATGACCGAGCTTCTGTTCGACTGAAAACGAAGTCTCAACTGAAGCAGCATGTGTGCATCCAACTGAGATCCTCTAGGACCAGGCTACGCTCGAAATACACATGTCTATTCAGTTTTGTTACACGGGCTACTCCTAGTGATCACTGTGCAACATCTTATTGCGCTTTAATCCGCTTTGTCCGGCTGAGTGCATATCTCACTTGGCATTCTGTAGTTCTCGTAGTTCATACTTGGAATGGACAGAAATCGGAGTACAGTACTGTCCTCTCCATCAGAATCCACTACAGGTAAGGGCTATCGTAATGTTGGACGATTCTTCCCACACACACACGCAACGCGATCATTTCTCATATGACCGGCTTTGGTTGGGTTTTTCGAGGTCTTAATGGAGAGGGAGCGCTGTATTTGGCCTCTTGTGTATTGTACACTAGGTCGTGGCCATGGGAAGATGCTGTCCATAGGGCTATTACCTGCGATAGTCTTTCGACCGAAAACACCCGCTATGTTGAGCTATCCGAAAAAAATACAACTTTGGTAGAACATTCTGATCGGGTGGCTCTAGCGGATTACTCAATGGTCTGTTCCACTAAGACATTAAGAATAAAGCCAAACGAGAACAACTTGAGATAAAGTTAACGGTAAAGGAAGACACAGATGAAAGGAATGCTTTGGTTTTAACCATCACTCGTCAACAATTACCTGACCACCGGTGAATAGTCAAAACGTCTTGTCTAACTTCTCATCTATCCGTGTGGTGGGTCTCAAAATTACCAAGCAGTAGTCTTAGATTTTGACTGGATTTTTCACTGTAGATACAGTTGGATCCCGTATTTATTAGGTCCTATGCGAGAACCAATGACTACTCAGATAGACATCGGACTGTAGTGAGACGCTGTCGATTTCTCTAGACACTTTGCTTGTTGACATTCGAGTTCACATACCGTTAGCAATTAGAACTGCGGATTCACTCTTCGGAGATGCAGCGAAAGCCTCTTCATTGTATTCGGTTCGGTCGCCCTTTTCATGGTACGAAATTGTTATTCTGTTACCCACTTATTCCTTCCAGAGTTCAGCACCGTTTTCTTGCGTTCCTTTCAACCCACGAATGCATTTTTCTGATTGCATCAAGTTAACAAAATATAGCTGTGAAAGACGCTCGTCTACATGAGCCGCAAACTCTTGTTCCTTTGGCAGCTCATACCACAATGTGACAATCAAAGCTTGTTACAGGATGTAGCACGAAAGTTTGTGATGCACCTCAACCGGGTCAGAAGGCTATGCGGCTTCAGTCTAGCCGTGACTTCTGGATTGCCCTTGTGTAGACTGGACATTAGCTCAGTTGTTTTTCTTCTCGTGAGTTGCATGATAGCTCCGAGCCGAAAGCATGCGATAGCTAGGTGCCGTTTTCAAGCCGTAACTATCAAATGTCATGGTGATTTCCTTTGACCGTTTATCTTCAAAATTTTAGAGTCGACGGCGCGCACATGGACCCCAGTCGTCAAAACAACAGCGCTGCAATGGTCGCTCCAACCGAAAATCCAATGGGATAACAATCGGATGAAGCGAATTGCTTGTCTCCACATCGGCGCCTGTTTGCAAGCGCGCCATCCCTTCGCCATCGATCAAGCACAGTCCATCTGCTCCTCTTCACATTCTCATCCCGTTTTCGCATATTCGCTCCCTACTTCCTCCAATTGTCTAGATTCTCCCCACTCTATTGTCCGTACACTTTCTTCACTCTCCACACACCCGTTCATCTACCGTGTAGTTGATGTTAAGAGCGTCTTTCACTGATTACTCACTGCTTGCGTTCCAACTTCCTTTTTGCTAATTTCATGCGTGAACGTTGCCGTTTCCTGATTGATTTCTTTCTCTCTCCATCTGTTGCGATCCGTCGGTTTGCTAATCTTGCCCCATCTGTTTCCAAGTTCCACACACGCACACAGAGAAAGACCGTTCAGAAGCACAACAAATTCCATTCTACTCCATTGTCGAACGAATTTGCTAAATCACTGTGCTTCATTTTCCGCCGAGTCTGATTATCAGGTCAGGTCAGTCCAGGCTTGGTTAACCGACTTGTCTGGGTTCTCGCCTGGAGCTAATTTCAATTTCTAATGATCCTGCTATCGTTCACGGTCTTTCGCTTGTCTTTGTCGGAGTGGGTTGTGGGGCTTCAACTGATTGTATTTGCCCTGTCAACACATCTGTCGGTATGGTCGACTCTTGAGAACTACGTCCTAAGTCGAATACTTGTGCGCCATATCTCTGACGAGTACTGCGTCATTTCGATGTTTCTTTGGCGAACTATCTTACGGTATGTGAAATCTTCCGCCTCCTTGAAGTTAATTTGCTGAAGTTTCACCCTCCATTTAGCAATTTGACTTTGCCCTATGTAAATTCCGGATGAAAACATCGTCCGGTCCCATAATACGTTTATCCTTCAGGTGAAGTAAACCTGCACGCAAAGGCACGGACATTGATAGCTGTCCCAACCTTCTTTGAAATCACCAACACCGTGCATCTCATTGATCCTTAGAGAGTTTCGAACTCGCAGCATCCCGCATGAGTTCTTATCACCACCATTCATCTGAGTACCTGGTCAGGATTCTGATCAACTCGCACTCAGGCAGAACACCTCACCTCATCGCTTGATCACTTGATATTTTTTAACTGGCACCTCGGATGAGGACTTTGAAGTATCGTTGGACTCAGGCTCGGGGGTACCTCTACACATGGGTCGCCTATCGAATACAGCCGTAGCAACTGAGCTATCAAATTCCACCACTGCAAAGGCCTCTACCTGTAAGCGATCGGTTCTGTGTCTTTTCGAAACATACCTCGGAATGATTTCGTCGCTCAAAGAGAAATTCTGCATAGCCCGAACGCTGGGGTTCTGTGTAGCTGACTGCCCTCGCGTCGTTGTTCTGTCTCAGAATTGCTATGTAACGCTGTCAATGAGCGGCAAAACGGTCCTCGTTTTGCTTTGACAGGATTATTTTGATTAGTCCGCACAAAAACGAGGAATCACGGGTTTGGGGTTTCGCTCAGACGCCTCGCCGTGTCTTGTTTTAAACCGTGGACTCCTGACATACTGGGTGAGCGTGTTGGCACTACTCCATCAGCATGTGATGGATCGGCCAGACCAGGCGAACTTATTTTTTGGCACGGCAAATCCCCTAAAAGTGGAGTTTTAAAGGTTTAGAGGGGATGGTAGACTCAGTTTTCGGAAAAGTAGTTATTGGTCCGACTCATCTGATTTTTGAAACATCGAACGCAACCTGTTCTTTTTATTTACTTGTAATTGTTTGCGGAATTCGTAGAATTTGTGTCCACATCATTGCGGTTTGACGCTATGTAAGACGTTTCAGCATGTTTCAAGCTAATCAGAGCAATTCTACACATACAAAT
Organism: Opisthorchis felineus; assembly: GCA_004794785.1. Taxonomy (NCBI): domain Eukaryota; kingdom Metazoa; phylum Platyhelminthes; class Trematoda; order Opisthorchiida; family Opisthorchiidae; genus Opisthorchis; species Opisthorchis felineus. The sequence goes on from SJOL01007377.1 coordinate 445,844, forward strand.
GCAAGATGTTACGATAACCATCGATCGCACAATGTGCTCGTACAACAATGATTTTATCTCCGTTCCCGCTACACCCGTCTCTGGGCTGTGCGTGCATATGCACGAGGCCTAGTCGACTAGTCCGATCCCTTGAAATTGTGGCGATCTCGCTGATCGTGAAGTACATTATACGTGCAATATAGGCTCCTCGATATTACGAGTGAAACGTGGCGGAGACCTAATGAGCCAACAGCTAACATCATCATTGACAGTGTTCAATACATGCTTTTCTGCCCCACAACCATAATTTATTTGAAAGCCTTGTGGACGTGGAAGTGGCTCGGTGCTATCCTCTCACTCCGAGGTGCCTGCACCTCCAGCCACTTAATCAAACAACCTGGATTAGTTATAGATATGATTGTACTTGGACTGGGGTACTGCCAGGTTGCCCAGACCTAGACAGGAGGACGATTGAGGTCGTCGACGAAGGCCTTTCGTTCAAAAGCCTGACCGCAAGGCAGTGGTGCTGGGCGGTAAATGCCAATGCATTACCATTTTTAAAGGACACGCTCTGGCCCCCAACCTGGAACGTCAAGAGATTTTGTTGATTAGACCACTAACCAACTTTGTATGGCACCCCGCGAATGTCGCGCGGATACTCCCTAGTGTAGTTCAGGCACAAACCGTCACACCACTGTAACATCCAACCTCCTCAACAACAGCGTTTAAATTGCTCTCAGGTACCCGGTTGTAGCCCAAAAGTGGTGTGAGGGTGCATAACCCAGGAGGTTGTTCAGCTGATTTGGTTGTGCCGCGTTGAGTGTTCATTTTGTACGCCTTCTCACTGCCATTTACCGTTTTATTCTTGAATGTACGATTCGATGCACAATCCCAATGTCATGTAAACCTTTGTCTTTTCTATCCTACTTAACTCCCAGGCAAATCTCGTCTTTAGGCGTTCATTTTTTTATTAAGATGATGCTAGCGGATTACCAGCGGCAGAGAGAATCTTGAATCAATGCTTTTGTCAGCGTAGTATCATAGAATTTAATACCCCTACCACCAATAGCCTTTGAAACTATAGCATGATTTAAGTATCATGGTCATATACAGCTGCAAACCTTGTACTAAATTGTACGTCGCATCTTACTAGTTTGACCAATGCGACATCTGGTTTCTTTCAGAAAGTCAGTCTTTAATAACAAACGGGAACCCTCTGGCTTTATTATGCACCTCTTAAAAGAGATAGTGAAGTGGTCATCCGTGTGCTGACATTTGCGCCGAAGTCAGATATTTCTACACCGAAATAAACTGAAGGCAAAATGATGTGATGTGCCTCTCGAAGTACTTTTCCGAAGTATTTCCTGGAACCACCCAGAAAATTAGTACGTGTCGCGTCGGCAGATCTCTCTCAAGCTCAGAAAGTGTATCATGTTCTTATTAGGATCTGACCTATTCCCAGACTGTTTTCCTAAAACACTAACCTGGGGAAAATTGATTAATTGTAGTACCCGAATGCCACAGTTACTAACCCACCAACCTTTCAATCAGTTTACAAATGCGCTTATCTGATGAGACTGCTTGCAGCACATGTATTCTAAGCGGTGACTCGCTTTTTATTTGCCACTTTCAAGTAGTCTTCGTATACTTGGAATTTTTCATTCGGTCAGCAATACTTTGTGGAAAAATATCCTTCCCGAATTGATTGAAAACGCAGCATATCCAGAAACAGGTTGAGAGCTACGGCCTTAGAAATTGTTATTTTGGTTTCCGGTTTCCTATGAATTCGAAGATGGTCTAGACAGTTCGTTTTTTCGCACCGTGAATACGGCCCACTCTCAAAAAAATCTCTAGCACTATGTAAATGGCTAATTTTGTAATCCGTTTTCCTTGTTGTGTAAACCTTTCGTGCCAGCAGAACCTTCACCAATCGAGCTGAAAAAATCCTATATCTGTGACCTACCACTGGATGAAAAACAGAAACACCACCGTACGAGTGTTTCACGGTTTCAAATGCTATCTTGACTTAGTTTGTTAGATCAAGCGAATGAACAGGGCTATACTCATCCGAAACAGACCAATCGGCAATTTGTTTAGCTTGAGGTAAGAAGTAAACAATCTTTCAGGACTCAAGTATTTTCCGCGAAATGGCATAAAACTGATGGATCTTCCAGAGTACAAAGGATTGGACACAAACAACTGGGTTGCCATGGTCACTGCGGAACAATGCAACCTCTAACTTATCCCTCTCGTATGAGGTTAGCCATACGAGCTCAAGTGCTTGATCAATCCACTTAGTCTTATGGCCTCCTTCCTCGAAATGTCAACTCACCGAATCCCTTACTTGCCTCAAAACTTGCTGTTCTTCAGGAGCACGAACAATGCCATAGATTTGTCGACATACTGCCTGAATCTGTAAACGCATATCTTCGAGTCTCTTAAGCAACTCTGTGCTGAACCTAGTTGGTTGTTGACTTGTTTGTCGAGCTTGGCTGATTTGCAAACGTTTCTTCATTGTCCAAAGGAACGGTGAATGGATCACCCAACAACACACTCGAATGGTGATTAAATGTCTGCAAATTAGTTGCCAAGCTGGGTGAACGAACTAACAGCCGTTGAGTTCTAGTTACCAATATTACGCAGCACTACTGACGCTAATCAGGTAGGTTAGGTCAAAACCCTGAAGTCTGTCGATATATCCACCGGATTTCATCGTGCCAGCAACATCTTTCGTAGTGAGTTACATTGAAAGTGGAGTTGGCATACATGTTTGCAACTGAAGGGAATATTGGTAGCTCATGCTGTAATGAAGGCCGTTGATCTGTTCGCCGAGCTGAGCAATTTTACTGCAAGCATGTTGAGACACTTCCCCTAACTATGCACTGATGACACCACTTCGACTAGTAATGAAGTGTTTGCAACCAAATTTCCAGCTCATCGAACAAACCAACGGCCACACGTTTCACCCGAAGTCTGTCGGGTCATCCCAATGCAATGGATAGTCCAACTAGCAGAGATTGCTTCCCATTCGATCCACGAAGTTTGGAATTTTCATAGCTCTAGAGGGATGGTTTTCAGCCGACTGGAGCTTCTCTTCATGTCAAGTCGTTAGAATAACAACGGAATGCGTGCTAGTCCAGCTGTCTCTGGTGCATCGTGGAGGGTGACGGTCGCACTTGCCGCTGCCAGTAATGTCAGCCGACAAAGTGAGGCCCACTGCCGTGAACTTTTCTACCATATCCCGAAGAGAGATGACGAGAACCCCTGTAAACCTTGTAGCAGACATGGCAAAGGAGAAATGCTCTTTGACTGGGAAGTTTGGGAATTTGTTTAGCCTGACCCCTTTACCGCCACATGACACTTTAGTTTTGAGCGCAGTCATTCGACACTTTGAATTGAATACAATTGCACAAGCATCTGTGCTGTTGCCTCTGAGTGGCTTTCACTTGGTTATTCTCTTGTCCGTTAGTGTTATTTATACCTTTCACGAGGGATTAGCTGGAGACAGAAAGATCGGCGGTCAGTTTCATGTTCACACCTCGTTTACGAAAATGATCGTATGCTCACGACCGTGTGCAGAAATCGATTCGCTTCATTTAAAAGAAATATTGGTTTATTGCTATACAGCTATGGGACTTTACTAGATAGTAAGCAGTATTTCTCGCTGTTCTTTGCAAGATTCACTGGATTTGCAGTATACTGGCTCTTGGTTGGTCCACGATCTGATTGGCTCTGCGGCACCTACGTTCCGTCGACGTTTTTATTGTTCTAAGTAACCTATTGTCTTAGACTGTGTTATTGGCTAAATCAAATGGCCTTTGCTGATTGGATAATCAGAGCCGGAGTTCGTTTCCTGTGAAAAGCTCTGTTGGCTGGCTGAGGATGTTTTTCGGATTAGTGCTACAATTGTCAGCTTGTAGAGCTCTGGTTCAGTGTTGCCTGGTAACCGTATAAGTGACGTGAATATATCTTGATGACACATTCCGACAACCACTAACGCAATTGTGAAAAAACACGTCACGATTACTCGGCCAGGAACAAGGGTAAGTAAATTTCCCCAAAACTGTGACATCTTAGTGACCCAGGGTTCGCAGCGTTGGAAGGCCCAGATGCTGACTGTAATCTTCCGTGATCGTAATCAATGGATCGCGCAAGTTACCCCGCAAGAAAAATGCATGAAGACGTGCATTTAAGTCGGATTTGCTGAGCTGATTCGTCCACCTGATTAGGGATATGACTCGCCGACTGACACTTCGTTCATTCGTAAATAAATCGTTCAGCTGTAGCACCCTTTCGGTGCCTAACTGCCATGCTACCAGAAGGAAGCACGAGGGCTGGGATACTGCCAGGTTGCCCAAGCCTAGACAGGGGAAGTCGAGAGGCAGAGGTTGGGTTCGAACCACGAACCTTCCGGTCAGTAAATTCGCACTCTAACCACTTCGGCCATCTCGCCCCTCTCGCCTCTCGTAAATAAATCAAAACAACTCCATCTGACCAACGTGCCGACGCAGACAATAATAATAAGCGTTCAGCTGTAACAGCCTTTCGGTGCCGAGCTGCCATGCCACCCGAAGGAAACACGACGACTGGGATACTGCCAGTTTGTCCAAGCCTAGACGGGTGAAGTCGAGATGCAAAGGTCGGGTTCGAACCATGGACCTTCCGACCTGCAAATTCGCGCTCGAACCACTGAGCCACCTCGCCGACGCAGAATACAGTGCCAGAGCCGAGCGCACAATCATCCAACTTTTAGTTAATCGGAAGTTCGTTCTCTTACTGCCATGCGCAGGACCTGGAGAATGAATATTTGTTTCATAGCTACACCAGCATCCTCGCCTACTATGCTACCACGGATGGATTCAAGCTACCTGAAACTGTGTCCAACTGCACACAAAAAGAGACAAGGATGTTAGCGATGGCGCCCGAGAAGATAAAGTGGCCTGAGATGCCAGTTCGAATAACTAGGTTATCAAATTAGTCGACCACATCAGCTGACGAAGTTAAAACACTTGCTGCGGCGGCGAGAATCCAGGAAGGATTTCCTGACCGAATTGGACATCCAAGACGTTGTTATCTACGAGCAGATTAGACAGAGTAATACTATTCTTGCGTTAGTTGCCACTTGGCAGTGCAGCTCACGAATGAAGTCTAGCATATCGCTTTACTTCCACAATCTCACAAAGCCGTTTTTGAACAAGACGTCAAACATATTTGTCGACGATTTGGCCTCTACTACCCCCTTCCACGGCTCCCAAGATCTGGCATAGCTGAAAAAATAAGCAGCAGGCATTCTGATCGCCTAATGTGATCGGTTAACAAGGTACGTTATTCCTTTGACATTTCTGATGTTTGACCAAGGTCTTCCTAACCAGTTTTGTTTGACATACACTGACTGATCATATCCCGTGTGTTTATGACAAGCGCATTGGCGATACAGAGAGGTGATGGTTTCGATCAGAGTCACAGTTAGCACACAATGACCGGATTCGTCTAAATCAAGTTGTTAGAACCGCAATTCCATCCAAAGGGCAGCAGACGGGACGTGGCTTGGTGTCAAAGGTATCAGAATACTTTTTCACGATACGAGATTTCGCTAAATATTTGATGGAAAAATGAACGGTCCCCCTCATACCAGCTGCGACACAGAAGGTAAATAATACCCCATACGCTTCCACCGTCTAACGTATTCGCCTTCCGGGACTACAAACCCTATATACTATTCTTTCAACCTTAGATAAATCAGGTGAGTTTACACTTGTGTTTTAAAGTGAACACCTTCAACCGCGTGCTTTAGCACTCAGAGTTATATCCCGGCGAAATTTTAACCGAATTTCCGCTACTTATAACGCTACTAAAAGGATGTAGCTTATTGCCACAAACCTTTAAACGTCGCAATTTTTCTATGGCTTGTGAGGTGATATGTGACAAACTTGGGTGTATTTATAATACTTGGTTTCGGATCAGAAAAAGTTGACGGGATGATGGTCTTCCACGATATACGGTAAGGCCCGCTGCTGGAATCGACCGCATCCCAAATTAAGGATGATACTGAATGATATTCCCTTAGTAGGGCCACAAATCATAAATGGTTGCACACGAGAAAAAAACAGAAACAACTCATTCTGGTACGGCCGTATGGATGTGAGGTAATTTCTAGCAAGTTGGAAAAACGTAGAGACCCCGTCCCACGGATTCCTCAGGGTGTCAACCCTGGCTGATTGCGCGCTGACTGGCTGTACTTCGAGCAACTTGACCAGGGGCTCTGGGTACTAAATGCGCATTGCCACGGTGGGGAGCAAATAGTATATGCTTCAGTGTATTAGCCCCACGAGACGCCTTAGACTACTCCACGTCAACCTAGCTGTTCAAAACACTGGCAAACTGCAAGGATGAACATCTGTCGAGTACCAACTAAATGAAACTATTCGGGACCAGGTCGCACCTCGCTAACGGACTATTATATGGAATTGCAAGTGGTTTTTCTAAGGGTAGAGTGCGACAACACCCAAACCTTCGACGGATTGGCAAACCAACACCAAGTAAGTCTCGATGAAAGGGTAAAAAATCTATCTAAAAACTGAAAGTCAGGAGTTAGAAATTATAAAACGCTAGGGACGCAGTTAGAGGTTCACGACAAGGTAGTCGGATGCAATCACGCAGAATAGTACCGCAACAGTCAGTCAACCAATCTACTGTATCGGTACCACGGGTAAGAGTGAAGGTTCAATAAACCTGGCGGTTTTTTAGAATCATCAAAACGTGAAATCCCACCACATCAAAGGTACCCGCTGAGGACCGCATGCCTGGTGCAAAAGCAAGAATTAGATGGTACTTATCATATGTGTTTCGGTAGGACAACAAGTTTACTGTGGACAAAACATTTGTCTTCGAAGCCACTGGACACTGACGTTGGTAACCCGAAACGCTGATCATCCATAATCCGGAAGATTTGCCTCAACGAATGACGAATGAGAATCAACGTCTGTCAAAATCCCAAAAGTACAGTACCTGGGAGAAAAAAGAGGATCATTCAGACTAGTAGTTCAGGAGGAAGTACCCCTTGCATGTAGTATTTCTCTCCTATTAGGATCTTAACTAAGCGAGGCGAATACATGAGTATTATGGAGGGAAGTGCAGTCTGACGGTTACTAGTGCCGGTTGTTCTAGAGGGAGTAGTTGGACAGGTGGATGACTGTGCCAAACTCATCCAAAAAATGGAGCACAGATATCGAAAATGTTGCATTATTGAGGGGAGACAAGATCCAATCTTAACCCTTATGAAAAGTTCACATGTAGTGCCCAGACAGTTTTCAAGAAGGTGGTCCTGTTTCAGTTCTCACCGAGGGCTGAAATTTACCACATCATTGAAGTGAACCCATGTAAAGGGAGCGTAAGCGCACTAAATCCACACCATCGTCCCACCAAGGGAAAACGTTAAGTCATATGGAATAGTGAGCCATAAAGTAGGAAGACCCTGGTTAAAAACGCGAAGACGAAACCGGCCAACGGCAGACTTAGGATATCAAATGCCAGCTAACACATGGTTTGCAGAAAGGATGAAGGACGGAAAGATTGAAAGTGGGAGGTCCAGAGGTTTGCCGGCAAGAAGGAGAATGAGGAGTGTGAGTCGGCCGGATAAAGAGGAATGAACGTCTGGCAGCAAGGGCAAGTTTCGCAAGAGAAGGGTACGGGTGACGGAGGATAAAGGTAGCAGCGGTAGGCTGTGAAGAATCCCGATTGTGGGTGTGCAAAGACGGGGCAGGTCGGCCATCGAGTTCTACATCGCGAAACGTGAACTAATTGTATACAGGAAAATGAGCAAGAAAGCGAAAGTCGTTTGCATAAGGTTCTTTGGTGTGTTCCTGAAATTTATCAAGTGTTATCTCAATGTACGACACCAGCATAATGACAGTCAAGTGCGGAGATGTTTCAGACTGCAAACAGGCGTCACTTGTATTCTTACCAACAGTACATATCGTCTTCGATGTTCAGTCCAGTCCACCTCGGTTACTTGCGGCAGTTTGTTCATTCGCTAGCCCGATCTAAAGCGGCCCTGGTGGTCGGGTTTCATTGCTGCAATGACCCTGTGGACTACACTGGTTGGAATTCGGTTCCATAGGGTCCACTCATGCCAGAAATGCCAATGGAGAGCAGCCCGACGAAGAACAGCAAAAAATTGTACAACGATGCGCTCTGGAGGTAAAGTACTACTACCCTCTGCGACAGAAGTGTGAAGACACCAAGGCGTTTCCTTCGGGCAAGCAGTATGTCCATATATATGGAAGCGGCAACGCTGCCTAGAAGGAGTTATAAAGGGTCGGGCCTAAAAACTGCGCACTCCGATCGCCCAAAGGTTGACCGTGACCGTCGGCGCACTACTCAATATGGTCAAAATGCCCTTAAATCTAAAGAGTCTGGTGCTGCTCAAAGGGCACCTGCTGTGCGCAGCCGCACCAGGAGTCAGGCAGTTATGTCTTACTCCCTGCGCACTTAGGCCAGGCCAGCCCTTTGCTGCTAAGTAGGTCAGAGGCTACAGAAGAGTCCCAGAGCAAAATCCTACACCCTTTCACTGCCTTGTGGGCCACAATTTCCACAATGTCGCTTTTAACGTTCTTACTTTGTGTCATACCGCGCGACAGGCAGCTATTGCTCAGAATTTTGACCGATGTATGTGTGTCTCCGAAACGAACATACAAGACCTCAGTTCGGTTATACATCTCAAACCTCTCGATATGAACTCAGATTTCTCGCATTTTACTTTTCGGGCGTATGGTGATTCTGATGCAATGGCTCGTGGTATCTACGGCGTAAGAGTTGTGCTTAGCTCCAAAGCTGGATGCACCCCACTGGACTGGATTTCAGTGAACTTTGGTGTGGGCGTGATTCTAGCAGTCCTTCATTGTTTGACAATTTGTGGCTCTTGAAGCATACGATCGTGGGAACAGAAAGTTCTGCGTTAAAACCAAAGTAGACAGTTAGGTCCACTGATCTCATTTGTTTATTTTTCAGTCCGTGGTATACACCACCGATGGATACTGTGGTAACTTAAGTAATCACACTCTGATGGAATGTATCTAAACTCCTACTGTTACTGGTTTTAGTAGCAAACGAGTAACTTAACTGATCGATACCTTCCACGGAAGTTTTCCTGTGTTTTCTGACACAGAAGAGTTTTTACGGCCATCTATATGTTTGTGCTATTTGACGGCAAGATTGAGTGTGCGTAAAGATTGTCCAGTCTAGAAATCTTGGCCTTAATGAGGGTTGAGTGTTGCCTTGTAACTACCTTGTCTCCATATTTTTTGTGCCCTCTCCTTATGGCGATGCAACCTCTTGAGCTCAGGTGAAGTGAAACGATCTGGGCCGATAATTGGGGTTTCCATGGGACAGCACAAATCGAAACAGGATTCCAAGCGGCTTGTATCGCAATACGAGGATAGACCACCATAATAAAAAAACAGCTTGCAATCTTGACTCTCAGCCGGACAAAGTTCAAGTCCCCAGAGCATATATTTCACTTCTGGATAATGCGCTTCTTGATGTGTCACCAGCCTCTAATCTTTTGAGCATAACTCAGGTAGGATTCTGACTACGCAATGGTCAAACATCGACAAGAATACCTTAAGTCTGCAAGTGTACACAAGTGAATCGTTCACAAACACGCAGGCCTGATCTCGAGTTGTGGAGTTCACCACCTGCGACAAACCAAGTCGTCTGCGAAATGATTTATCAGACTGATGAAATTCGCCGCAGACTAAGGAGAAGCAAAAGGTTTCCACAGAACTTTGAAGAGATATCAGCAAACGTCCTAAGGTCCGCGGAAGTACACACATTCGCCACAACGGCAGGCGTGTAGTGGCCGAAGGATTTTGATTTGCATGCAGCGGTGAGGCACTTTCTGTGCAAAGGGCCGTGTGTTATGCTGATTTTCCGAATGGATCGCCAGCGACGACCCACATAGGTAAGTACACCTTCCCTAGTCTTTTTAGCCGTTTGTACCCGATCAGCTCGCACCAATAAGGATTCTTCAATGTCACCCGATAGGTACATTTTTCCAATAATAGGGTGAAGCAGGTCACCGATTTTTTCAAGGTGGAGTTCACATTCAGTAACTAAATATATGGAAACCGACTTTTCCACATTTTCACCTCCGAATTGCCATTTGTCACCCAGCAATACTGATATATTTTGAGGATACGTTTTGAGTTGAACATATCGGAGTAAGACCGCGGTGCAAAGCAGAAAGAGTACCATGAATGCAACCGATAATGTGCAGCCACTGTATGTAGAAGAAGGGATGTGAACACTTGCCACCCTCACCGATATTTACCCAATATTACCTACATGAATGCCAGGGGAAGGAAATGAACCTAACTTCAAAACGGTGGAACGGATCGGAGCAAGATTGCATCTCGATATTTTTTGGAGCCACGCAATCGGGTATCATGGACTGGCACGCTACAATATGACATTGACAACTGCACCGTTTTATTGGTAACACGTACGTAGAGCCACGTATATCCTGCATATCAGGATCACAGTTGCTATCAAAATATCGCCGCTTCACCTATCATTCAATTTGGATTTGAACCGCTAACCTACAATTCCAACGTGACTGTATTGCACTGGAGAAAAATTTCAGGCAGTTAAGTGATACAAAGTGTTGTATTGTACTCCTGACGTAAGTTTTAATGAAGATTACGCCTGGAAGATGTAGTCTCCTGTCAAGGCTTATCGAGGGTGGTCCCAGCCCTCAATGGGGACCACCCATTGGGAGGGAGGTCCTCATTCGATGAGTAAATTAGGGGACCGAAGTATACCTAAAAAGCCATGCCCAACGGAACCGCAAGGGTAGTTCGCAATACTTTCAACATTATTTATCGGTTACTCCGCTTCAGTATCAAAAAAGTAATTACATGACATTAGGTAGCTCGTAAATTTGGTATTAATGCATCGGACACGAAACTGTGTGATAATGTTTTTGCGCGGTGGAAAACACAGAACTGGTGCCGCGAATGCAACTGATACTGCGTGGCTACTTGTGCAGAAGATGCGAACACTTACATATCATCATCGATATCTATCCGATATTGTCTGAATAAGCTTCTGGAGGTATGGACACCTCGAAATGACTATAGCAAGCTAGCACCAAGTTCCTTTCCCATCCACTTTTGGTCTTTTCCACGCAATAAAGATTTCAGATAAATTTTGGTTGTACTGCAACAAAGTATGAGTGTTGAAGACCGATATCATGCTGTCGGCGAGGATTATAATGCGGCGAAATCGCTTTTGAAATTAGGAAAACCCGTAATTGAGTAGGCTGATACTGCGAAGTATGGCACGCCCATTTACGATTGAGAATAGCACTCGCAGGAGAGTACCTGGCAACGGCCAGCCCTAGAACGCAAATGGACACAAAACCCCTGAAAATGGCCTGGTAACAACACACATTTCGATTCAATGAGCTACCTAAACAAGTACTCACTTAAACCCCATCGGCACTGTTCCTTGGCACACATCATCCATTGGTCGAATCCGGTTGGGTTGCGCGTTCTTGACTGACATCCTGTTTCCGATGGTGTCCGGAGACCACAAACGAATCCGTACCATTGTGGCGCATCAACGCTAACTGCAGGCGCTCCTCTCCATCGGACGTTGCAAATGGGTGAGTGAAAGGTAAAGTGAGCAGGTAGAATAAAAATGGGACGAAGGTGAAAACAAATACCCAAACTGTGGAAATATCCAGACTAACTAGTGAATACCCAAAACAAAATAAGCTTACGAGAAGTGTCAGTGCAAGTGCCGGTTCGGGTACACAAAACAATGATCGGATAACAACCAACGGATGACAAACGGGTAAAACACTTCCGTTTGTTGTCGGAGCACAATAGTCAAATATCGCCGGGAAGCGATAAACTGAGTGGATCACAGCTAGGATGAGAATGACATAAGGGTAGGAGTAGTAAAGGACACCTCCAAAAATGAAGACCACCAGACCTAATACGGGATAGGCGTAAAGTGATAACTGAGTTACATGTAGCCACTTGGACAGATCGACGGAATCTGAGGGCGTCAGAAGAATGGCTAGGTAAAAAAGTACGCAGCCAAAAATAGAAAAGGCGAAATAGGCCAAAGGTAATGAGAGATAAGGAAATACAACTTCAGATGGACACCCATAGACGATCAGAAATGGGGCGTAAAAATCCTCCAACTTTTGTGGCACACAGCTGTATAGGTTTAGGCTTCCCAGTGGTGGGAATAACAGGATAGTGACAAAAGCGGATAAACAGTGAAGGGCGAAATACACTAGACCCCAAGAAAGGTACTTGCATGTACGAGCAGGATTAACGCAGGAAGATTGGTCCTGTAGTAGAATAGGTGATTGGACAATGGCGGTGGGCATGTTACGATTGCTAGAAGACGACTCTGGATTATTTGGGCAAGTGGAGTGTGTTACTGACGATAGTAATGGGGACGATGGAAAGTTGAATAAGAAGAAAACCATGGGCATCATCACTGTGAATCCCAAGTACATCCAACCGTGAAGGCTTGGTGTGATAGTGCACATTGAGCATAGGCTGTCACGGTTGTCATTGACGTCCACCCTCGTACCCCACGGACAAGAACCGCATTCAGTGCCGTTCTCCATGTGGCCACAGTATGTACCTGTACACTTTCTCCACGAATTCGTCAATTGGAGTTGGTTGAACGGGGACACAAGCGTCCAGTTCATTGTCTCGCGGCTGGCTACAACAGAGGAAAGGCGAACGATGACGTTCGGGATCAATAATGTATTCATTCGATATTCTGATAATTACTCCAATAAAATGTGTTTTGGTGGTCTAGTGAAGCTGTATTAGCCATTATCAAGGCAAAAATGGGAGTGAGCGTATAGAAATAGAGTTTTTACAAATGAGGGGCGAAATAGGTGGGGGGCTCAAATCAAAATAGCCAAGTGGTCAAGGTTGCTAACCGGAAGGTCCGTGGTTCGAATCCCACTCCGACATCTCGACTGCTTTTGTATAGGATTAGGCAACCTGACAGTATCTCAGTCCTCGTGCGTCCTTCGGGCGGCATGGCAGCTAGACACCGAGAGCGGTTTACAGCCGAAGGATGACATTATTCGACTCCACAATTTTTTTGGACTAAACTACGTCGCGGTTGCTCGTGCCAAAGTAGGGTGCTTTACCCAAACCCGAAGTCCCAAAAGTTGGTTGAATGAAACATTAAGTTCTCTGTTTAATGATTACCAGGGACCATGATTGCACAACGCTCACCGGAAAATATGCGTTGGCCACTAGCACAAATGAAGGTGAACTGCCAGCTGTTACGGTGAATCGAGTAGGCTTGCTTGAACGTCGACCTCTCATGCGGGTGCGAGCTGTTAGTTAAAGGAACCGACGTTCTTTGAAGGTACACACCTAATAATGATCACAGGTCAATTGTTGTGGGCGCTTCAGCGAACGAATCTTAATGTAACACAAAGGAGCACGATATTTCGATCGGTACTTAAATATGGCACTCAAACTGCATCGACCCATTGTAGCAGCGGAGTTTCTTCAGATTTCTAAACTAGATCATCGCTCGCGCACCCTGCTCTCTGCCCCTACGGGAATTAGCGCGTACGAACAAAGCACAGGATGACAGTCACTGGGAAGGATGATACGTCGGCGTCACCTAGTCCGGCACTGTAAAAAAAATCGTTTGGTCACCAGCTGCTAGTGCCAAACACTCGATAGCAAACCTTCTTATCACTAACCCGCTGCTGCTACCACAGAAGGGCGACGCTGCGTAAAGAGCTGGTGTAGAATCATCATTATCATCATCGAAACCATGACATTGGTGTTCGAACACTGGTCCTTCCCTGCCGTGTAACCATAATTTACTTAGAAGCTATATTGTGAAGAAAAGACTAAAAGTGGACGGGGAAGGGACTTAGTGCTAGCCTACCACAACCATCCTGAAGTGCCTACACCTTCAGATACTCAATCAGACAGTGAATAAAAAGGGACAACAAGAACGCCATTGATATCGATTAGCAGCCATATCTCGCAGCGTCTTCAATTATCCACACAAGGGATCATGCGGGCCCCATTCTGGAAGGTGAGTCGCACCGTCATCACCATAACTTTTCTAGCTCAATTTAATTGCCCTCTGCTAGGTCAAAGGTGGATCACCACTCTGCCTGCGCTACTCTGAATTGAGCTGGGAAAACAGCACTCTTTGGCAAACGATGGTTCGACACACGCAATACATGGCCTAAACAACGCAGCTTTTGGCCTTGAACACATTCTTCGATTAAAGTTCCATTGCACAACCGAATCCTCGTTCTCTAATTGTCTCGTTGCGAATTCACCGGCACCAGACTAAACGAGCTATGATTATGAGACAATTATGGGACCTGAAGACGCCTCAGTTCCGCTGCCCGAAGAAGCCACGTTTCACAGTCATACAACAAAACAGGGAGCACTGTAACCTGATACACACGCCCCTTGAGATTCAGGGATATGCCAATTTGACGTCATAGGTGTTATAAATTAGCAAAAGCGACCCGAGCCTTGCAGATTCGTGCATTGACCTCATCTGTCACACTACAATCAGAACTAACACAACTTCCAAGATATGTAAAACGCTCCACAACTTCCCGTACCTCTCCCTGGATTGTAAGTGGCGTGTTCAGTGACTTCATGTCCAGGAGCATGACCTTACATTTTGTGGGTGCAAAGTGCATACCAAAGGACGGCATGACTTTGGTCAGTTCATCCAAAGACACCTGTGCCTTCTCCTCCTATTCGAAGACGAGAACGATGTCGTCTACATTTTCCAGATCGACAAGGTTTTCGTCACAGGATATTTGAACACCGGGGTTTTGAAGACCTTCCAGCATTCGTCTCATTATTTCATCGATCACGAAATTGAATAGGAATGGATAGAGTGGGCATCCCTGACGGACACTGCTCAGTGTACGGAAGCTTTTGGAGAGCTTGCCGTATATTCTCACACGTCCGGAAGTCTGATAATACAAAGAGCTTATTATGTTCACGAACGTCCGGGGCATTCCTTGGTGGGCGAGAGTGTCAAGGAGAACAGACCGGTCAACCGAGTCGAATGTCTCTTGGAAATCCAGGAATACTATAATTGTGGGTCGCTTATACGTATAGCGTTGTTCAGCTGGTCTCATTCAGTACAACCGCTGGAAAAACCCAAGGGGGCTGAACGGAACACCGACATCAGCAAGCCATCAACAACAGGAATCCAGCGTGAGATATCAATCCTCAAGCGCGACAAGGCACCTGGCGCAGATGGTCTGTAGCCCACACTCTTCAAAGAAGGTGGCGAGGTCCTGGTGAACAGTTTGACATGCATACTGCAGAAGGTTTGGAGGTAAAACAGAATCCCACCTGAATGGAGCCCCTCGACCGTCATCACAGTTTTCAAAACGGGCACAAGAACGTCATGTGAAAACCATTGTGGCATCAGCCTGGTATCCGTCGCATCCAAGGCCCTCCGTGGCACTATTCTGCGTAATAATTGGTGAGCCTGTAGTGGTTAACGGCCCTAAGAAGACTCTAATGAACAGAACAAACTTTCAACGAAGGTCAAATATATTGTCACAAGGAGAACAATCCGAGTAAATCTTGACTCACAGTTCACAAGAGGAAATCCCGCAGGTCCGTGTTCCGAACCACCACACCAAGAAGAGATGGTTCTACTTTCCTGATATTCCAGGCCTCCGGTAATCGCAATATTAATCCAATGATGCGAATAGATAAGTCCGGTGTTTGTACCTAAAATTTTTGTTCACGTTGAGAATTAGTACCAGTCAATGATATACAACTGACAATCACAACAACAGTCACTCAGCAGAAATCGCAAAGTCACGTTCAACCCAAGAAGATGGTATTGAGCATGGAAAATAGCAGTTTACAAGTGCTACAGAACTCCTCCTAGAGCGTCAAGTGGGTAAGCATGACGCTCGAAAAGGAAATGTACTACAATAGTTAGTCTTTAGAACGAACCGAAAGTTTGTGCTGTCGACCAGACCTTGTCAGTGAGGGTGTGTGCTGTGTTGGTCGAAGGAGGGTTCGTATGACTATGCGACTGTGTAACGGAGGGGTTCGTGGTGTGCTCATCATCGAGAGTTGGTCGTATGTGCACGTAAGCAACCTTCAACCGATCGATGCTAACTGTCTTTGCGGTCGTTATGATCAATGATGGAAGATTTGCCTTTTCGAGAAGTCACTCTGAAAGGTCCTTTGTATGGTGGTTGTAAGGGCTTTCTGACCGCATCGACGCGCACAAAAAACAAAATCACATGTAGCAAGATCGGGATGTACTTGGGTGGGCTTGGAGGTTTGTCGAGTTGGTGAGGGACGGGTATCACACATGTATTGGCGAAACCGAGGAGCGTAGGAATTAGGATCCGTCTCACCAATAGTTGAAGAGTCGACAATCATTTCACCTGGGAGGCGTAGTGCCGAAGGCGAGTTCGGAGGCTGTGCAACCCAGTATTGCGCATACTGAAAAGAATGACCAGTGTGTGTTAGAGGAGGCGATCAGCGATGCCTTGGGCTGTCGATGGAAGCGTTCAACCATGTCGTTGGCAGCCGCATGGTACGCGGTGGTTCGGAAGTGATCCGTACCAAGTAACCGTTTGAGGTCATGAAAAGGTGTTGACGTGAATTGCGGACCTCGATCAGTGGTAATGGTAGCGGGTACACCGAATGCGGCAATCCAGTTGTCGACAAAAGCTCTGGCAACATTTTCAGCAGACGTGTCATTGATCGGAATAGCCATGGGCCAGTGCGTGAAACGGTCGACACAAGTGAGGATGTGAGTAGAACTGGACGGTGGCAACGATCCACCAAGGTCGATATGGACATTTCGAAAGCGCGAGTCAGGCAGCTGAAAGAAGCCAGTTGGAGAGATGGTATGTCGATGAATCTTGCTCTTCTGACAGCCGGGACATTGCTTAGCCCAAGTAGAGATCTTCTTTTGCATGTTTGGTCAAACGTATCTTTGTGACACGAGTTTGGCAGTCGCCCGTATGCTCGGATGAGAGAGTGCGTGAAAGTGGTTAAATACGGGACGTCCATATTTTTAAGGAACAAAAGGCCTTCGGCATCCTGTGGACATGCCACAAACGATAAGACTGTCAGAGTTGAGAAGCAGTAATTTGACGAATTTCAGGGACGTAAGGCTATGAAAATTCAGAAATTCGGGTTCCAACTGCTGAGCGAAGGCAATGGCTTGTAGATCAATTGGAGTCGCTGCGATGTGGTTTACCTCAATGTGGGAGAGGGCGTCGGCAACGACCTTGTCAGAACTTTCGATATAGCGTGTCAGTTATAAGCTGAGAAATGAAATCCATAGACACCTGCAGGTGTCGGTTCTCTCTCGGTGAGTGTTTGTCTAGAGATGATCTCAAGGCAAAAAACGAGGTTTGTGGTCCGTATAAATAATGAATTTTCTTCCCTCAAGGATGTGTCGAAAATATCTGACAGCTAAGTATATCGCTAGGAGCTTTCTACTAAAAGTGCTGTACCGGGTTTGTGCAGGTTTCAGTTTACGAGAAACAGGGTTTGAGTGTTGTTGTTGACCACCTGTTGAAAACGGACCCACCACAAACCGCGGTTCTTCAGCATCATTCAGCTGTAGCACCCCTCCGGTGGCATGGCAGTTAGGCACCGAAAGGGTGCTACAGCTGAATGATGCTGAAGAAGCGCGGTTTGTGGTGGGTCCGTTTTCAAAATGAGGTGACAATCAGAAGTGTGATGCAAATGGCTCATAGTGGTGACTTTCAAAAGAGAGGCTTTGATGGATTTGAAAGCGGGGACAGCTTCGTCAGTGAATTGCAACCGTTTGGTGTTTGCTTTGGGCAAATCGGTTAGCGGCGCTAGGATACCTGAGCAGGATTCATGGATTGATACACAGGATCGAGGCTTTTGCCCAAGATTCCCGGGTCGGTTGTGATCTTGTCGTTCTGCGGTTGTCGTTCACCTGAAAGGCACAAGCGAAAAAAAGATGTAGCACTGCACTTTAAGTTTTCAGCGCGGGGCAGTAATTTTGCTAGCACGAGAACTCGCATAGAAAAGTGTCTAGTAGTGCTTTGAACTGGGTTCTAGAAGGAGCGTGGACAACTGTCGGAGGAAGGTTATTCCACGCAGCTACTACACGAAATGAGAAAATTTTTGCCCAATAAAAGTGTGCGCTCTGAGCTTGAAAATCTTCTTACCATGTCCCCGCCGTGTGTTTGCTGG
>SJOL01007384.1:3037-16869 GCA_004794785.1 Opisthorchis felineus
CTTGTGACTTTCAGGTGAACGACAACCGCAGAACGACAAGAACACAACCGACCCGGGAAACTTGGGCAAAAGCCTCGATCCTGTGTATCAATCCGTGAATCCGTGAATCCGTGAATATAGTGAGCGGCATGCGGAGCCACTAGCAGCCATCAAATTGCGAATTCCGCACCCACAGTGGGCCTCGTGTGCGTTTAAACAAGCTCCAACAAAACTCCGCCTGCGCGGGGAGATCTTGAGTGTTCGAATAAGTACAATCAAATACTTAAACTTTATGTTAAAGTTTCCCTCTTTCGAACTATGGTTCCAGAGAAGTTTCGGTTGTGCGTCTAAGGCTCGGCCTGAAACGGGGGCTCCTTGGTCGCACGTTGTCAGTCACGTTGCTCAATGGGTAGTAATCTGACAGACACAATCTTATTTTCCAGGCGATAAGCTCAGGCAGGTACGATGACTTGTTTCTTAAGAAGTTTGTACAGCTGCGTTAATATTTTGGCCTCTCAATCAGACTTTTGAGCCACTCTAGACATAGACGACATGAAAGCATCCCAGTCTGCACACAGCCATGAACGTCATGACTAAAATCTTGTCGTGTCACATCGGCTGTTGCCTGGTAACATTAGACAGGTCGCCTCAGTTGCTATGTGTAGATAGTCGCCTGTTTTAAAACATGCTACTCCTATCGCCTCCTTTCTTAAACTTTCACGAATTCTCTCTTCTACTTTACTTCATCTCCACGCAAATACTTTTCTGCATGTTCCAGCAAAAGGACCGGCAACACGGTTCGTAGTGCGTCACACTACCGCAGTTTCTGTGCATCGGATTTCACTAACAAACCTAAGCGCCTCAGTCTGATTTGCAGACCAGAAAGCCAGTTAGCTTACCCACCTTTATTGTTTGCACACTAAAGCGAACAGGCAGTCATGCAGCTCTCACTCACACACAGGATCTCCTTTGCAATGATGCACGCTGTTAGTCAGAAACACGAGTCCAGGATCAGGTACTTTGGGTGAGATAGCAGTCACCTCCCTCGCAAACCGCGTCCAGCGGCGAGGCTGTGATGCCTCGGAGGACGCTGCGGCTGGATATGCTGGGGTGAATATTGTGTCTATCTATCGAGCAAGCATCTGCATGGTTAGACATGTGTTGGTAGCCGTCTCTGCGTGGTTTGTTTAGCAACGTCTGCGAAACAATCTTGTTCCATCGCTCTCTGTCTATTCTATCTGCTTACAACTATACGAACCATGGTTCTGAATATGTCAGGAATTTTTTCTTGGACGCTCAAGGTGTTCTTTTATTACGGAATAAGGGCGGCAAACGGTGATATGAACACCCGGGTAAATAGGTCTAGTCTTGCCAAGGGCAAATTAAGTTTCGGACACGAGGTGTGCGGGCGACGGATAGCGCATGCCACATATGTGTACTGATCACAAACTGTTATTTTGCCAAACAAACTTCAAAAGATTGAAACTCGTTTGACCTCATGATGCCCACCAACGAGCCAGCATCAAATCAAAATAGACCACATTGCTGCCAGTTACCGGTGGCAAGGATCGTCTACTTTCTGCCGTTCCTTCTGGCCTCCGACCGTGAAACTGTCCGCAGCTGCATTTCATTGCGTTTTTCGAGTTCAGGGAATACAAGAACCCTTCGCACGGCAACTGGGAGGATCGGTGATCCAGAGGCCGAACGGATACATCGAAGCCGATTCCTCCATCACTCTTCTTAGGTCCCATGTCAGATGTTTACTGTCAGTAGAGACATCCAGAACTCCACCCAGATTCGAAACTTTGTCGATTGACTAATCTATCCAAACTTATCCAAACACTGGATTTCTGATAGAATCATGGCTTTGATGAAGGTCCTCTAGCAGATTCCTCCTGGTCGCGACCTTAAACCAACGGGACTCTCCATCCAATTTAAGGAAACATTTGAGTGCCGTGCCGACTGAGAAACCTGGTGGATATGGAAGGCTGAGGTAACTGACAGAAAGAAAAAGCGCTGGGAATGTCCGCGGGTTGTTTTGCTCGATTCGCTTGGCTGGCTCTAAAAAGCTCCTTGTTAGCGAAACCGTCAAGGAGAAAAATGGGTCTCTGATGCCCAACAGAGGAAAAATTGCCGACGGATTTGCACAGTACTTCGAACAACAATTCTGTTGGTCACCTGCTACCTCCATTCTGGAGTGTCAGCCTTCAGCGGAAAAGCGGGCCATGAATATGGGGCCCTCTGAGCTTCACAATTGTCACAGTATATACTCATATTCGGGTGCCATCCTGTTCATTAGCTCTGTTCATGGATGGTTGTGGAATAATAAGTCAGTTTGCTTGGCTTATTTGTCTATCTGGGAGAAAAAGACCGGCTCAGAAAACTGAACTAAGCCATTACTAATGCTTATTTACTAAAAGGGCGCTCGCCGTGGATGTAGTGGCAACAATAGCGTCAGTTTACCACCCGTTGTAAACTGGTCTGTCGTGCCACCAATTTTTCACCATTTCAAGTCTGGATACGAAACCTTTATTAGGCGGGATTTTGACTAAATAGAGGCTGCGTAGAACACATCTCCGCCATCCGTCGGTTGTCAAATCAACGCTATGCGTACAGACAATTCACAATCTTGTAGTCCTTTGATGTCAGGGGTGGGCTTGATACAGTTGATTGAGCAGTGCTTCTTATTGCAGCTCCTCAACCGGAGATGTCCCGGAAGTTTGAAGCCTCGCCTCGTTCATACATTCCGATGATTATTGGCGCATGAATGTATGGCGAGCCTCCAGAAAGCATCCGTACGGAAAGTAGTTTCCAGCCAGGATTTTCACACTCTTTGCTTCCGTTAAACATTGTCACCGACAAAGTTGTAAAGAATGCTGTGATAAGTCTTTAAAACAATATTCAAATTGTTGCTGATGGGGGCCTTGAAGAGCTGGAGTACTCAGATGACAGTATCCGCTTCTATGAAGACAAACACGAAGCACAAGTTTTGTCGAATGAGCCAACAACTCACATTCTACATTCTCACGGAAACCGCGGAACATAGTCTAAAGCTCAATCACGACTTATCCTGCTTTCCGCATCCAGCTTAGGCCCATCTATGAACCAGATCTTATGGTAGGACAACACGATCCAGTCCCTCAAAGGTCATTTTTACTGCTCCAACACAGAGAAAAACCATCCTACAAATCAGCCAACTCCCTGCTGGTCAGTCAGTGGTGCTACCACTCATAGAGGCATACCCATCTGAAGTCACAATAGCCCGTACCCCTCTCTACCATTTCCAGCCGCGGTTCGCCCTCAGAAATCGACAACACCGTAAGATATAGGGGATCTTCATCGAATTCAACTGCAAGTAAACCCCTACCCAATCAAACTGACGTGCACGACGCATCCGTTTAGTTAGACGCCAAGCTAACACAACTCCTCCGCTACCAGGCTAAACAACCTACAACGAAGCCCGCCCTGCTTCCGCTTCCATCGTTCTGCAAGATATCCTTGGTGGCTATCTGCCATCTCATCCACCATAAAAACTACTTCATCATCAAAAAAACCCAACAGGCTACCACGCACACCGCAGACCAAACAACAACAACAAAAAACAACGGGAAAGAAGATCCCACTCGACGTCATCGCCTGTCTGAAAAGGAACCCCAAGTTCATAGTGGCAAATTCAACCACTTACACTCGACTGACATCCCCGAAGTTACAAATCGCCCAACCTTTGACTTACTACCTGCTTTTACCACTTGACATAACCCAAATTCTCTGCCCGAAATCCGCCCACAAATGCCTCCCGCCCGTCCTTACTATCTATTACCCACCGCCGTAGTTGGCATCCCCTTACTTATACATGAGCCTCAAACTTTCCATACCACTCGTCGAATGCACGATCGGGCCTCTCCCAAACAGGCCACCTAACACATCCTTCAAGGAGACTACCTGAGAAATCTCCCTGAAATGTACTTAACCAGCTGCACCGGTAGACTGGTCACACCAAATGAAGTGATATTGAAACCTTCGCTCACCATCCTCGTGTGCTTGGCCGGAACTCGGCCGAGCATGGAAACGATAATTGAAAAGAACAGGAAGCCATTGTATCTAATGATGGACCATAATCGATGGGCCTTTCCTGCCAACACCTTGTTGCGCCTTGCAAAACCCATGACCGTCATTCACCTGAAATTTACCGGTATATCCTGGTCAACCTGGCACCTCAGGCGCAGTCTCGCCTTTCTGTCGGACCGATTTAATGCTCTTCGTTGCTCCGGTTAAATTTCATTCACTCACCATTTGACTTATCCATTCTCAACCCCCCCTGAGGGCTTCCAACCGTTCAACAATCAAAATGGTCAAGTTTGCAGCCGCTAATCCTGGCTTTCTCCCTACTATTCTAGATGAAACCACAATGCTAGGATAGCACCAAAACCCCTTCTACTACGCGGGGTTCTAGACTGACTAGAATTCAGCAAGAATGGATCATGTCTCCATATAAGGACGTGGCGTTATATATAGGATAACCAGTATTCTTTACGCAATACTGACCACGCCATTTTCTGGGATCTCCTATGCCACTGACTTTCTCTGTCAATAACCTCCGTTCGCCACTGTAGTGAGTACGTCGGCGTAAGGACTCACTTACGGTCAGAAAAACCGGCAATCTCTGAAGCCCCACGTCTGGGGTATTTCGGATAACCGAAGTGCATTACTTATCTTCCAATCATACAAGGGCTGACCTTCAAGTTACACCCCGTTCAGAGAGAACGGGAAGCACCCACGATCCGAAAATGAACCACGTGGACACGAAGCTCCCGGTTTCGCCTCGATAAGGACTTCGAAGAATACCGGGGATGTGTCCTTACAGCGAAATGCTATGGAAGGCAAAATAGCGCACGGAAATTGTCTCTTACACACAGGTCTTTCCAAGACTGTTTCCGTGCATAATAAGTCCCCTTAATTGAGACTTAACACTTTTCAATGTTCATGCCGATTTCGACTAGCTTATCGACTCCAACATCACAAGATGCCGCCCAAGATCTTTCCTGGTGTTTAAACAGCAGCGTTAAACCCTGCCGCCAAAACCGACCACCCAACACCCGCACCCACACGGTGGTAGGCCTTGAATCGATCACATTTCTTGTTGAGAAATGGTCGAATCTTCTTCTGTGTGATCTGGATTGTTCTACTGGCCCGGACAGGTTCCACTTAAACTATCCTCGAAGCATGTGTTTAAGTGCTAGCCCTCTCGTACCAGCTTTACTTCGCTTCCTCCTGACTATTATGTCTTCCTTCCTCTCCACGGGCGTAATTTTTAAGCCCATCTGAAGAGGCGTCCGAGAAAGCTTACAATATCTTCACGTGCAATCACTATGAAACAATAGAAATTCTCGCAATGAAACTATTTTGTACTAAATCAAGGGACGTCACATTTGCCCGAATGTTAGAATGCATTTTAATGGATGGAATGGCAGCCCCCTAAGTGCTCGCTTTCCATGCCGAGAATGGAGCGCAAGATGGTTCCCTTGAAGCCCCTCTGGGTGGCTTGCACGTAGAATATCGTTGAGAAATTCTGCCATAAGACTCTGATCGCTGGTTAAACTTGAAGGCTGATCGAACAGTTAAGCACATGTAAATTATTTCGGCGAGGTCAGGACTGCAGTGTTTCTGCGTTGCCGATGCCAGTGGATTTTTATCAAAGCCAATACAAGCGACCGCTGCTTGTATTTACTTTTGGTTGCATCCAGTCCTCTCGCTGGGAGAATATTGCGGGTCTTTTGTCCATTCCTTGCGAGATGTGTTCCTGATTATTTACTTCCAACCACCGCAGATAGTGACATGCGAAGGGCTGGAAGATTCAGCTGTTTCAGTGTGAATGTAGCAAGCTAAGCTTACAACACTTAATGAAGTGATGTGCGGCCTTCAAAACTGCAAAACTACAATCTCGAGTTCAAATATTTTAGAATATTTTTGGACCTCAGCCTGTCCGTATGGTTTTATGCAATTATCCTGGAATAATTGATTACTTGCGTAGGGCGCTCCCCCACTAGCTGCATTTTTTCACTCTATAACGCTTTCCCACTTGATTAGGATTTCTTGATGCCCGAGCTTACCAGCACCACACTCACGATGCCTTTCTTCTTCTTCCGGATACTTAGCCTTAGATTTACTGCTCCTCTCTGCTCCCCTCACAAACTTCCTTCAACCTAAATCGAATCAGCCAATACTTCCACCACCCTTGTCTTCCTCTAAGCGGTTGTTTAACCCTGAATCCCCACCATCCATCTCCTCATTTTGCCCAAAGAGGCGCCTCTCAGCCAAGAGAACCAGCTCTCAATCCCATCACTCTTCGAGGCCGGTCAACAGAGAGCTTTTAGTCACTTCAGGTGGTATTCACCGACACCACCCTTCCTGCTCCGCTCAGTAGCCCTCTTCCTATTCCCTTACTAGAAGAAGCTCGGATTCGCACACACTTGGATAACCTCAGAGTCTCTGTGCATAAGGTGAAAATTGAACTAGCTTCCTTCCAAGATATACAGCCAATTACATGCCTTCTGACTCCTGAAGCAACATGTCGTCCGTCAACCTTTTAAAAAGCGTCAATTCGTATTGACACACTTACCTCTTATATTTGGCAGCGTATGGAGTGCCGTCACCAGGCCTAATATACGATGCCCCCAAATGCATCCCGCTATAGCTCACAAAAACTTCTTCCTTGAAAGCATGTGACATGCTAGACATCACCTGCACAGCTCGGTGGCTCCTGAAAGTCGAAAGTATCCTTGCTTTGCTTCATAGTGATGTAATTCAGGTGTAAAAAAGATGCCGTTTGTCAAATGAAGTCTCAGGCCCTCCCCTCCTCTACCCAAAAATTCCTGACCGTAAAGGTCAAAGCTGCTCATACTCCACTGCAGAGACAGCTTACCGAAACTTCGCCACCCAAATCTCCAATTTTGGCAACCGAAAGCTTCCAAGCGGAGCCCTCTTCTCTTTACCTATCTGCAGCAATCGGTGCTCTTGCCGTGACTTCACCATTGACCTCCCATGCGACCAACTCCTTGGACAACCACGCAGGCCGGGTAGCCGCCGATAAATTTGAGCACAGCAGCCGAGGAACCCCCACTTCAAATAACAGTCTACTGAGTCTGCCAGATGACTCAAGCTCTTAAGCGGTCGTATCAAATTCTGTTGGGCCTCCAACCGCCCCCGACATCAGTGAAGCCAGTTATAAGCCGGTCCGGCTTCCAGCCACCCCCTACCGATGCTGGAGTTGTCCCGAAACTCTCAATGGCCCAGCACCGATCCTTTTTTAAATCTTCATTACCCTGGGTTTGCTTCATATATAAGCCTGCCACACTGTGGCGCTTATTCGTGCCCTACCGGTTTGTTGGCTTCAAGCCCCACACCCCGATCACATAACCATGAGCCCTCCAATTCTACCTTTGGTCACCTACCTGTGTCCTCTCTGACCCCGATCGGGCCACCAAAATTCACTGCTGGTTTAAAAGATGCGGCAGCACATTAGTGCTGACTTGAGGCTGCAGTCGAAGCTGACAGCACATGTTTTTGCTCCAGACCTCCTGACATAGTGACAATCCTCGTCTCCCCACTAAGGCGCTTCCTTGGACTCAAACACCTACTGTCAAAACCTGGTATCGTAGCGTCCTCTCCCACCCCGAATCCTAGAGTGTCTCTCCGCACTTCGTCTACGAAGTCGACCATACACCGAATTCTACATGCACACACCTGTTGCCCCTCAAACCGTGCAACTCAGGTCCACAGCAGCATTTTCAGTCCACAAATACCATTATCTAATGTTTGTCTGCTGAGCATGTCGAACTACCCGGCCCCCTATGCATTGACATCAAACCCTGTTTGGCCCCCAAACGTCCCCGATAATGATTAAGCTGCTGTAGTATCCACACTTACATTCTATCATGGCTTCACACCTCGTTTTGACGCCACACATAAGAATCTACCGGCTACAACTCCCACAAATTTTCAGACTAACTATCATGTCCCACACAGAATTTGCCAAGTTGATCCCACGGGCCCCTTAAGTACCCAGGCGTCCCATATGATCAATAAAATGATTGACCATAAAAGCGTGCACACTATCGGTGCATGTGTGAGTGAGACTCACGAACGACCCATCTTG
Organism: Opisthorchis felineus; assembly: GCA_004794785.1. Lineage (NCBI taxonomy): Eukaryota > Metazoa > Platyhelminthes > Trematoda > Opisthorchiida > Opisthorchiidae > Opisthorchis > Opisthorchis felineus. The sequence goes on from SJOL01007384.1 coordinate 11,172, forward strand.
AAACATCAGCCATCCTTTCCCCCTGTAAACCTTGTCCCGTGCGCTGTCGTGTCTAAACCCGTTGTGCCATCAGACGCCAACACTCACTCACTGTACCATCCTACTCTCAGTGCTCTATGATTGCTTCTAGCACTAGACCCACAAACCTACTCACAAGCTTCTAGCCTAACAGCTGTCCGTGACCCCGAGCCTTCCGTCACTTCTGCAAATAGGCCTCTTGCTTAACCACCCGTGAAACCTGCGAATGCCTTCATCAACCCAGGAAAAATCTCTTAGGATCCTGAAATGACTGATACGAAAGCATGGGTGCTGCCGTCCGCGACCAGGCGTGTCACTAAAATTTACAGAATCGGTTATATGCGCCGATTGGGGCGACGCGCATCAGTAGACGGTCACGGATACCAGGCCTTCTGCCGCTACAATTTGCAACGACTTTTGTTTGTCAGCGATTCGATGGGCTTGGTTCTGAAAACGGTCAAAAGGGTGAATTTGGGGGGTTCCATCAGTGGTGGAGTCGTTCCGCCCACCAATGAGTTGCACTCCAGGAACCTCATTTGGTCCCATAATCCGCTTGGTTATTCGGAGCCCTCACAGAATAAAACTTGGTTACAGCACGTCAAAGTTGGGTAGAGGCACGTTAACCACGTTGGCCATTAGAAGGGACGTTTGCAAGATGCACGCACCCTTCCCACCATACAAGCCACCCGAGTACAACGGACTAAGAAATGAAATCACTGTATGACACAACGGCGTAATTTGCCTGCAACACTCCTATCCGCGCTCATGGGGTTCTAATTTCTTCTGGCTCCTTCGCAAGAGAGGACCCGCGCGCTGCTGTCTGAGACACAATATTATGAACACAAATCCCCTTGTGCCAGTTCCCCACGGCCACAAGCACGAGTGGCGTGTATTTCATACTCCCTTTTGGCCACCCACTGCGCAGCGACAACCTAAACGGCGTGCTCTAGGCAGTCTGGGCGGTATGCTGGCCTGCTCACATTTTAACAAGTTGTTTGTGTTGTTGTCAAGGTAACCGACTACCTTTTTCCACAAAATACCAATTGGTCGACAAGTGAGGCAGAAATCGGGGGTCAGTGTGCCTCAATTCTTGCAGGTGGTTGCGGAAGCGATTAAATTATACACAACCTCCATACAATTTGTCGCGCTGATAATCAGCATCATTGAGTAGAGTAGGTTTCTGCTGATTTGTAATTCTCTCCACGGTTGTTGGTAACCATAAATTGCTTAATGCCTTCCTACAGGAATGCAAAAAGTTGATCTCAAAGTTAAGACAGGTTGCACGCAGTTAGGAAAACGTTTAATCCATTGTTAGTATTTACACTGGATCCTCCGGGTCGCCTTCTGAAACAAGCAAAATGAAGTACGCAGCCACGTGGCTAGTTTGGCCCTTATAAGGTGATATTTGATCGGTCGACGAACACACACAAATTTTGTTACTCGGAAGGTATTCGGGACTTACTTAGGCTTGGGCGGTTGTGTCTTAACAGACGGGCTTCAACGTAGCGTGCTCGTTTGAGTACTGGTGCAATCTTTATCGGTTGTAGGCTTAACGAGGACGCAAAACAGCACCTCTTAACTAGCTGAAGCCCGGAGCCACACCGGGAGACCTCAGGTAAAAGTGTGTTATTGCAAGTGTTTTTTTGTTTTTTTGTCAGCAATACACATGTTAACCCACGCATATACCTGTGGATCAGATAACGTGTGAACCTATTCACTGCGCTGTAATAAACGTACCTGAGTTCTTTTCACTGGCCAATTTGTCCAGTTATATATCGTTTGTATGTGACATGGCGGTGATTCGAACACTAACAAAATGTTTACGTTTTAATCCATCGGCACATGTAAGATGCGGCTAACGGGTGTGCACTCATATTTGTCGCCCGTTCAGTTTAACCCACTTTTGTCTTAATTACATGAATTTATGAAAGCACTGTTTCGGTTATTATCAATATGAGACAAGCACGCGCACGATCGAAATGGAAAAGATGTTTTCAAACAAGGAAATGACAAACTTTGATAATCACTTTCGGAGCAAGCTGAAGCGATATACAGGATTCTGCTCAGAGGACTCTATAATAGTTCGCAGCAATAGCTTGTGGGCCAGAAACGAGTGCTGGTCCAAAATACTTGTAATAAGTGTTTCCTTTCCATGTACTCCCTGCAGCTCTGCTCAGACAACGTCGTATCCTGTCCCTCAATTCGCACAACCGGTCGATTACTTTCATCATGTAAACGATGCTATGCATGTTCACTGGCAAGCTGGCATAAGGCACATGAGGATGTGAAGCGCATGATAAGAGTCCAAGGGAGTAGACATCCGTTCTATATAATGAAAGGCGCCCTGCAATTCGGGGGGAAAAATTACACTGTTTGAAAGTGCGACTTATCCATCGTGCCCAATTATACGTTTTGCAGCTGGTCCAGGCAGCTAGTGACTAGCAATAAAACGTATGATTAATTAAAAAAGCAATATTAGAACGTTTTTTGTCGAAAATTCGAGTAAAGCATACAAAATGTATACTCCATGTAGGCCAAAATGAAAATATTTCATTTCTTTAAATGACAGAACCGCGTTTTCGCCGAGGCTCTAGCCAAAATATCCTCGCCACAGCGAAAATGGCTGAAACGATTCAGGCATTACACGTGTTGCACATTAAGTGTTGTTGCAGTTAGGAAAATTGCTCCAAAGAACCAGTAATTCCAGTTTCAGTGGTTTAGCAAGATCCTAGTAGCTGACACCTAGGCTGACGGAAAATGTGGCATTTAGGTATCAAATATAGTGATACAGACAAGGCCGTTCAAAATAATCTTCCAATGGACGAATAGCTGTCACAAACTAAGATGAGATCCAGCCACCCATACTTTCCGTGGGCACTCAGAGTTGAGAAAACACAAATGGTGAGAGGGGGCGCTGATACATGAATGTGGAATTGGACAAGGCGTACATAGCGTTGCGACTGGGCGTATGCAGCGTGGTCTTCGTGATCTGTGTCATCACCTGCAATGCCAGAATTTGTCAAGGTGATTGCGTCAGTTGTACACTGTTACCCAAGCATGCAACACATTGGCTTATACTGTGGACGGCATACACTTGGGTCACTAAGCACAATGTCAAAATGGAGCTCCAGAGAGGCTTGGAACTCTCTCCGATATTCGATCTGACCAGCCAATGAAGAGTGTACCTTCAACTTCGGAACGGTTTGTGGCGCTCAAGGAAAGTCACATGGTGGTAAATAACACGAAGCCTGGCAGCAAGTAAATTGCTGCGCTGGGTCAAACAAAGGCAGCCTTGCTGGAACCAGTTTATTTGTTTAACAAAAGAAGTGAATGTGGATGAAACAAAACACATTGTGGGTGGTGAATAAACTAAAAGGTTAGGAAAACGTGGTGCGTAAACAGCTTGCCGAAGTAGCAGTGGAGGCTAGGTTGAACAAAATCCAGGCTAGGGCATTAAAGGAGAATGATGGACTGGCTACAAAAAGTTGTTTACAACACACAAGAAGTAAAAGAATATTTACAGAGAACAGAGAGGTTGCCTCTGGTAGAAATTGAACTACCGTAACATCCGCCATTCAGCGGAAAAAGGTGGTGACTGCATATGCAGGTGCTTCATTTTCGCCCCTGAAAACTTTTGCGTTTGATCTGGTCGTTTTGACATCATAGAGGTAGGTAGTTTGCGTTGGCATACTACCAGCCGACCACAAGATCAACTGCCTTAGACCTCACCCTTAGAATACACTAATCGGAGACACCGCAACAAACTTTTAAGTGCGGCTTCAAGAATAGGTTGTTTCACGCACTGGATTAACGGCGCCCCCCAGATACCACCCCCGGAGGGACACCATGGACAGACTGAGTTACCCCCACCCTTCAATACCGTATTGCTGCAATTGTAATGGAGGTTGCTAAGGCAAATGTCTGCGCCTTCCTCCGCAAATGGAGCAAACATAGCAGGCAACACACCAACATAAAGGCGTACTGTCGCAAAGCCTGCGTGGTGCAACGCGTGAAGCTAGTGCCAGTCAGTAACAATCAAAGTGGTCACACCTGCGGAAAGTTGTTCCGCAGAAAAATAGTAAGACTTGCTTGCTGCTCGGTCATGAAATCAAACCAGCCCTCCTCCGAGGGGACCCCAAGGTTTATGCATACAAAAATTTCATCGTTGCTGTGAGGTGCATCTGTTTGTGGTCGGAAGGTTTATTGAGGGTATTCACTACAAATTACAAGGATCCAAGCAGGCGACGTGGGTGTTTTTGCCACTTGCTCCTCAGCGTCAACAGCAAAGGAGTTTGCACCTGCTAGTTCTGCTGAATCCCCGGACAACTATGGTGGTCTGTGCGCAGTCGTTAAATTATTTAAATACCATCGGGGAAGACCGTAGATTATTTACCGTTGGTGCTTCAAAACGGAGGAAACCTACTAGGTAGATAGGGTAGCCGCCAGCACAACTTAATCTTCAAAATAGCATGATCCATGCGTGTTAAAGCCCTATCCTCAGAAGAGTGGCAGGATCCAGCCATGCTTTGGAGCTTGTCCACCACGCAGCTGTTGAAAGTTCACGGGTTAGAGCCCCCTTAGGGAGCAGTGCTTAAGAGCTTGTAAATGGAGTGCTAGAATTACACGATAAAATTACGCCAGCGAAAAGATGAAAACAAAAGTTTAAACCGTTTAAACCATGCTCCCTTGTTGGATTGTGAGGAATCGCTCACGGTTGGAACGAAGGTTATGTAGACAGAAATGAAACGGAACGTCATGGCATTAGATAAAAAAATGGTCATGTCAGGACGAGCTTGACGAAGAGGCCTACATACGTGGTGGACCAGCAGTTAAGTAGAAGGTTTTCGGAAAGCGTCAAGATTTGGAACCTTACTTGAGACTGGAAAACAATCTTGACTCACATAGAACAGAGCCATAGCGTTTTGTGTCCGCTTACGAAAATGACATGCGGAGCCAGGCGTTTTCTGCATTTTGCATTCATTCTTGCAGACTCATTGGTAATTAGGTGTAACAGGTTTTTGTGAACAGCAATGCCTGAGGCCCGCAATTTCTTAACGTGTAATGTAAAGCAAAGAATTTGAGATGAAAGTCGTGAAGAATACATTCGATTCAGCTCAACTCTCTACACTTGAAGGCATGGTGACATGTGAAACGGCCACGTACCTCAGTAGAAGAGGGTACATTCGCCCAACGGCATTGTGATTTACAAAGCAATCTCGTCTCAACCATATCCTGCGTTTGATAGGCCAAGTTGCCATCACTACCGTCGCTGCTGTTATTAGAGATAGACCAGAATTGAAGCCAAGGTGATCTGAGGATTCCGGGGAACCCGAGGTGCTCTCATCGCTTCGCTAACCTGACATCGGACTAAAGTTGGGGTACTATGCACGGGCTGGATGGCACTCTATTGTACAGGATACAAGTCCGCTGGAAAGGTCGCTAACTGGTTTACGAATCTGGAAGTTCTTCCCCGTCAAGGTCGCCTGAGGAGGTTGGGCAGTTCTCCATGAGAAGGGGCGGGATGACGTCCGATGTCTCGAAAATATTTAAGATCCTCGGAAGATTCTACATTGTGGCAGGTGATGTCTGTCTCACTGAGCTAAAAAAAGTCCAATGTCAAAGCTTATACGCTGAAGACGGAGGAGCAGGATCCAGCCAACGGCTTTATTTTACATCCAGC
>SJOL01007384.1:17992-30830 GCA_004794785.1 Opisthorchis felineus
TCTTTAAGTTCTCAGCGCGGGGCAGTAATTTTGCCAGCACGAGGACTCGCATAGGAAAGTATCTAGTAGTGCTTTGAACTGGGTTCTAGAAGGGGCGTGGACAACTGTCGGAGGAAGGTTATTCCACGCAGCTACTACACGAAATGAGAAAAAATTGTGCCTAATAAAAGTGTTCTCTCTGAGCTTGAAAATCTTCTTACCATGTCCCCGCCGTGTGTTTTCTGGCTCAACGGTGAAAAACCTGTTGGCCAACCCTTGTTCAAACAGGGCATAAGTAAGAATTAGGTCCCCTCGGAGGCGGTGACACTCGAGGGGAAGCCGCTGAAGTGTTCCCATCATCACATACTTCATTATCTTCCTGATCGCAGATAGCCGAGAAAGATCTATATTCCTCTTAGTTGTGCCCGTTTTCTCGTTAGACTGCAAAACGAACTTCCGTACACAAGGTAGGCCTCTGCAAAGTTGTCACAGTGGGTTGAGACAACTCATCCATCCCGAGCCTACATTGCTCATCTTGGTTCCTCAAGATTCGCAGCTTACCAGGGATTATGGTGAAGCTGTAATTGAGAGATGCGCGTTTGTCCCTCTAGGTCTTCGACGCACGCCAGGCGGAGTACGAGGCCCAACAGGTTTCACCGTTCACAGTTAGGGACCACAACGCTCCACGAACCGATCCCCTTGGCCAGTGGCTGGTTCGGCTTTAACTGAGCCCTGATTGGCCGGCAGAACGGACCAACGACAGATCGGATTCCGATGTCCGCCGAATTCCAATTGCGGGTGCCGGTTCTAGAAGGCGTTCGAATTCGCGGGATTGCATCGGTGCATGCACCAAAACTATGATTCACCGTATATGTTTTTTACCTGCTTGAGACGTTCAACATACTCAGTGAGCTTGCGGTGACCGTTATTTTGAAAAAGCCAACTTTGAAATCAGATAAGTAACTGAGCTGAGGCGTTAGGATTACTTCAACCCCGCGAGATGCACACCTCTGCCTAACTGTCGCTTCAGAAGACGTCGTAGGAGGCTCCGCAGTTGGTAGTTTCTCGTATATTGTGCTGCGACCATGACCGACAACACTTCTCTAGTACACCCGGGAGCAACCTTTAGGAGCGTTGGTTGTTGTCGTTGGAGAACCTTATTAACTTTGCTGGCTTTGAGCCGACCTCTGAATCCTAAGCAAGTCGTTATCGTCAACGAAGGAGTTCGCCGGCTTTCGTAAGGTATTTTTTGTGACAACCGGAAACCACGAATCGGGTGGATGAGGTCAGCTTGTTTTCCTTGCAGCACAAAGTTCCAGGAATGCTACTAAAACCCTCAGGATAATGGAGGACTTGTCCAACAGGAGCGCTGTTTTTGTCGACAAGGTATCTTGGCGAGAGACTAGAGAGCACTCGCTGCAACCAAAATAGAGGATAGCCTGCTCACTGGTGAAGCAACTTATTTGTCAGCAGGGGTAATACAGGTGATACAGCAGAAACTTGATGCATGCTAGTCTTTAAAGCCCCAGTTCGTTATGGGGTCGTCGGGGCTTTGGCCTACTCTCAGAAACTCAGGGTTCCTCATGTCTTGTATAACGGGCTTTGGCGTTTTCCCATGTCATTTCTGTTTCTGTTGACTACCCATACTCCAGCATTCATTTCATGTTAACTTTTAGGTTTTTCTGTCCCGGGTAATGGTTGTGTGGACTAACAAGGAGTTGCTGCTGGTCCTGTCTACGGTGTTACTCATCAGGGAGGCTGGGAGTGTCTCCCTTAACTACGAATACATGCGCGAATGTGATGTCTAGCCGATGACAACCAGTCACACACAATCTTTCGTTCAGCCATGACACCGTCTCGGTACCTAGCTCCCACGCCACTCGAAGGAAGCACGAGGGGTGAGATACTTCCAGATGGCCCAAGCCTAGACAGGAGCAGTCGAGATGCAGAGGTCAGTGGACCTTCCGATCAATAAGTTCGCATCTTAACCACAAGCGTCTAGAGCCGTATTTCGAGTCCGACCTCTGCATCCTGGCTGCTCTTGTCTAAGTTTGGGCAACCTGGCAGTATACCAGCCCTCGTGCGTCCTCCGGGTGGCGTGACAGCTACACACCGAAAGGTTGCTAAAGCTGAAAGGTTATAATTTTGCAATTATTATGTTGGCGGGATATTAACCGAGACTCAAAGGGGTGAGTTGGCTCGAGCAGTTCTTCTCTATGGATGTCAGAGTTTGCTGTTACGTCCACAAAACACTTGGCGACTGCTAGTTACATCCGACGATCGATTTTGTGGAGTATCTCGCGTATTTGGTCACAGCACCGCGTGCGCACTGCTGAGATACGATGACGCGAAGAATGTGGGAGTGGAATACCTTCTCAAACTTCCTCGCTTGGTTGGGAACGTTCTGAGAATGAAGCAAAAAGCTCTAACAAGACGGGTCTTGTTCATCGTGTTAGCCAAGGCTATGAAAAACGTTTAGGTTCAACCGCTAACCTGAATGCGAAACATGAAGAGCTGACATCATCTTCACTGACAGCTACATCAGACTGGAACACTGGCGCTTCACTGCTGTGCAATAAAATAAATTAAAATCAATAAAATCTTATCATCGAAAGAAGAAAGATGGGGAAGGGAGGGGAACCTAGGGCTTGCCTGCCACAAGCACCCGAGGTGTCTTCACCTCCGGTATTCAGTCAAACAATCTGGATAGAAGCCAGCAGAATGAACTCCGCTGACACTGGTTATCCGCCATATCGTTCAGTGTCTCCCTCCACGCACATTGAGATGTTGCGGGAGTCGAGTGGTTTCAGGTCGAGATTAGAAGGGCGACCGAATAGAAGGGCGTAATGCACGCTTTAATCGTTTGATAACGATAGTACAAGAGATGAAAGTAGTGAAACTTACCAGTTAATGATATATGAAGAGCATGGTTTACCTAGTCATGACATTCACCGCACCTTGGAACAAGTGTGTACTTTTGCGGCGAACGAGAGTTTGTAAAAATAAAACGTAGTTATGTGGAGTCGTCTTCGCCCCTCCGTCGCGCAGTTCATACGGGTGAGTGCGTTGTTTTCGAATGAGAATCCAAATGATTTCCTGGGTCTGTACTAGAATGGGATGATGAGTCATCGTTAATAGGCAATATTTCAGTTTCTGAACAATCATAGTAGGCTGATGGTGTTGGGTGTGTTCCCTCTTGTTCGGCAGCGTGCGCTGGTTCCAGTTCTGTGTTGGAAGGATCGGATGTCATGCCGTTGCCTTTAGGAGCCAAACGGCGTAGGGATACGGTTTCGTATTTGCCATCTGAATGAATTATGTGGGCGTACTCTGGGTTACAGGAGACGAACTTCACTTCCTCTGCCAGAGGGTCATATTTAGTCATCATCATCTTTATCACTATCAGCTGTAAGAACCGCGCACTTGCAATACAGTGGTTATAGCTGCCATAGTTTCGTTCACCGATGATTTGAGGAGGTAGGGTAGGTAGCTGCGCATTAGAGATGGGAGCTGACATAATTGTGCCTAACTAGAGGATTGTCAGTGGACTTTTAAGTGGGGAGATTGTGAATGGAGCTATGCGTTGAAGTCAACAGCTTGGATGCACGAGCGCCACTAAGAGCGCGACTGGGTCATGTCTGACAATGTCTCTAATCTTTGGTGTGTCCCGTCTTTCTGGGTCCCCATCCAGGAAGACGGCAATGACCAGCGCAGCTGAGTTTGCTGGTAATGACGTTCATACTTCGCTGCCAAGTCATTGTTTGACCTCCCCTGGCTCGTTTCGACCCTTTGCGTGGTTGTACGAAAAGAACCCTTTGAACTGTCGGTCGACTGGCATATGGAGTGCGTGGCCAAGCCAGCGCAACGTATGCAGTTTGATCAGTTCATCTATCGTGGGTGAGTTATTTATTCCGCAAACCATTCGACGTACTTCAGCATTATTGACCCGATGTTCCCACCAGACTCGGGCAATGCTCTGAAGAGATCGATGGTCTTTTGACGTCCTCGGCACGCAGCGGCCAGGTTTCTGATCCGTATAGTAATATGAAGCGCACCGCAGCGTTGTAAACTCGACCCTTGACGGAGAAGCTGATACCACGCCTACGCCACTGTTGATGCAGGTTTATGAAAGCTGCTGTGGCCTTCCTAATCCGGATGAAAATATCATCTTTCGCGAGGCCACCGGGACTAATACACGTAGACAAACTTGTCCACTACCTCGATCGGCTCATTCGCAAGCATGAGGTTAGCGTTCGACCCTGCCATAGTGCCTGACGGTCCACAGAGTCAAACACAGGTTGCGAGTCAAGGAACACGACCATTGTTGGTTCCCGGAAGCAGTGTCGCTGTTCCAGAATCTATCGGAGGGTGGAGATTTGGTCAATGCATCCTCTTGCAGGACGGAACCCAGCTTGGTTTTCAAGGATCTGTCCCTCCCTGTGTTCAGTCAACCTTCGAAGAATAAGACCAGAGAGCACCTTCGATGCCACAGCTACCAAGCTGATGCCACGGTGGTTTTTGAAGATAGGAATAACTGTCGACGTGCCCCATTCTGCAGGCACTTTTTCTTCACTCCATAACGTATTAATCAGTTTTGTCAGATTGGTTTCCAGGGATTCTCCGTCTTCTTTGAAGGGGCTGAGTGCAGACCGTCCGGTCCTAGTGTCTTCTCCCGTTCCGGTAAGGATATTTCGTGCTTTATTTTTCCTTCCGACGGGCGATTAAGGTTTGCATTCCATTCGCCCGTATGAACAATCTCAAGACGCAGATGACGACGCCCTCATCTTTGAAGACCAAGGCGAAGCACAAGCCCTGTTGAGTGGACTGACCACCGTCATACCATCTTTCGGCATGCGCCTTGCACCTTCAAAGTGCAAAGTCATGTTTCAGAATGTACAGTCTCTGAACATACCTCTTACAATTCAAGGAGAATCCCTGGCGGTTGTGGAGAATTTTACATACCTCGGCACTTATATTAGCTCTGACGGAAGTGTGTCTGATGAATTCAGTGCGCGAATCTCAAAGGCCCGAATCACGTTTGCTAAGTTGCATCACTTGTGGCCTCGAAAAAGCATACCACTGTGTTACGGATAGAATATCGATCCTGATTGAGCGCGAGAACAAGACTGAATAGCGTAGAATGAATAGCGCTTTACTTGTCTAAGAATAGACGTACATAAGCTGAAAGTGAAGGCGAAAGCATGGTTAATACGAAACGACAATGTGAACACAAAGGATAGTCATGACACACTGAGTCTCAGGAATCGCGTGTTCCAGGTTACAGTAAGGGCTGCATTATTGTATGGTTGCCAAACATGGCCTCTGAGCACAGATGATGTGAGTGGTCTTCAAGTTTTTGACCACCGATGCCTCAAGCGCTGCTGGTTTGGGATGGCGTCAACGGATTAGTAACGAGGGGATTAGAAAACGGGTATTTGGTTGTGCGGCAGGTAATTCAGTCTCGGAAAACATCCAGCACCATCGACTACGGTGCGCCGGCCCTGTGCTACATACGCCGAAACACCGCGTATCGAGACTAGCGTTGTCCTCCGTGCATCCTTCAGAATGGCGCAAACCACGAGTTGGACAACGTATGACTTGGCAGAAGGGTGTGAATGAGATTACGAAGAGTTTCGGTGTTGTTGGTGTTGTACGCCTTCCAGGATGGGGTCCCCGCAACCCCGTCTGCGCTTGGCTGGACACATTGGGAGATGGCGGCTGGTCGATGTCAGTGGCGTTCGTGCTGTCAGTTTCTTTCCAGATTGTCTGATTGAGAGCTCGGAGGTGTGGGCACCTCAGAATGCTTGATGTAGGTCAGCATCAGGTTCCCTCCCTGACCCATTCTTTTTCTCTTCTTTTCACTCTGAGGCTTCAAATATATTTAGATGAACTTAATAGTTGTATGGCACTGAAGCATCAGTGTAAACACTGATGTTGCCGTCTTTAATAATGACAGCCTGTACTGTAGTCTGATACACGCGATTTTTGAAATCCAGTGGAATGCATTTTTAATGCCACAAGTGGCGCAGATCGGGAAATGCAATTCTGAACTTCTAGATTCGTGCATTCGCTTCGTCTGTCACACTATCGTCAGAGCTAATGCAACTCCCAAGATACGTGTAGTGTTTCACTACCTCCAGTGTCACTCCTTGAATTCCCAAAGGCATGTTCAAAGATTGTACGTCCTGCAACATGAATTTGCACTTTGTGGGTGCAAAGGACTGGGTAACCTTGGTCAGCTTTTCTGGAAATACTTGCGTTTCCTGCTCTTTTTTCAGAAATGAGAATAATATCACCTACGTATTCCAGGCCGATAAGCTTCCCGCTCGAAGAGGTCTGAATACGGGGGGTTCGGAGACCTAATGTTCGCCTCCTTATCTCGTCAGTAACGGAACTAAACATATACGGAGGGTGGATCCACTTGTCCGATATTACTGCTTGTAGGGAAGCTTTTGGAGAGCTCCTCGTACACCTTCACACTCCCACAAATGTGTGAAAACAAAAATCGCATGCTATTCAGGAACTTCTGGGGCAAACCCTGGTGCGCAAGCCTGTTGAAAAGATCTAACCAGTCGACAGGATCGAACGCACTCTTGGAACACCAAGAATATGGGGCACCTGTCTTCATGTCGTTGCTCTAACACTTGAAGGAGTGTGAAGATGAGGTCCACGGTTGGAATCCTGCTTGCTGTTCTCGGGTTCCATCTTCACGTGCCTTCGTAAGATGACGTGAAATAAGCGGTGAAGAGCAGTGCTATCGGTGTCTATCTGTTCCGTAACTTGAAGGAAGCATGAGGGTTGCAATACCTGTAGGTTATCAAAGCCTCGATTACTTTGCTGGGGTATGTTTGTGGATGCCAGCAGAGATAGCCCGGAGTTAAGCTCATGGGTGGTAATGTCATTCCAGAAGCATGACAGTTATTTAACTGCGACCACTCTTGTTTCATGTTGTACAACACTACTACTCATAGTCAGATGTTCAGTGGCTGAAAAGTTCAGTCAACTACTAGACGGGAGTTCGCGTGTTCCAACCTCTCTGGAGATTCGTGAGATTCACACTGCTGATGATTTCCAATAAGGATGAAACAGCTGTACAGTGCTTCTAGGCTTTTCGGCATAGATCGGCTTCACTTACATGGCAACATTTCGATTGAGAAATCACAAAATCTCCATACTATCAACAAAATTACTATAGGTGCAGCATTTTGTTCCATATACGAGTGGAAGCAAACAAGTTCATAGTTAGGGTTCACACAGTAATTAGTCGCCACCATCGGTGACTGATAGCAATGTGACCTCTATTATGCCCCGGGGCTTGGTCCTCAGTTGGTATCGTACGGTCAAACAGTCCACAGTACTTCAGAGGTTGAACAGAAGAAAATAAAATATACATGAAATAATAATCGTCCAGCTGCGACACTTAATCAGAAAAAAGACAGGATTCGACCGTCTGAGGCAGTGAATGGTGAGGCTGACACAGCAGGCCAGGTGGACTGTGGCTGAAGTAGCCAGATCACTGTATTACTTGCAGCTGTAAGTTACGAGTTTGCTTTTCATCTCTAAATAATAAATCCGTTGTTGGATGCGTCTGCGCCATTTTTGGTACATAGGCACACGACCATCTGGTAGCCGTTCCGCCTCCTGTTTGTTTTGCGGGAGCCTCTGATTCTCACATTAGGCTCAGCTCTTGGTACGGAACCCTTCAAGCAGCGCAGCATCAGTCTCATCACTCAGGGTGATAATAACAACCTACTGTCGATTCTTCGGGACCTTCGGATGGTTGCACCCAGTATGTTTCGTTAGGGTGAGAAAGGAGGTCTACCGTATGGCTGAGCCGCAGTCTCGGATTCAGGTCTTCACGCAGAATGTGTTTGTAACGGTTGTTAAGGGTGTGTCTTGATGGTATCACTCTTGCCGCTTATTCACCAAAAATGTCTTGTTTATACCTAACTTCTCAACAAGGCAGCGACACACTCGTTCCCTGGATTTTCCCACAGATGTTACTGAACGAACCGTGTCGAGGTCGCTATCAACAGATATCCAGTCAAGCAGAGATTCTTCTGCTTGATCTCTGACTTCAATTCTGACCTCCAATACATCCGGCCATGACGACCCACGTGTCACTAGTGGTGTGCAAGCAGAAGCAGGGAGAATGGCAGGGCGGTCAGTTCATTTACTCTGTCTGACTCCTGGATTCTCGCTTTTGACGGACATATATAGGTACCTGGAGGTGTTCCAGCGCATGTGCAAAACCGGCCTGCTATCCTGCTTGTTTCAAGATGCGAGTAACAAACCTAGCTAAATGTACCGGTATGACAAGTTTGACATTGGTTTTCCAGGTGCTAAGGGCCACTATTATAGATGGGTCTGTCGCTAAGTGTTATCCATGCTGAGATCAGCGGGGGTGCCTCCAGGCCCTGCATTGTTGTAGGAATGGACAAGGCGTCGTAATTGCCCTACCGCACGACGCACTGCCGCTAACATGCTCACTCGGCATTTCAGTCCACTTCCACATGTTCAAAGGCTTCACCCGGTTCTCAACCTTTTGAAGTAAAACACATTCACGATCACCCGAGCTCGAGAAAGCTGTGGTTAAAGCGCCAACTTATGGACCGGAAGGTCCGTGGTTCGGTCCAAACCTCAGCATCTCGACTGCTCCTGTCTAGGCTTGAGCAACCTGGCAATATCCCAGCCCTCGTGCTTCCTTCGGGTGGCTTGGGTAGAGGATAAAAAGAAATATGTGAGTGCAAGAACGGTACTGTCAATGGGATGTCTTCACTTACTCATCCTGCTGTATGCATCACATAAAACGACACGATCAGCTAGTCCGCACCCTAACCACTGAGCTATATTGAGCTCGATTTTATGTTTCTTGTCTGTTTCTCTTTTATGTGGCGTTTTCCTCACGTAAGTGCTGTTTCCATCTTCAGCCTCATCGCCAGTCTGAAGTACATGCTACCAATTACTAAGTTGTAAAGGGGACGCTATGTCACGAAACGAATTTGATCCTCTCTGGATGGACGTGGTTTAATGGCGTTTGCTTCGACTGTTTGTCCAGTAGTCGATGGACAGCCGCCATCGCCATCAAGAACACCAGAAACAGAAGCAGCAGCAACCGCTCATTCCGTGGGACTCCAGGATGGTGGCTGAAGTGGATGTCGTTTGTCGTTCGAAAGTCCCCCATTTTCCAGAGTTTGATACCGAAGCATATGCGCCACCGTCCCTGTCGGTATATGAAGTAAGCACGCATGTTTTAATTCGTTCTTCGTTCTCAGCCCGTGCATTGTTTTCCTGTCCGATCGTATGTCAGTTTTCATCTCTCCATTTCCTCATCGGTCAACACCGCGGCTGATGAAATTGGGTGGTGTGAAGGTTGTTTTAGAGGATTTATTTTTCAAGTGCTTACATTGCTCTGCCAGTTCATTCAGACGTCAACCCAACGCCCTGGTACAGATGTCTTTGGAAGTATTCCTTGTGTGCATTAATAATCGTATCATCTTGATGGTATAATCTCCTAGCTGATTCGACAATAACACCCATGATTCCAATTTGAGTAGGTTAGTCGTCTTTCGTGCACAGTTGTTCAATATGTTGCCTAATATCTGTAGGTACCGGTCCATGACTGTCTCTCAACCACACGAAATTCACGCTGATGACCCCGAAAATACGGGTTCGCTTCACTAGTGCTTCTAATCAGTGCCGTATTGGAGTCGCATAAAGACGGCAATTCAAACTTTTGCTCGCAGTCCATCCCTGATATAACAATCACTGTAGACTGAGATTTTCCATATTTGAACACTTTGTGGCTCCATGTGGGTAATTTTCATCCTGAATCTCAGATGATTCGGCAAAATCCCAGACCCGGGGTTCCAGCTCCGTGTCTATGCATCAAGTTTAGTGTGAACCTGATTCTGAATATGAACAGTGGAATACCTGGATTTTTATGAACTTGAATACTCTGGGCACCAACCTAAAGAGATGTTGCCATCGATTTGCACACCTAAACGATCCAGTAAGTCTCACACTCGAAGAAACATCCGCTGCAACTCACCACCGAGCTTCCTTTTCTATGAGCGATTAAAATCTGATCCGGTACCGTCGTCTCCGTTGCCGAATATCATGCTTTCCATCTTGCCCACCAAACGAGACTTGTCTCCAATATAGATGAACGTCTCTGCGCAGCCACTGTAGGATTCCTCTCATGAACTGCTCCATCTTATTGAGGGAATTGCGGTCAGAGGTTCCGGTCGCCGTGAGCACTTATTGTAGAAAAGTGTAGGAAATATACGACGAAGGTATCATTTACAAGTTAGTGAATTGAGACAGAGTTGGGAGCGATCTAATAAATGAATTCATCTTGTCCGTAGGTCTTCAACTAAACATGTATATGCCCTGATGGACGGTCAGGCGAGGCAGGATAAGACGATCCGTTGCGAAGTCTCAGTCTATTGGACTCTCAACTGAGCAGGTGACCATCGGGTGTTTGGAAGGCACTTTTAATTGAGTAAACGTACCGAAATTGATGTACTCAACATGTACGCTGGCGTGGTGATTAGGTTCGTTTTCGTCCTTCCTCCCAAGTACAAACTACTTTCATCACTGGAACACACTAAGGGACATCCGTGAATCAGATCATTTCCACCCTCCTAAGAGGGATTTTCGACCTTTCTCGAGGAATGGTTTATCTTCAGGAGGATCTCGCACTAGCTGACGGTTGACATGTAGCGTCGTTGTGGGCTGTCGGCAGTCTATTATTGCAGCCTCAATGTTTTGGACCACTTCGTTGTTTATAGGGAGTATATCAGATGTCATGGGTGGACTGGCATCTCCGACTGATAGACTTGTTTTGAGCTCGTGATGCCTTGCCTGACACCCAACTCACGTTTGGCTCCTAGTTGTTGTTTGCCTGTAACAGGGGTCACATGTCGATCCGTCGCAGGCGAATCAGACCGTGTTAGGGTCACCAAAGTACCTGAATTATCGATTCTGCACAGCAACGCGCAGGTAGAGACAGCCTGTGAAACGATTGCCCGAGGTCAACTTCCTGATACAATGCCGATGATAGTACCTCTGTTAAACAGCTTTTTACACAGTCCATTGCAGGCTGCACTTCGGTGTTCAAGAGCTCAAGCAGTGCGCTGGAAGAAGTACCAAGTGATGCCTGCATCGACCTCCTTAACTTCCTACTGCATGAATCAGATAGCTAAATTGCCAGGAACCGTAGCGTTGTATGGGTAATCAGGAAGGGCCGGAAGCCCTGTTAGACGGCTCGTACGTCTTTGGTCTTCCAGTGGTACCCCACTGATCTGTGGCCACCGGTACAGTGCTTCCTCTGGAGTAACCATCTACATTCGACGCATCCTAACGCCAAGTTTTAATGTTTCTTGGGACGCAAAACTGCAGTAAGAACTGCCTGACGTCCCACAGGATAATATCTCTGCACAAATATCCTTCCGTGGAAAGATGTTTGTTGCAAGTGGAAACTGGGGTCATAGAACGACCCGTAGAACTCTACACACGACTGGTTTCTCCGTCCTTTTATGAAGTAAACTATTCACCAAAGGTGGTACATCTGTTGACGTTCATAACCGCGTATGAATAGCTCTCTAGAACGTTGCTTTCCACATTTTCTACTACACAGTATGACTTTATTTTGGAGCGTCAGATCCTAGCCGATTACGAGCAATATTGGGATCAGAAACGGCGTGTCGAATGTTCAACTCCTGTGTCTCTTAGCAATCCTACCGATCAGCCATCAAGCCCCAGGATGGGTTCTAGTACACCAACAGTTGCCATTTCTCCGGAACCGGTCGCCTTAACGGCAACTTCTACTGAACCTAGTAAGAGTGACCCCCAGTCGAAACTTGCAGTTCCATCGGACAGCTCAGCTAAAATAGCTACAGCCGAACCCGTGCCCGAGCCCCTGCCAAACATGCCCGTAGCTGCCAGACACTTACTTTCCGGACGCGTTTTGCAACCAGATCGAACTGTGGCGAATTCTACATCAATGATCCCCGGCGAACCTTCACTCCCGAGCGCCTCAAAGCATGTGCCTGAATCTACCGTGTACCTGCGTGACTTTGATACCAGTCCGGATGATCCTTTTGCAAACGCGGAATTAAAAACAATCAATGATCTAGAAGAATTGCGCAACGTTCTACTTTCCAGTCCGATGAACAACCGGGATGTGCAACCCACACTAAAGCAGCACACACGGCAACTGACTCCTCCTTCCACGGTTATTGTACAAGATGGGTTTTCTACGTCTCCTCCGATTAACCCTCCACAACCTTCGAACGAACAATCTATTCAGTATCCGCGCGCCCCACCACCATTTGGTCCATTGGCCTTGAATTTCGCGACAAGCGGTTTCTGTCCTGCTTTCCGTCCCCAACTTACACCTCACCAGTCGCTGCAAGTCGGCTGTGTGAGTGGGAGCAACACGGCCAATGCATTGAACGGAATGGCAGTGCTTCCTGGACGTTCCCTTTCTTCTTCGGTACCAAACTTCGAGGTAAGTCAAGCCGTAACTGTTGGTGTTTTTCCGGACTACATTGAAGCAACATCCAATCCTACTGAGAGCCAGTGGGGTATGACGGTGATATCATTACCCCTGCTTGTTACTGTTCACTTGGTGGTCTGACTAGATCCTTTCCGACTATTCTTCCCCATCCGATGCCCTTCGACGCTTGGTTTTAATCGAAACACTTGTCATCCAGGGATCATTGTATTCCGTTCACATGAAGCTCAGCATTGTTTGAGCTACTGATTAGCACTGCCCCATTTCTGTCTGAGCGAAGTCTTGTGTGCATCATTCTTTTGTTGGATAATAAGTGGATGGACGATACACTCCCAAATTGTT
>SJOL01007384.1:36023-87875 GCA_004794785.1 Opisthorchis felineus
CTTCATGCTTGTGTATTTTGAACAGCTTTTGTTTTTCTTGCTATAGCTACCACGCGATCGGGTTAATTACTCCTCAAATTCTCAGCGCTACAAAGACCCCTATTTGGAGATATATCTCCGAACCTCACGCCATCACTTCCTATCTACGGTAATGCCTTATCACTTAGACTGGACCTATTGAGGATTTACCAGGTTCTGCAATGTGGCTCCGAATGAACTTAAAATGGACATCAGTATTAAGAATCAAATTTGTACACCATCCTCTGGCTAAACGAGTTCCTCCATGCACTGCCCAGCGCGTCGGACTTTTAGTCATTGTTTCCAGACAAAGTTTTCAAGGAGAGTCGTGCAACCTGCTACACTACGTGTCTGGGTCCCTAAACAAATCGTACCGGATTGTGGGTCAGATTCGTAAGTGAAAGACTCAGGATAAAATGTTTCACATCGCCCCTTCATTGATTTGGGTAAACGGGAAGCAACTTGTAGCCACTGGGCCCCCGGCAACAGAAAGGGTGCTGGCGGTAATGCTAGGATGCTTTTTCATTCATATTTGCACAAGCACTGTGATGCTGCTTCGGCGATCTTAGGCAGAGATACACTGAGCCTTCAAACCAGTTCAAAACAGTGACGGCTGACCTCAACTTCAAGTTGGATCGCATTTCCAGAATCGGTTTGACAAACTACTTCTGATGTCGAACCTGGAGGAAAAATGATTTGTATTCTTCTTGGCTCTGTCTTTTGATCTGCATGGCTCGAGTGTTTCACACATAATGTAACCTAATATAGTGTGGAGCTGTGGACAATTTTACCCCAGTTTGAAATCATTGATCCCACGGAATGCTATCAAAGCACTCACTTATTCCCCTTATTCATGTTTAACTCTGCTGAGCACAAGTTGTCAATCTGATCATCATAAAGTAACTGGTGTATTAGTGGGTTGCCAGTGGGTTTTTTATGTCAGTATGGGGCAGCTCATTCATTGTCGGTTACACATGGTGGCCATGTCTACTCAGGAGTCGTCTCAAGGGAAGCAACTATAACCAGTTTTCCTTCGTCACTATCTTTGGCTGCCATTGTGCTTTCGCGCTGACCTAGTGCGGTTTGTCTCTGATTTCTGTTGGAGATTTGCATTACCGTGTCGTGCAAAGGAGCACCTTTGCATAAACTGTACTATCGAAGACGCGGGGAAATTAGTCGTTTAGTTCCTGACTCACAGCGGGTTAGTCAACAGACATCTGTCAGGTGTTATAGCATACCTCGCCGTAGTTAAACTGGAGGGGGGCTATTCTGCGCCGTTGCTGGAGAGCGATAGTCATTTGAGAACGGCAGGAAAAGCTTGAGAAGTATTCTGCAGAAAAAGCACCATATAGCTGGAAATCAGCTAGTTTCTGTGCACGCAAAGCATGCCACCTCTGACACACAATTTCAACCTTCTTCCTACGTCCTAGCGTGGCGTAGTCGTGGGTTGTGTATTAGTTGCTAAAAACGGTATTTTACCCCCGGATTTGTGTTACCCTGGTTAACATAGATGCAAGTGTTCAGTCGACACTTTGTCGAAGTACATCCTCTGTGCCCTGTTGCATTTGTTCCTGTACCTGCCTGACCTGTGTGGAACGGCTTCATTCCGTTACGTTTCTTCTCACTCTGGTATTCAAGCACTGTATTTTTAGCTCTCTCTAAAAGAACGACTTAAAGCTCTCAAAACTTGCATTGGCTCATCTCTAAGAGAAAATCAGGGTCGTCTCCCCGGGTTGACACTAGTCTGGATTATCGGCAAAAACCTAATAGTAGAGAATGGACATAAATCCTTGGCCAACAAAAGCTACCGTGCACCGTTATCTCACGCACTCGTATGGCCTTCGGTGGTCAAGTCGACTGACAGAAACACGTGAGTCAGTCATTTGTGTTCAGACATACCGTTGTCACGTGATACATAATACCGATTGTATATATCTGCTAGTGTGTGAAGCTAGATAATTGTTGCATCTATTCTATCCTGTCCGTACTTCCAGGTTCTCGTGTACTTGTACTTTGCAAAGTAGAGCGGTTATTGTAAAATAAAGACAGCATGTTGGATAAATCTGTCAACTGATTTTCTTGCTACAATGTTTGAGATATGTTCAGATGAATTGATCACCGATTAATACCTATCGGGCTTACTCCTGGGTTGTACTGTCTCTGATTGGGTCACAAACGTTCCATCACTAGGTAGGTTGATATTTTGGGTGTTGGTGCTTTCATGTGTGTTGCCTGAATCTACTTGAACTTTACTTGCTCAGTATTACCTAGGTTTACCACCCATGGAGCTATCGGCCGAGGAGCATTTTTGGTGGAACATTTGCAATCGACGGCCCAACCTAGTGAACAGACTGATGATTGCCGAAACCACTCTAACATTCCCCTCAGTAGAAACTGCGAATTTCTAAGGTGTGTTCTGAAATGCGGTAATCGATTGCAAGTGTATAACTAGGGTGTCAGTAAATGAATGATTCTTCTGTTCCATCAGGTAGCTCTTCATGAGTAGCGGTTGAGTTTTGCAGGACAAACACTGTCTTGCTCCAAGAGCCAATGTTCATTCGCCTCAAACACGTGACCATTCTGTCAAGCTGAACCTCATGCGCTATTGGAAATTTGTAGCAGGGATCAACTTGCTCATGTTCTCGTATATTGTTGATCAAGCCAGGTGTGAAGGCACAGCTTCTCAGTTCTTATTTGAGAAGCCTGTGGTAATCCACAAGTAATCGCACTTTTCGCCAAAATTGTCACGTGGGCGTGACGGATAGCTTCATGGGTATGTTTACATCGCGCTTAGATCTTGAGCCTAGGGCGTGTTGTGTTCGTGGAATTTGATCCGCAAGGACTAGCTTCACACCAAGGGAATTTCGGTTTATTGATGCAAAACCTTCAAATTTTTTGGGATTGCAAACAACGCTATTCTCCGCTCTTTTGTGCTGTTCGCTCTTGATTGGTCTACTCTCTGATTGGCTCTACGGTACTTGGGACCTTGCTATCTTCGTTTGTTCGAAGTCGCCTATTGTTTTAAACTGCAGTATAGACTAAAACCGGGGGTAATCGAAGCCCGAATTCGCTTTCAATGAAGGATTCGGTTGGTTAGCTGAAAAGCGCCTTCTCAAGCCCGCAGAGCTTGTAGAGCGCTGGTGCTCACCTTAGATTCTGTGTTGCTTGGCAATCCCAAGAAACTCTCTTCTCGACCGGCTCACAGCGAACGAACCTCTGGATGGTTCCGATGTCCTCAAAGAACTGATTCATTCAGTGGCGTGCAACAACGGCCTCTTCTGTTGCTGAAAAATTGTGTGAATTCGATAGGAATTTCGGTGTTGAAAAGCCGTTCTCCTGATCCATATGGTGGAGGAATTTTTAATTTTTACTTAATGAATTTTTTCTTTATAGTGACCAACAATGTTATACACTTTTTATTCTGTCCAAGTCATTTTTGGTTTGTTTCATCTGCCAGTTGATCCCGTGACGTTTTTGCGAATGAAAGCATCGATGGCGGGAATACCTAAAGGGTGTACATCAGACGAAAAAATGGGTTACCATCTTTCAATTAGGTCCCGTTTCAGTGAACCCATTTCTTGAAACATCAAGTCAAATTCTGATAGATGATGAACTATCCGTTGGCTCTTCAACCTGACAGGTTTACTTTCGATGCTATTGTTCTGCTGTTTAGCGGCAACGTCCTCCTCAAGGTCATACCAGTATGCCTTATAAATTCCAATGTGAATGGTACTTTAGTTGTGGCTGACCTGTGTGAAAAAACGGTAGATAGATATATTAATCCGACACCCAAACTCACTAACTTATTGTTGTTTACCCGATCCCAGCGTGGATTGATTAAGAATGGGAGGGCTGTAGGTGGTACGATATTCGCATTTGTTCTGAAAGCTGGTGTTTTAGGTAAACAGACGGTGATCAATACATATTTATTGGGGACAGACACTTGACGAGTCTAGAGGCATCTGCACTCAGTCAGCTTTCATGTTTTGCTGGTTCTTCCCACGTGAAGTTTCACTATCTGTCAATTTAGTGATATCGTACAGTATGTGTCCGGAGAATTCGGCAACGTTAGGTTGCCGCTGCTATAGTTAGGGCATAACCAACAGATTATGATGGTTTTGTCCCTGTTTGAGTCCTGATCGACCCGGTTAGTTTGACTGAATACACTCGGCTATTCACAGAACTTGTCAGGCAGAACATCTGCGTTTTGCACGCTAAATCCACATTCTGAGACCACAGCTGACTGCCTCTGAATTACCGGGCATTCGGAGAGAAAAAACGTGAATCAGAGTTGCCCTGGATCGTGTTGGGGGGTATGTTGCCATGTCTCACGGAATTTAGCGCCCAAATTCCCCAGCTTTACGCAATCAGACACTGGACTACCGTTTAACCTGACTCACGTGTGATGGTCATTGATTGGCTGCCGATTTTGCGTCCACAGACCTATTTGCTTTCCAGAATGCGCTAGCTGCGCACATTTCTTCGCCTGTTTTGGATGTTCAGTACGCTCACCGTACCTGTAATAGCTATTGTCCTGGGGTCAATGAGAACAATAATTGACTACCGTTAGTTTGGTTTCATTTTTTTCAGTGAGCTCTTTTCATAAGAACCCAGCGGAACCCATTTAAGGATGATGCGGAAAGTGAGGATTTAATGGGGAGAAAATGCTGGTCACAGGAGTGTATCACCTAACCGTCCTACAACCCGTTCATCACACGTACAGGTTGACTCAGGCTCAAAAACAATGGAACAAACGTCACTAAAATGAAACAGCATTGAACCATTCTTTACCTAAGTCAATGCATTCATGGTAGCTAAGCGACCTTGTGCCTTCGTTCTGATTACACACAGCTTTAATATCCCGATATCAGCTCCAGGGGCTCTATAGTGAACACGGCAACCCGCTGGGAACGTGGGTGACCTCAGTCAGATTGGTTTAAAATCCTGTTAACTTGCAATCCAGATACTTTTAAATTCTGCTTGTAGCGTTTCAATGTCAAGCCTGTTTTGTTGAACCTTAGTTTATGTGGCTTCAACCCAGCGGTTGTTGGACGCAACTTTTGAGGCATTCTTCGAAGGTTCGCGTATGTTTGCTACCCCTTCTCAGGCTTTTCTCAATTGACAATGGACAAGGCCAAACAGCAACTCACCGAACAATTGCATCTCGTACAACTGCTCCTGAACGAATACGCTCCAGTCGGTGGCTCTTCAAATAGTCTATCCGAACAGACAGCAGTCGTTGCGGTCTCTGCTTTCCCCCACGACTTCCTCAAGGTGCGTCTTTGTTTGTATCTTCGTTTTCTCGTACCAACGAAATTCAGCAATATTGTTTCCTTTATTCTTCTCCGTTCTGAGTGATAAATCTACATCCACGAAACAGTAAAACCTCTCAGTTCCGTATGCTGTGCACGCATACCCTTCCATCTTCCAGTGAGCGCACTGTTAGTCATCCTGAAACACTGGTTATGTACGGGATCCTTAGACCACGACTATTACATATCTTACTTAATTCGGCTTACGTGATCTCAAAGTTCAGTCAGTGATTTGACAAAGAGCGATGGAAGCCGTGATCAATAAGCACAGTCTCTGTGACACGGTAGATGCTTAGACGAAAGAAAGAAACCTCATGCTAGGAAAGTTTTACAAAATCAAATACAGAAAGAAAACAGTTGTTGATTAACTTCAAGGTTCAAAGTTCCGACCTTGCCTCTGATGTATTGGTGAAGGACAGAGTCTAAGACTCTGCAATGCATCCAGCATTGCTCTATGGCTATGGAAGTTGACTACGGGGCGTTGGACATCTGCTTGCCTTTGGTCATTTCACAGGTTTCGTGGGATTTCGGGTTCTCAGTTCTTGGGCAACAAATGGAGTGTTCATCCTTTGGTGGTACAATCACGCTGATTTGGTCACGTCATTTGTGTCAGCTGATCGATGTGGTGTCCGTTTTGCTGGTGGCTGCTGTGGCTAGAATAAGCCTGACGTGAACTCTTGTCGTTAATCGCTTAGCAATCCATCTTAGCTATGTTGGTCCATACCATCGGTGTGATTGGAATGGACGCTAACACTAAAGCAGTTATGGTGCTGTAACCTGGCTGATGATTGATTGTATGTATGGGGAAGTAGGCTTATTCCTAATTCCAGTAGTTTGGACAGAGTTGATTGTCTTAGGAACTCAACGGTGATGGTGATAGTCCTTCGTTCTTCACAGCTTTCATGTTTTTTGTGGGCCACACGTGGTTGTGCGAAAACCAGTGGTGCAGCCCGAAGAAAGCCTGAACTGCACTGGAGACTCCTCGAGTATCGTTCCTATGAAACGCCATTTTTCATCCGATGTAAGCCACTCTTATCAGCCCGCGGCTAGTGTGGCAAGCGCAAGCTGGGTCTGTGCGTGTAGGGAAACTTTTCATTAGTTGCTGAGGTGTTCAAATAAGTTCCGACACTGGCAATCAACTTGTCACCAAGTGGTCGTTGCATGAGTACTGTGTAAACACATCTTTCCTCTCAGATCCTGAAACACTCGTCTCCACTGTTAATTTGTGGAGCGACGTTCCATAACGAAGAAAAGAGGGAAAGGGACTCAATTGCAGCTCGTCACAAGCATCCGAAATGCCTATAATCACTCAACAATCTCGATAGAAAATGACAGTAAAAGCACCGTTTACACCGGTTCGCTTTCTTATTCTGCACTGTCTCCAGTCAAGCACTGGGGGAATCACATAGACCCCTTTCTCAATGATAAATATCACCGACTTCACCAAGATTTTCCGTACTTTGTTCCAGTTCCTTGTGAGTCATAATTTGCCTACCTATTGCCTTACATCGCTCTGAATTTGCAGTGGAAAACAATACTCCGGGCAGATTACAACTTAGAATGAACGCACTGCTGTAGCCTATAATTTTGCATCCATTCCACAAGTGAAGTTTCTGATAGCTCAGTAAATAAGTGTTGTTTTCTGACCACCTTATCGTGATTCGTTGGTACCAACCTATCCCTGCTATGGTACCTGGGCACCGATGGTGAAGGACCTGGAGATATCCCGGATCCTTTTCTAACAAAGGCCAGTTTTCTGGGTCACACAAAACAGCCCGTGCATGCACACGGCCACAAGTGGCATAAACGGGCCTGTGAGAGTGATGTAGAGAGTCCGTCTGTTACACCGTCAGGTCTGATGCATCTTTCTAGTTCCACGACTTCCGTTGTCTCCCGGGTTTGAAGAGGTAAAAAAAATCGTTCGGCTGTAGCACCCTTTTGGTGCCTAGCTGCCATGCCACCCGAAGGAAGCACGAGGGCTGGGATACTGCCAGGTTGCCCAAGCCTAGACAGGGGAAGTCGAGAGGCAGAGGTCGGGTTCGTACCACGGACCTTCCGGTCAGTAGATTCGCGCTCTAACCACTTGAGCCATCTCGCCCCCTTTTGAGGAGGCATGTGCTGCAGCGTTGCTCAACAGTTTGTGGACGTCAATAACTCCTGTTAGCTTCCCTTAGAACATGTATTCTTATGCTTATTTTTAAAGCAGGAGCAGTGTCTTCTGCACATCCTAGATCGGTGCGATTTTTACCCCCCAGCGATTTGAACGTCGTAGGTCCCATTCATTATTTCATTAATCACGGAATTAAAAAAGCGGGTAAAATGGACACCCTTGTTAAACACCACTCGGTGTGGAGAAACCCTCGGAAATTCTATAGTACATTCATAAACTTCTCTGGCATACCATGATTCATAGAAGAACGTGCCGGTCGACAGAATAGTACTGACATTTCTTGACAAGGAATCCTCAAGACCATGATCCGTTTAGAGTTATTTCGTTGCCTTAACACTTCAGCAGTGCGGTCGGGATCCGGGATACTGCTTGCTGTCCCGAGGTCATATTTTCTCATTCCGTAATATGGTAACGATGGATGAGTGAAGTCAAGTGTCTTGTTAACATGAGGACTAAGGTAACATGTTTGTGGCTTTCATACTCACCGCTGGTCCTATTTCCAAAAGTGGGTATTATTGTCGATTCGCCATGGCAAGGTTTCCTGACAGTGAGGCACTGGATTTTCAACACTGATGTTGCAATCGATGCTGATGATAAGCTATTCGCTTCAGGTGACCTGGACGCTTCTTTTTTCCCAGATCAAGCAATTACTGACTGGGGATTCCTGTGCCATCCTTGAATTGGGCGGATGGGACCTTGTCAGAACGAGTAGCTCCGCAGCCTTCCGACGCCATCGGAAGTTCCAAGTTGTGGTGTTTTGTTGCTGGTTGGAATTCCAGATGAAAAGCAGCTGAACGTTTGTTCAAAGTCTCAGTGTGAAAGAACATGAGGGTCAAATTACACGGCGCCCTATAGTGACCGTCTCCTTTACTGCCTATCTTGGACGGTTCTCCTGAATTCGTTTTGATCCCTGTACGGTGCACCTTTCTGGTAGCATAATCTCGGATAAATCGATCCCCTTGGCACCGACTGCATTCCTCCATAATCTGGTAATGGGCTTTACTTTCATTTTGAGACAAATTTATATTTATGGACAAGCCTTGGGTGACAACATTCTCTACTGTACTTTTGTGGTGATGTCTCAGATTGTCGTTCTGTATATGCTGTAAACGGAAGCCACCTCATCTGTAACCCCACGCAGAATGGACCACGCGGATAAACACCTGGTATTGCTAGCTATCCTTTGAGCAGCTAAGATGTTGTGTTGGAGCCTGACAAATCAGATACATTGCCACATGGTCGGCCTCTTCGATCCCAATGCCGATCATGTGATCGACGTGAATTGCCGAATCAAGTTGGATGAGAAATTTGCCATACTCTCTTAATCACACGCCGGTCCGTAACCTAATAAGGGACAACGGTTGCTTCCTGACTAACACTGATCTTCTTGGAAGTTGACAAGCCGAAAAGCGCGAAAAACATTATAGTTCGATATAATCGAATACAATGAAGAGAGTACATGCTTTTAGTATGGTCTGCATCTCCCTTAATAACCTTGATCATGCGATGCACACACAAAAACAACCAATACAGAGGGTCCGTGGTCCGCTCAACTGACTTAGCTCACGGATCAGCTGGTTACGCATTCAGACCACCTGCTGTTCTCCATAAATCGTAGTTTTATGTGTCAGATTCACTATTCTCCAGGCCAATGGCACGTTTGAAACCCATAATGTTTTGTTTGTTGTGTTTCTTTACGTGTGCAAGAGGGGATGCTTTTAGCTCCAAGCAGCAACAGATCGGGGTTGGAGGCCCTTGTTCTTGAGGAATGAGGGACCTCGCGGCTGTGATACGAAGATATCTAAAGGTCAAAGGCCTTCGACCAAATATGCCTGAGGATTACGCTGAAAGCAAGGTTGTCCACTAGAGTTCCCGATGCGGCATTCCGTGGATTCTATTTGATCCCTTCATGACTAACTGCGCTCACCCAGCAACGTCTGATACAATAGTATGGATAGAGCCCTGGGAACTAGGCGTTGATTTGGTGAAAAAGACACCCAGTCCAAGTCCTGTAGACATTGCCGGTGACACTTACTACGGTCAAGTCACATGTTTGGAGTCTTTGTCTCCGTCCGATTTGTCTGTGCTATCCGTTGCAGGAAAAAAGACTGAGTCTCAATCAGTATTGAGCTCAACGCTGGTTGTCAAGCGCGGACACCTGTTAATTTCTATCCACCGTTGTGAATTATGGGTCTAACTGCTGCTGATTATGCACTCGGCACAACATTTTTGGATGTACGACGATAAGCTCCTTTGAACGATTTTCGTCTGGCCAGACTGCACATCGTGGTTTTCTAACAGCAGGCAGA
Organism: Opisthorchis felineus; assembly: GCA_004794785.1. Lineage (NCBI taxonomy): Eukaryota > Metazoa > Platyhelminthes > Trematoda > Opisthorchiida > Opisthorchiidae > Opisthorchis > Opisthorchis felineus. Next base: position 45,833 of record SJOL01007384.1, read on the forward strand.
GCAATGGTAGACTCTGTTCAACTTGTTTGGCTGAATGGGGTTCTGAAGTGAGCATTACGCATATCCAGTGTGTTCATTGATGCATACTCACATTTGCGTGCTGGTTCTAACTAAACAAATTGAATCACACGGCTTTCGTGGGTACAATCCTTTGATCGTTTGGTGATGTGAGATTCTGGGGATGCACTGCCTCTCTCCATAATGCTGTTAATTTTAAGCACAATCCGGGTATCTGGACTAGATAAAACCGTATGGATTTGTTTGGAGGTACACTTTTTGTACGGTTTGTCCACTGGCTCCACCGTTCCTATCTCTGAATATTGGCTTTTCAGTAAAGGTTAATTGTTCTTCGTTAGTAGGTTGCTGAGTTCACTAGACGTAGGACCGTCATGTTGTTTGCTTTGTTCATAGTTGTTTGTGCGCCCGCTCATTTCGTGCTGGCTGAGTGAAACAAGTGAAGGTTTAGATAATGGCCGGCACGGGTTGTCTTGCGATGCACAAAAAGTGAAGTTATCCTTCGGTAATTTTTAGGAGCTGGTTCGCAAAACTGTCTGTGTGTTGAACACATCCGGTCAAACACGTGACGGAATCGCTGTTGCACAGAGCTTACAAATCCAAAGAGGTCACTGCAAAAAAAGACTCCGCACAGGTCCTTTGGCATATCAACACTCCAAGGTTTTTGTTACCTCAAATCATGGGTCTTCCAGAATAATATCTATCACTGTTGGGGCAATCTAAGAATCTGTGGTCAGTCTGTTGGTATGTTCGCAGAAAAACTGTGAAGATGAATTAATTTGAGCGCAAACAAATTTGAATATCAGGGAGTATTTTCACAACTCACAGTAATCCTGAGTGTCAGATCACTGTCTCAGTAACTGATATCTTGACTTTTTGTTAGAAGCATAGAAGTATGAGGTGAAATGATATCAAGAAGACTTGGAGACAGCTTTCCCCCCTAAATCACCCATAAAAACGAAACACATTGTCAGATTTTTGCGGAATAATTTTATAATGCGGCTGAGAGGTTTCGCAGGTTTGTATCTGTGGTTGACAGTGAAGTGAGTCGTAGATCGAGGTTCACTTTCTAAACGCCGGCAACCTGCGAGAGCCGGTTGCTTTTTAGGGTCAGTAGATGTAGTTACCCGGCTTTTCTTTGATTACCTGCGAATGGAAACTTTTGCTCTGAGCACGGTCAACTTATCCGTGTTTTTTATCCTATGATCCTTCGTTCAGATGTTGGTCGTCCCTACCGGAATCTAGTATGGCTAACGTTTCCCTTGTTGGCCTTGGATTTATGATTAGAAGTGTTCAGTTTTTACACACACGTACGTCCTGTTTGACGGGATAACGTTGATCGTGGCAGTTTGTTGTCTGTGATGGGGTTGGCAGTCTTGAATGCGGCTTCGTCTTTGACAATGTCCTGTACTTGTGACGTAGACAACTGGTGATGGTCGGAAAGTGGAATGATTAACAGCGGCCGCTAACTTTGGTTTATCCGCTCATTTATTCACCGAGAAGTGCGAATATAACACGAGAACGTTAGGACGTGGTTCGATTCACTTTCTACCTCGTATCATTTATCACTGTGTCATATAAGCGACGGAATAAGAACCACTGGGATTGGTGAACACTCAGCTAAGTTCTATCCCTTTAAATGGGATTCTGATGATTCGACTTGCCAATGGTTAGCAACACCAACGGGCACAAAACTACCACTCCCACATCAGACCTGTTCTGTCCGATTTGTATCGATCCTAACCCTTATTAGGATAAAAGATTGGAACAATTTACCTTCAGTGCAGGACTGTCTAGTTAATAGTGCCTACAATGGAACGGTCAGGCTTTTGTCTCATTTTCAATTCTTTATATCCTCGGTGAATGAAGTTTGCTAACTAGAACTTGTAAAACTGGTGTACAGTCTGCAGTTGACAAACTAAACCACACAACACCCGTAGTATTTGTCTACTTTGTTTGGCTTTTTGCGCACCGATCGATTCAACAAAAATGATAACGAATGACCTTATCGGTACTGTTTATTGACTGTGTGTATGAATTTCCAAACTCCGGATTTGACCCGTGGTGTTTATGGTTTCTCTATCGCAAGCATTTCTGACTGAGGTGTGATTTCCGCTTCCACCGTCCACAAATCCCGCAATGTGTTTAGCACACGTCGTGCGTGATAAATGGGTACGAATAAGTTTTCACACTTCTCTGTCGCGTGTACAACAGACACTGACTGGTTTTTCGCACATGGGTTTGAATGTGGACATTGATGAACTCGGCTGTACCGAGTGACAAGAGTGACTTGAACAAACCAACTAGGTCTGTTTCGTTCATCAGTTTCGAAAGCAGCAAGCAGATCGCCTCGTCCCACCAATGTCTGGTGCTCCGCGCCATTTTCTTGGTTCCTTTCATCCGATCACTTTTATCAACCGTAGTCAACTGACTCCGTTTCAGTGCCTCTTCATGAGATCTTTTGCAAAAGATACTGGATGTGGGAGGGGGAGTGTTCTCAATGTTAGGCTGGCACAGATAATCTAGTCTGTCCCTCTGCCCAAAACACGAACAGGATACGTCAGGATACATGTATATTCGTAATGCACTACTCATAAGGTTGCTGAAAATTCTCCGACAGCCCACGACCGGTTTCGCCCCTCTTGGGGCTCATCAGGTAGGCACAGTCCCCGAGTTTCCGTCAACCTTATGTTCTACTTGAAACCAAATTGCATTACGAATATACATTTATCGCGATATCTCGAATATCGTAGCAACTGAAACATGAGGCGGCCTGGTGCAGCACATTCAGTTGCCTGGAAACATCAGAAACGAGAGATTCAGCTGGGTTCCAAGTGAGTCTCTCGCAAAACCAAATTTGTAAATGAGTGTATTTCGCTAGGATACGTCATTATTGCGTGAGACAAGAACACTGTTGGTTTTCGGTCGTTTGAATCTCTGGCATCGGAAATCTCTTGCTGGAAGGCGAGCTGTTATCCTCTCCTACCAAGTAGTGGGTTATCCATCTTTCTATGTATGTTTGGATCTGCATGAAATCTGAGCGCTAGACTTTCATGGTGATCCATCGCTTATATCGTGCTTTGTGTTCGATGTGCTGCATATGCTCCAACAACACTGTATTGTAACGATTTTTCTGGGGACATAGATGAGAAACTTAGTAAGCATACATTCGGTCGGCCTTTCGTTACTGACTACCTAAGCAGAAGAGTATTCCAGTGAATTTTGTTACTTGATCGGACTCCGAAGCCGTTGCGAGCTGAGAGTTTGGACACCGCCACCTATCCTTCTCCGTCCAACACAGTTGTTCACCCTACGTGTGGCTACTTTTAGCCACACACAGAACTGACGAAATGTCATACTGAATCCCGAGAATATTCGAAGTGACCTCATTGACCCACTTGACTGCTAACCCTGATCTGCACTGGATATGCACATTACTCATAGGTTCAACCAGTGTCGTCCCAAGCAGTGTTCTCGATCACTGTCACTCACAGTTTTGTTAGACCTACAATTTAGGCAGTCATAATTCATTTAATTTAGTTGCATGCATATTACAATTGTCCGAGAAAAATGCGTCCTATAGGGAAGCCACGGCAAAAATCAGACTCAGTGCTACGTAACCTGTTCATTTGATAAGGTTGGAGAACATTTTTTAGAGCACTTCTCTAGGTACGATTCCAAGGGAACCACTTATGTGACATAAAGACTGTTTGTAAAGCGAACTCGATTTTCCGAGGGCCTCATCCAATCAGGATGACAACTTTAAGGTCGAATAATGAATCATAGTTTAAATATGCTCGTTGCATGTATCCATTAAGCGCTTCATGGGGCTCTGCGTTTGACACATCTGAAGCTGAGGAAGGCTTGTTAGCTAACTAGATTGCGCAATCGGAACAGATTGGAAAGAAGATGGAAAAACTATTTAGAAGTTTGACGTTGACCTTTTTGGTGACCTGGCTTATTGTTGATATGGCTTTTGAAATGAGGTGATTCACAGTAGCTTAAGTTACGGCGGATAACCTTTTATGGACTGGTTTGTGCGGAGCGTAACCTACACAAGACAGGAAGATCACAGACGGTCCCCTTATCAGGACGCTTAACAATCTATTACTTTCATAGAATAACCCTAGTAAATGATACCCTGTTACTCAGTCAACATAAACGCGATTGCTCGCTCAAAGTCTTCGAATTTGATTCCTCATAGGAATCCCCTGGAACGCGTGCTGGGCATGGCGGTGGAACGTGTTTATAACACAACACGTCCTTCAGTTAAGAAAATAATAGGGCATTTTAAGCGGAAACCCTGCAAGATTTAACCAAGAACAATCTGGTTTAATGACGTCACATTTGAACGTTGTTTTTGCGTTGATTTTGATCACATTTAGCAGACAACTGCTTCGAGTGACGGGTTGAATTGAAGCGATGAAAATGGGGGAAAATGGGTGGCTTTAACAGACTAATTGGCGACCTCATTTCGTCGTCTACATTCATGCGTATAGCCTTAGTGCCAACAGCCACTACAAATCAAAGATCCATATGCTGTGTTGGTGTGCATGGTATGTTTTGTGTCATTATGTCGAGTGAATTTTATGCACCCCACTTCATTTTGTCACCTAGATTGTGCGGTAACAAATAAGTCTGTCCCCAAATAAGATCCTTTCCAACGGAGACGAACTTTCTTCCAGAGGGTTCGTTTCTCCTAAGGGCGGTTCATTTAACGAAGACGGGTCTCTCTGGAGACAGTCTCTCTCTGGAGGCAAACTGTATTTTTACTCAAAAAAATTCTAGGGGATCCAACAGTGTATCTGACCGGTTGTTTGGTTCACTAATCAGGGGTCGAAAGAGAGCTGCACACTATAATAAGGGATAGTCCAGACAATGTGCGAATATCAGAGCTAAATATGCCGAACTGTTCTCTAGGTTGTACACAATTCCGACGACTTCATTTCTGTCCTGTGATTTTCACTTTTACGACTATCTACTGCCAACTGGCTCAACCTAAGATCGACAACTGTGTCAAACGTGCTCCATCATAGATTTTTAGCCTCCAGTTGTTGTAGACTTCAGCATTATGGAGACGACGCTTATCGGAGGTAAATGTCACCACTTTGAAGGTGTCTCTTTGTTGGTGCTTGCAATACAGGTGAGCTCGCGCACCCCATAGTGCACGAACGACAGATTACAGTGTTGTTTAAGTCTCATGTGTGAATGGGCAGGTGTGTGCCAGTCTGGCGAAGCGTTGTTATACTAATGCGTACGTGCAAAATTTTATATAATCCAAACAATACTGCTTTATTGATTTTTGGTAGCTTTCATAGACCAGTGGCCTTCCAGATATAGTTGTGCTGTCCGCAATATGACACTACTCATAAGTTAGATGAAAATTCTGAACAACCCACTACAGAAACACCAGGTTGCACACATGCGGCGATAAACACTTATGTAAATTGATTTGGGAGACTCAGCTGAAATTCAGCTGGATCACTTGTTTACAATTTTTTTTTAACTGAATGTGCTGCAAACAGGCCAATTCACCTGTCAGTTAGAAGGATATTCAAGATATCGAATTATTTTCCTTCCTAAAACAGTGACTTTTCTGGATGTTAACAGTGGCCTTTGTTTTTTTTGGGCATCGAAAGCCTGTTATCATCGTAAATCTTGGTTTGTTTAATAGTGTTTAATTGCGTGGTCAGTAAATGTGGTCCCCTACCAGGAGAGACCACCCTTCGACCAAAGTCATTTCGACCGTTCCCTGTGGGTTGTCATTGTTCGAGCAGGCTGTTGTTTGTTTAGTTTTTTATAGTAAACCTTTGGTTCACAACACTTCAACTTCAGCTGCAGGAAAAAAACTCCGACTTCAGGAAAGTCATTTGCGCTGCCGTCATAGATCGCGATTGACTAGTTCTGATCACTGAAATCAAACTACGTCCGTGAAGTTCTTTCCTGAGTATGGGATAAACAAGATGCTCGCATGATCATGGGTAAGCTATCAGAAGCGAAGAACAATGATGATATCGCTACATGGTCACGCCGGCCAGTCGACGTTACTCCAGTGTGGCTGAATACCGCTCAAGCGAATGCACGACGTTTACCAAATACCTAACCTGTGCAAAAATAGAACATGTTCACGCTTAGTCACCCTAAAACTGCTGCCAGTCTGGGTTTATCAAGTGTGTAGATAGGTATCGCCGGACCCTCGGTGACCCTCCACAGGAAGCCCTTTGTAAGGATCGCACAAATTTCGCAAGTATGGAATCAAATCAAAGACCGGTACCACCGACGCAAAGGATGAACGGGCGCAAGTTAGTGCAGTCACTGTAAGTTCAGGGTAGTGCTGTTTGCCAACTCGAACCTAATTTTTAGGCCAGTGTCAGAACCAGATTTACTTTTTTGAGGATATCGGGAGCCTAAGCACCTGTGCTACGTCACTTGAGGGGGCCGAACCATAGGCAGGATTCAGGCTTGGCACCATGTAGTTTCTATAACTTACCTAATCGCGTTCTCCATGAACGAACAGGATTCGAGGGAATGTCACGATGGAGGGGCATGGTGGCAAGAGAAGCGCTGGAATCTAGAGCAGACGATGTCCAGTCGTGGAAGAAGAATGTGAATAAGTCACGGACAAAAATCCACATAGAACCGCAGAATACACATTGTATGATTTGCTCTGGAATGTGGATAGAAGGGTGGATAAAAACGAAGGCTAAACAAGCGGGGAACATAGTAATCTTCACTCACCACTACCGGCACCGAAGAGGCACACTCTCAAAATCCACGTCTTTGTGTGCACCGTAATGTGTACGACAGTGGGAGGTGCATTTTTATTTTTCGTTTGGAGACTGAGGACTTGGAGCTCCTAGTGTTTGCTGGACAAATCTGCAGTTGTGTAGACAATAGTGAGAGGAAACTACATCAGTGCCTCGCACTTAGACTAGAGATATAGCGAGGTCATGTCTCCTAGAACGTTTTACATAATGCTTGAGGGCTGGGTTTAACGCTTTACTAACATGGAAGGAAGAAAGCTGTAGGATACTAGGCATACCTTTTAGTTTAGATGCCGCTCCGACAAGGTTTCTGGGTGTCTCGAAGAAAAGGCTGTAAGCATCTCCCTCCGAACCGGTTACCATGTTGTTTTGAGTTTCTTGTTTTCATGGGAGAGCCAAGGTTATGCTTCTTTATCAAAACACCAATTTGTTAGCGTTGTGTAATGAGATTGAAACACGGTATGGGGATGCTGGCGTGCTTGGAGCTCGATGGTGGACGGAATTTAATAAAGGGGAATTTCCTGCCTGCGTACTGCGAGTGTTCGCAATACCTAAAGTCCAAAATCCATACAGCGAGTATGACCCACGGTGATAGAAGACTTGGCAGATAACTCAACCGTAGGTTCATTCGTAAGCACGCAGATTAAGCTAGGGAGAGCAAAGAACGCGTCTGTGACTTGGCTAGCTGATAGTGCAAAGGCCAGGCGCCTGGCTAAGTCCGTTGTCGGTTTCTACTAGCTGAGCTGATGATGTAGGCAAGCAATTTCTCAGGTGGTAGCTCATCAGAGCACCTCCGGTGTGGTACCTTCATTTTCAGTGGTTTAGTTGACTCATCCACTCTAATCTTATCTGATGAGTTCCAGTGGGGTAAAAATTCTGGTGCGGCTGAGCATTCCGAGAACGGCTCACATCTTTTCTAATACTATGCGAGTTCAGGACGCGCGATACAACTTGCAGCTGGATGTGACAGATGCATGCCAATAAATTCATTTACCGTCAAGTTCATCTGCATCACCCATGACAATTTCACTGTCTTGAAAATACAAAAACAAGAGTCCGATTTGGTTTCTAGCTTAATTCCGCGTAATTGTGTTACTTCGAGGATTCCGGGTCATCCATAATTAGGCCATTGAAAATTAACAAACCTATATCCTTTTCTTTTTTTGGCTCCGTGCAAAACCGTCATAACTAATTGCTTTCTGGGCTTCCTCCGGGGCTGTTGGAATCTTCAAAAGTTGTCGTTTACCATGTTTGTCACCTAAGTTCTCCACGAATTTCAACGTAATCCACTTAGAGTTTATGGAACTTCATCGTTTATGCGTATATGTTGCAAAATTTCAATAAACCCAACTAAAATTAATGGTGCGGTGTTCTCTGCACCTAATCCCGCTTAAATTCCGCCTGATTTCAGCTTCAGATTCTCCCCAGATATATAAGATTCCTGTCTTCAATTCAGCGGTGACTGTTTGCATCCTAACAAGGATCCACATATTTACCAGGAAGGTGTATATCAAGACCGCTTACGGTACTGGCTGGTGATTAAATGTTTGACGCGGGCAACCGCGGGTTTCGTGATTACATGGTGTGGTTCGAGACACCGTTTTGTTGAAATATCATTCTCCAGAGTAATTTCGAAGGACGAATTTTTGCAATGGTTACTAAGTTTTCCAAAGCGGGAATTGATCGCTATGTTGCCACCAAATATTGTCAGGCAACTTCTCCCGCAGAAAGGATATCGTATGTTCTAACAAATCGGTTTTCCCTGTTCGCCACTGACAGCGATTAGTTACGTGATGCGTTCTAATTGGTTCTAATGATACCGTCATTTGGAGTCTTTATCACAGTCCTCGGCCTCACACTCATTTTGTCGATACATCGATGATCAAATCCGTACCTCACATTTTTGAGTACAGTGCAACGAATCGCGTTTCACACCCCAGTGGGCAACATGGCTTCGGCAGCTGGTTAAAGTGACTGATCTAAGTTGAGTGGTAGTGAAGAGAATCGAGATAAGCAACTTGCTTTAACAGCGTTTCTCACACTTGTACTCAGTTTTTTCCCCTAAGCTCCAGCAAATAATGGAATTTGCCTGCGATGATCAGGGCGTTAAATATAACGTACCTTATCGATTGGGGACAAATGAATGCAGTTGGTTGCTTAGGGATACTGTTGTTTTCGCAGATAGTTGCGTTGTCTCGTAACCATTCAGTGCCTTTGACACCTGGATCATTTTCCATTTGGATTCCGGTGCTTGAAAATACGAACAGTAGGCATGCAAACATCATATGGGCTGTTTTCGACCGCTCCGTCTCTCCCTTGTATTCTTTTGTCACTCTTATTTCCAAATTTCTTGTCTACGGCCCTTTTCTGTTTATTTTCACAGGCAAGACAGTTTGCGAAAGTAGCTTTGGACCTGGAGCAATGCGGTCACCCGCAGGAGGTCACACAGTCCTTTCTGTTAGACGCCAGGTTAAACCATGAAGCTACTTTGGCTCAGTTCCTATCTGCTCTCCCACGGCCGGCAGTTTCACCGAGACCCGTACTTGCTCCAGGACCATCTTGGCAAGGCGCCCCCATTACGCGACCACAAACTAAGCGCTAGGCAAATCTTGCCGGACACGGACTTCTATTGGATTGAGTCTTTCATTTTAACTAGCAACAGTTCTTTACCTGTTGATATGCTATGCTGAAATTCATCCCACCCATCTTTGCGATTGCTTCACTGCCTTGGACAAGGTGCGTAATCAGTTCACGCGCACACCTCAAAGAATAGATGACGTTTAAGCGACCAAGTTTCCACTTCATTCCCGTTTTCAGTTACTACATTCGTTTCATTATATCATTCATTCTCCCTTATTACTTGTCGTGCAACTGTTTTGTTACTTTCAGAAATACACACCATATTTTGGAATGCTATTTCGACTACTCGTTAGTCATGGTAAGTATGCTAGAATCACACTGCGCGCCTCGTTAGATCACTTTAACTGGGCTTGGTTTCAGTTAGTGCGACCACCTTAACCAGGGGAAGCTTTAACTGCGCACTTCGTAAGAGCCCTCTTCCCCCTGTTGGACGATCCAAACTCAGTTAGTTGCGAGAACGTCCATTCCGACACATCAGCTTGTCCGTTGATCCGTTCGCTGCTCTGGTCAGGCACCAGTCCAGGTAACATCATTGGTGTGTTGTGGGTGCAAGGCACTACCATTCAGAATGAACGAGTCGGGTGTGTTATAGTCTGGGAAACTAGCCTCTGACAACCGAAGGTATCCAAGACCACAGTGCAGCTTTGCGTTAGTGTATTCGATAAACGAGTAGTATGAAAAGAACTATTGTAAGTGGAATCACTCTGTACTGAAAAGCTGAGAACCACTAGGCATTCCGTTTTGAAAAGGAAAACTTTCAAGTCAAACGAACCTCACATCCAAAACGTCATTGGAAGAACCAGTTGTACGATGTGAAAATTGTGGCCGAAGGATGGTGACGCTACGTCTTGTCTATGCACGAATTATTCGTACTGCTGGTCAGCTACTCATGCGTGGCCACCAGCAGGATTTGTATCTTCCAGAGATTTGCGAACTGTGCCATGCTGATAATCTACTACGTGGACTTCCTCCTTCAAAGTTCCCGTGACACCAAACTATTACAGGTGAAGTGCAATAATAGCGGTGCGCCGATAGTAATTTGTACAACAATCTCTGTTACCAAGCATGATATAATAACAACCAGCTGTACCTGCTCCTTACGGGCGATCACATTTTTATGTTCATATACAGTAACTCGATAGTCCAGCAGCCCAGATGAGGTAGTGATGGTCGCCTGGCTGTGCCTTTGTTCAACCTTGTAAACCTGGTGGATGATCCCAGATAGTGAAAGGTTTCTGAGCTGATAACCAAACCTTCTGAAACAGCTTCTGGGGCTGTCATGTCCATCGGTTCGGTGTTCACCGACGTCGCTTTCGTGCTGCGCCAGCACTCCACCGCCCGTGCATCCGAATTGGCACATGGGCCCAGTAGACGTTAAAAACAATGGAAGTGTGACTCACACTGCTAATTGACCGAACCTACACTAGAACATTGGTCAAATTAAGCCGCCAAAGGTAGTTGACCCTAAAGGAAGTGAGTGTTGATGTTCCCGATACGGAACTTTGAGTGACGCGTAGGTTCGACAATCCCGAATATCAAAAGGAAGAAATGGGTTCGAAATTCTACGGTACTGTTTACACAAGGGTAGGCAAATTTATACAACAAACCTCAATCGTCGACGTTCGTAGCGTCAACAAGTGCACAAGTCTGTCACTGACCGGCACAGTGCATTGTCAACGTCCGCACACCAAAACAACGGTGAGCGGAATGTTGGCTTAGTAGTGTGGGTTGCAGTCGTCACTTCTGACGACAGTCTCGTGATTCTCATTGGCGGTGCGATCACGCCGAACTCATGAGAAAACAAGTCAAGACAGGCTCGGCAAACAGGACACGGACACGCATGGGTAAGTGGATCAGGTGCGCACATTCACACACAGACGACACGTGTCGGACGGGACGGCTTCTGCGGCAAAGTGAGTGGCGGGTATATATAAGGAAAACAAGTGGAGATCAAAAGTACATAGGCGGAGTAAGCAAATGAAGGGGGGAATTATCATGAGGTCGAGTTAGGTTGAATAGAGAGAACCTCAAATCCTGGACATTTCTCTCGGTTCTGTTCCTCCGTTTAATATAGGGACTCATAATCGTCGGCGTTTTTCTAAACGCTGACAGGACCTCTGACAAGCCTCAGTAATGAACAGGCAAGGTTTAACTGCGTATATTGTTTTCACTCCATATCGGCGTGCACTGAACCACAATGAATATTTGTGATACGGACGGCGTCTTGGGTTCGTCGGCTTTGTGTACCTTTCGAATAGGGATTTCGCACCATCTAGCGGGCTCGTGTCCCTATGGCTTTGCAATAACACCCGTCTTGCTTATATAAGTACCACCTGTCCTCACAAAGGTCCGAATTTTGTTTTATTCCGGATGGATAAGATTGCCTCCAGGTAAAGACCACTCAACTGTGCAGTGGGCACCCTATTTCCAGTAAACTAGAACGTGTAACTTGCCAGTGCAATGTACCGGTAATCTTAGTGTGCTCTAAAATAGCTGTTTTTAACTCGTTTCACTCTTTATCAACTCCAGGATACTCATTGCTTACCTGTTGCCTGGGACAGAAAAGTCAAAACCAGTCGCGACAATTAGGCATTTCATATACTCCCGTGACAAACATACGCACCCGCCTAGCCTCCGCACCGCTGTCACGTGTTTTTTGGGACAGTGACATTACAAGCTTAGCAGCACCAGTCACTGCGACACCAGAGCGGGTTAGATGAGGTTAGAGACAAGGATATGTTACTTTATGGCAAGGATCGGTGTGGTAATGTAAAGTAAAGACATGGTGGCGGTGTCAGGGAACTGAGTTACAAATGCTTCAGCTGTTCATCTAAGTTATCTGTTGGCACACCGAGAAGCGACATGCGGAACTGGGTTGGCTAATATACTACAGCATGCCCACATGCGGTCCAGTAATTTTACTGTGCCCAGCAAACCGTCTGTTCACAATCTCGACCTGCAGTAGCCATCCGTGAATAAATCTCGAGAGTGGCCATATGTCGCCCATTCGCTTGAAGCCGATTAGGCTGACCCTTGCATCTGGCGTATTTGCAACGAAGATTTCCAGAAGGATGTATGACTTGCAGACAAATAGAATCTAGGTTTATGATTATTCACATCATTGGTTTAAAACTTATTCATTTAGGCTAAAGCACATGGGTCTTTCGCGGTACGGTGCTTATGACAATATTTCAGTTATCGGGCAACCTACAGTATTTGCAAGGCTCTCTGTAACACTGGATCAATAAGACAAATCGGTTCGGACTAAACTCTTTTGGAACCGAGAAGAACACAAGTCTACAACACTATCAGGCCAACAGATGAGGCGGAGACCAGTGGAAAGTCAATTTATGCAACGGCATTGTTATGAATAGGCTCCTCTAGTAACTAGTCTTTTTTTCTATTTTTCTAGCAGTTTTTGAAATCGTATTTAAAATGGCCGAAACCCGCGCGTCTGTCGCTTTTGGCTGTGTTGCGGATAAAAATGTTTGGAACAATGACACGAAATAACACACTACCCGTGGGGCTGATGAAAAACAGGCCACTACCGGTTTGGTCATTCTTGGGGCTGGTCGGATAGGTATAGTCCCAGAGTTTCCGTCAACTTCATGTTCTGACTGAACGCTGAACTGCACGCTAATGACAGGGTACACTTGGTTGCAAGCTGCACTTTTGTTGACGAGAGACCCAGATGAATCTCTCGTCCATGCTATTTTTGAACTGAATATACTGCCACCTCAGGTTCAGTTGACACGATATGTCACGGAAATACACTGAGATATCTAGAATATTTTGCTAACTGAAACACGAGACAACCTTTGTGCGGTGCATTCATTTGCGGCATTTCGCAAATGAGAGATTCAGTTACCACCAGAGGAATTTGCGAATGAGCGCTTTTCGCCCATATCTAGCTCTCGAAACAAATGTTACATGTGAAGCGGTCATAATCACTCATACGCTAGTTGCAACGAACGAACCTAAGAAAATAATAATTGCTTAGAAATGACGCAGTACTTATTTAGTTACGGTACTTTGCTTCACTGAACCGGCGCGGAGGCAATACCACACAAAGTAAAGCCAGACAAATTCTGGGTTTATCCTATGGTATAATGGCCAATCCTAGACAGGCCATTTTCTGTGCTCCTCGAGGATAGCCTTTATAGGAAGGGGGCTGGCTGTACTGCTGTTAACATCCTACTCTACCCTTTCTACTGTTCTGTCTTCCAGCTTACCCATAGTTGGCTGTCCTTTGTTTTAAATTACTTGCTGATAGGGGAGATCCTGCGCTAAGTTGTTTTTGTGCCACATAACTCCTGCACTTGTTTGACCCATTTCGTTCGGCAACCGCTTATACACACTAGGTTTTCACGCCTCCTGCTGCATATTTCTATATCCTCCGTGGACCAAAGAGCATCTGTCTTATTCGCAGTAAAATGGATAAACAGTGAAAGAGGGGGGTTGAGCCTTTTTAGTATTGATTTGATTGTACTGGTAAAAATGCGAAAACAGATGGGACGGAACGCAACGAAAGCTGCAACAAAACCAGTTGAAGATGATGTCTCCTCTACTCCTCCGGTTCATAGGACAGTGGGTCTTTCCCTGCCAAGAACTCATTCTTTCTTGGTGATTGGTACATTTCGGTCGGGTTACCGCGCATGTCCGTTGACCCCCGAAGAACAACAGTTGTTGTGGGTGATAGGTTTCTGGCGCACGGAGTCGCTTCATTCGTCACATGAACATGATTCACACGCTTTATGCACGGCGTAGAGGTGGCCAGTGCCTTGAAAGAGAACGTCCGTTTCAGCCCGGCTGCCGTGTCGCTGCATGGTTTCTGATTTCTACTGAGACCACGGGGTTCCGGTGGTGATGTGCATCCCTCTTTCGGGGCCTGTTCTATTGGAGTTGCGTAGCACATAGAACTTGGGGGTAACCGATGTACCTTCGTTGACTGAAATAAAAATTAACTCCTCATTACTTGCTTTCTCTGAGAGTTTTAAAGCATGAGCATCGCTTTAATGGCAATCTGCCGTCTAGTTTCACTTGTTTGGATGACTCATCACTGCGTTCATTGATTTCCGTTCCTCTAGATTTCCTCGCCTGAACATCTGTGACCTATTTACACCTCACCCAATAGTAGTACTCTCCCCATGGCTAACTATGCTGGTTTATTCTAGAATTCTTAAGACCTTCGCCATTTCCACCCAGTAATTGCGATTAGTAAGATGCCTTACTGAAACGCTTGGACGGTTGCTTAGCCTGCTACATGAAGGACCAAATTCACTTTCAGAACCAACAGCTACAATGTGCGGCCACCTGCTTCACAGTTTTCCGTCCCGCAACAAATTAGGTCATTCAAGTTCTGAACTTTCATGTACCTAATCACGTTTGGCTGCTAAATCCTCAGTCATTTTCAGTTTCGTGTTTCTAGGCTCGGTGACCATCCTCTTGTTCTGAGGGGTTATGAAGTGCTATTAGGGACATGTCGGTGATAATCCATTGCCAATACTTGGTCACAAGTCCAAGGTTGACGAATTTATTCCTCACTGGTGGTTCATGCCGCTGATATACTCGAAGCAACAGCACGTTTGAGTGAAACCAAGAATAGCATTAGAATAACCAGTGCAGACGAGGAATGAAACAACTAATCCTAGGTGCACACCTATATGATGATCAAATACACTACATCAGATGCACTGGCCCAACTGAATTTGATGCTCAAACGGAATCTAGTCGGTGCTTTTTAGTTTCCAACTAACTACGGTTTGATGTGAACAGCGGTTTGATTAAGCAGAGAAGTGAACTTCAGATGCAAAATTAGCTTTGATGTAGAAGAAATTCCTTAGTTTAGATTAGATGCAGATTAAATACGTGTTAGGCCCTTACACGAAGTTGAGGAGTGGGCAGATCTCCTTGGCTTGGTATAAAACTTATGCAATACAAACGCAGATGGCCAGAAGGTCACATCTTTAGTTACGAAAAGAATAAAGTTATATTTATATGTGAAGAAGTCTCACCCTAGACAGTCCAGTAGGCTCAGCGAGCTATTAGTACAACTGGATTTAACATACCGGCATGCTGTTTGTGCGACTTACGAATGGGAAAGATGAGCAAGCCCTCCCTTTGAGTGAACTGTCAACCCAGAGGACGATTTCGCAAGCGTGAAATCCTCTTTCATCATCATCATCGTCATCCTCTTTCAGGGAAACACTCCAGAACGAAAAATAGGGACAGCTTCTGATTCCTCGTGTGACTGTTTTACTTCCGGAGAAGATAAATAACCCATGCCACCAACTCGTTTTTATTAGTTGACTATCACTTTGCAGGGTTTATCGTATGCACGGCTGATGCATTAATTCGCCACATTCCTGAGGTAGTTTCAATAAGGCTTGACTTGATTAGGCTAATATTTAGCACTACTCGCTGAGGAACTGCAGAACAGAGTGACGGTAACTCAGTATTTTTCGCTTTCCCACTAATCATATTGTTTTTGTTCAAGTGTAATCTGTCGTGATTCGTAGTTCTTGTTCAGTCTTAGCCAGATGAAAATTTCACTAATTCCGATTGACCTAGATGGCGGGGATAGATGACCAGCATAGGAGTTCACCACACTGTACCAGTATGTGGGATTCACAGATAGGTAAGAGTATCGAATATATCTGAAGTATTCACTTCAAACGCAGTGGAACATCCTGTTACAGTTCCACGAATTATATCCAGCTACACACGAAATTTCTCTACTGTGTGACTCCTCTACATGTGATATGATTTGTACTGGTCGTTGGCTTGTTCGCTGAGCTGGGCAATTTGATTGCAGACGTTTCATCACTAATCGAGGTGACATCATCAGTGCGTTGTTAGGGGACGTAGTGGTCTTAGCGATTGGTTGGTAGTTGTGAACACCCCATCGCTACGTACCGCTACGTCCCCTAACAACGCAATGATGACGTCATCTCCATTGGTGATGAAACATCTGCAATCAAATTGCCTAGTCCAGCGAACAAGCCAACGACCATCTACGCTACCTGAGCTACCAACTTTTTCCTCTATGGTTTGTACTGTTTACTCTCAGACGATGGAACTTATCCTTTTGGGGAAGCATTGCTGTATGCCTCGAAGGTGTATTTCGGAGTGAGTGTCCTTTTCCTCATGTTTTTCGGTTGATAAATCATGGATAACATGTTCTTATTGATCATCCAAGTGTTCGGATCAGAATCCAAATATAAACCGTACGCGACCGAATAGAGTGATGAGTGTCAAATTGCAAGATTGGACCATCACCTCCAACGCCTGGCTCTCACTACCTTATTCTCCTTAGCGTCGGTGAACGGAACTGTAGCAGCTGGGATCACAGAATTTCGATGCACGTTTTGTTAGCTGAGAAAGTGAACTGAGCTGATTCGATGGTCTGGACGACTTGGATATAAAGCTTTGGCTTAGTGTGAAAGTCACATGCGACAATCATGTACGACTTAGTCAAAACTGTCACCATCGGCTGTTGGCCGTGTGTATGTTATATAGTGGTGCTAGCTATCCACTTTTTGTCCACAAAGATCTGTGATGCCTATGCATTGAAGGCTGTTAGATATATTCGGTGAATTTATGGAGTGGTGGGGAGATCCGGAGGGAAACATACGCACGGAAGAAAAAAACAATTATCGGGTGACTGGACCATATCCGCCACTGTCCTGTATAGTGCTCCTCATCCGTGCAGATGACAATGACCAGCGCAGCTGACTAACAGCTTTCTTCGCTACCACGTCATGGCTTGACTAGTTGGATAGTTTCCATTGTTGTCAATTCATCAAATACACTAGGTCATTGCAGTTCAGTGAGGATGAACTATGAGACTGGATTTGAATGTCCTGAGATTATATTTTCCATCTGTTCGTTTGATGCAGCTGACTGTATCAAACTGAAGATGTTCGGAGTCAAGCTGGAGTAAAGGAAATCGAAAATAAACGGCCTCAGTAACACTTCTCATACGAGGAATGCTTACCTGACCGATTCCCTGGCTTGAAGTGACTGGCTCCTCTCCGCTCGCGTCATGCTCCCGTCGACCACACAAATTCACTTTGCGAGCATCATTTTCCTCGCTGAGTTCGCCGGTGGTCAAAGGCGTTTTCGATTTACATTCACAACGGGGTGACCTCTCGTATGTAAGAGTAGAAAGGTTTGTCGCCTCTGTGGACGGAAATTCCAAACTGCTCAACGTTTTAAACGTTTCGTCCGGGTAAACAGAAGAAAGTTTGGATCGTTGCTGTGCTGGGTTCGGAGGGTTATTTTCCAAACGAATTGGTGAGCAAGAGTCAGCCTGCACCAATCCGGAATTTTCACTTGTCATCAAGGGACTCCTTGAGATCTCAGGGATCGCAGAAAGCCTTCCCATGGATCTACTCTCACAGTTCCGTTTCTGCTCCCTTGTTTTCGTGGGAACTGGATTTTTGGTACAGACTAGAAATCTGTCTCTTTCTCTTATTGGTTCATAAGACCATGTAGTAGGATCATCTAGCTGGGTTCGACACCAACCCTCTCTGAACTCATCTCGTGGACACGAAGAATCGTAATACTTGTCTTTATTGAAGCGGCAACAACGACAATGCTTCTGAAACCTTTCGTACGGAAGTATTTTGCGTTTGTCGGGGGAGTACGAAATCCTCGATCGATCGGATCTGTAAAACGCATGCGCCACACAATGTTTTGATGATAGTAGAAGTATAAGCCTGGTACGTAGGTGCGCTTTTTTTTATCAAACCTTGTTTATACCTTGTTTGGCTTGGTTTAGTAAAAGATACATGAGCCCTATCCGTATGCGAGAGAACATTCTTGCAGCCAACTACACCTAAAAGTCACAGTCTAAGCGTTCAAAGCATTCAGCGATGGTTAAAGGATCTTCCTTATTTTATTGTAGTATGTTCCGACATGTACTGGGCGAAATGCCACTAAAGTAAGCTCACTTATTTCGAGTAGATCATCCTATCAAACTTTTTGTTTTTACTCTTCGCCAAAAATCATTCAACTAGAGTTGTTCCGAAAAACTCCATGAATGCTGCGTGATCCCAGTAAAGATATCATCGGTCGACAGTGTGAGTATATATCTGGTTTGCAAATGTGATATCCTCATTTTCGGTAACTTTTTCATCAGTCTTTTCCAAATTTCCCTCGTTCATGGGTTGGACAGCAGTAGGAAATTGGCGGTCCTGGAATAGACTACCTCCTGATGATGTGTGGTACCTCCTTTGTTAGACATCAGGTGTTGCTATAGGGTCCTGTCCACTTGCGAAGATGGCTACCCGGCCGATTTCAGGGAGGTCGTGCCGACTCCGTCTACTGAAACCCTTTTATTGTTTTCGAACTTCAAGCCGATACCAGTTCACTTTATCTCAACCCCCTTCCTTCCTTGTTCCTTCTATCACTGGCCCTAACATCTGCATTCAAGACGGTAGGTGCCCCCACCCACATCTCTGTCACAAATGTTCCTTCTCTTGAGCATCAACACTGCGAATACTGTGGATTCCTAAAGGTGAATAACAGTGCAGTAAATGTGATACGTGTTTTCCTTACACAGACTTTTAATATGAGCGAGTTGGTAGATGCTGCATTTATCAACCTCCTCAACAGGTGGTTACTACTATACTCTCGCCATGAGGCGTACCCCCTTGGGGTTCAGGCGATCTGCCTTGATATGCTCATTTTCTGTACAGTCGTTCACTGATTCCTCACTTGTGTAGACTGTTATTTTTGTTCGTTCAGGTTGGAACATCGACGCGCCACGCCCAAGCGGAGCTATTAATCCGCCTGCCTTCTTCCGGGCGCAGTTAGTAGATGAATATCGACCACACGTCACTCGTGAGCGCCATGTGATTTCTTATTGGACACACGAGAATCACTCCTAGCTCTTTGTGAACATGTGTGACCTAGGTTTCAACGACGATTATCGCAATATATCCAGTGGTATTCAAAGCAGGACGACTTTTTCAAATCGCCTGAATATGTTTCGCACTATAATTCATTTTTATTACTCTCCAGTGGAAAATCGGGAGAAAGACAAAGCAGTCCGTGTTTGAGTAGCATATGCTCTGAGCGTTTGCGAAACTTATAAGATTTTTTTGCAGGGGAGTGGTGGTGACAATTTCGACTTATCACACGTCCAACCGAGAAGCTCTAGCAGGAGCAAAACTTGACTCCATTGCTTCCCAGCGCTGGCGTGGACCAACCTGAGCATTCGCGGAAAGAGGAGCACGAGTGGTAAAACGAAACTGGTGTGATTAAAAGTTGATAACTCTGTGTTGAAACGTATCTACTAGTAGGTTGAAACAGTTGGTCTAGAAAATTACTAATCCTAAACACCACAACATGTTTTGGATCAATTTTTGACTGCTTAAGACAGTTTTTGTTACCATGGCGAAAAACAGTTTGCAGTGCTTCAGTTGATAAGCCCACAGGCACTACGGATGTTGCTAGTTCATCCTAGTTACAAAATCTATAGAGGCCGGGCAGTGCACGAGGTGTGTGTGTGTGGGGGGGGAGTTACTCGCCTTACCTAAAATCGTTGCTCCGGTCCGATGAGTATCTCTCCTCCAACCAACTTCCACGTGGCGAGGCTCGACTGTATTGAGGTAGGACAGGTTCTCCTCTGGAGTAGCGGTTTTCACGATACCAAGAGCTAGGTTGCTCATCCCATGTATGAGGCCCGGCCTGGTTGCTGTTATCTTGACGCTGGTCTGGTGGTCTCCTGTATGCTTCTCGGTATCGCTGGAAATCATCCGGTGACCATCCGTGTGATGCGGCTGGGTGATGGAAATCCCAGTCACGGTGCACAACACAAGGGTGCAAGGTATTGTAACCTGGTGACTAAAGCCAATGAGCGTTGATAAAAGGTGCGTCACAGCCTTCCAAACTACACAAAAACATCTGTATTAGGAATGGTTCAAAACAAGATGGTCTGAATCATCAGACCACGGAGTTCTGTTCGCCTACCTGCCCACCAAAAGTTATCACAACAAAAATTTTTAATTTTTTGGTCCTAATGAACTTTCCGCACATTTTCTCATCCTTAGAGAGCTCTTCCCAAAGAAGATATCGGCATTATTGACAGCTGTATTAATAGATAAAAGTCCGTATATCTCTACAGTCAAACTCCGTTCCATAGGAAGTTTATAAGCAAGGTGGGAAAGAGTGAGGCCTTTGGACTATTATAACAACTGCCTTCGCCTTTCCCTTCCCTATAATCCCGATGGAATATGATAGCAAATACAAAGAACTGCGGTGTACACAGATGCACTATAGTTTGATACGAATTCTCAGACTTACTTCCGGATACTGTGAAGTTGGGTGAGCATAATTCCCCGAGGTCAGTGATCCCACAGAATGCACCACGTCGTCACCGATCTTCCTCCACTTCGTATGGCTTATAGGTGGCTGTTGGGTCATAGTTGGCACTGGGAGTTTCCGTCGCCGCTCAGTTACTGGTTGGGAAGACCACCAAGCGTTGTTGAGTGGTCTTCGTAGTAGGTTTGATTCGATTTCCCATTTCTTCTCCGGATGTATTAGGCGATGTGGAACGTGAGGATTTGGCTCGAATAGATCGGGAGAGGCGGGTGGATCCTCAGTTGTTAGCTGGTCATTCTACGACAGCGGCATACCAAAACAAACCGAAACATTGCCAGACTTAGCGCAGTCCGAGTTTCCGTTGAATATGAGAAACAGATAGACTTTAGATGTCTACCATATGTATAACCTTCACAAGTCCTACCATTTTGATTTCCACCAACCGCCACTTGAAAGTCCGACACTGCTAGTTTACTGTGTTACCACGACACTATCATCCCCGCCTTCAGTGAAGTAGAGTCGGTAAGTGTACCTATCTTTTACACACAGAAGTAGTTGAAGCAGTATCTGAGTAAGAGCTAGAGCTGACCATCTGTGCACTGTTGTTTGTATGCGCCCAACGGCATCTAGGTTGCCTGTGTTACACTCTCGGTTGACGAAAGTAAATGGAGTGTTTTTATCCCGAGACCTGTGAGATCTTCCTGTCCTACTCAAAGCAAATAACTTGCTCCCATATTCTTGGCCTTTTTGATCAAATCTTGGTTCAAGACCATGCCGCTCTAGCCACTCGGGGACGCTTTCAATGTTGTGTTGGTGCTTTGTCATGACAGCGAACACCGGGGTTGACAAGGTAGATCTAGTTCAGATGGCGTACGCTTCAACGATTTTGCATAACAATAGTAGCCGCAGGGCGTTTACTGGATACCCGCATGTCCGCTCAACTT
Source organism: Opisthorchis felineus (assembly GCA_004794785.1). Lineage (NCBI taxonomy): Eukaryota > Metazoa > Platyhelminthes > Trematoda > Opisthorchiida > Opisthorchiidae > Opisthorchis > Opisthorchis felineus. The sequence goes on from SJOL01007384.1 coordinate 67,524, forward strand.
TGTAGTTGTTTTGTACATGTGTGGCCATGCTTCGAGTAGGCAATATCTTTGCACCATCTCTGCCTCGATATGTACATATTCCTCTAAGTTAGTAATATCTTTTCTCCTCATCCTGAATGGCTATTTTCACTTGATTGCTTCATTTAGTTTGTTTCATTTAATTCTTTATTGTTATAATGCGCTCTCGTTTGGTTGATAACGCCAATCAGAAAGAGCTGCCAATCTAGACAAGCTAATTTCAGAGACTGATGAGTCAACCGGGTAAATCAGTTAACTTTGCAGCACAGCCATCGATCATTCCAAGATATTTATACAAGAATGCTTTGAATCCTTACATTTTAATTGCTTTCTGAGAACTCGGTCATCAGAGACAGCAACATCAGTGTTGACACTGGTGCTTCATTGTTTATTTATTTCATTATATTTAAAGTCCTAAAGTGAGAAAGAGAGAAAAGAATGAATGAGGGCAGGATCTGGTGCTAGCCTACCGCAGACACTCTGGGGTGCCTATACCCCAAAATGCTCAGTCAGACAACCTGAAAAGAGACTCAGGACACGACTGTCACTGATATTGCAATGAATCCAGCCAAGCACAACGGGAGGGCAAGGGGACCCCATCCTGGAAGGCGATTCACAGTAATTACACCCTATCTCCTCGTAAACTCTCTCACTTCCTTCTGCCAATTCACGTGTTGTCCACTTCGTAGTTTGCACCATTTTGAAGGAGAGTTGGAGAATAATTCTCGTTTTAGCAGAAAATGTGTGGGAAACCTAAAGATATAAAGATATTTAGAGCCATTTGGGATACGAATGCCACCATCCATAATAAGAAAACTTTGGTAGGGGGGACAATGACTAGGTAAAATAAACACCGCTTTCCACAACAGACCTCCATGCTGTCTTCCCAGTATCGAACCAAATCTGGTGATATCGGCGGTGGACTGATTTGTTCGCCAATTAGTTTCGTGGTCTGATGAAATTCATTTGGGTCGCAATCAAGATCCATTTCCTCATTTGTTGGTGCTTGACGAGAAGGTGAGTCTACATCAACATCTCGTCTGGAGTATGACGGGGACCGGGTGTGAAGGCCTCTGAGAATAGTGGAAAAAACTTCTTCGTTAATCTCATCATTGACATCAGATACTGTAACCAAGGCAGTATTACCTGACCCGCTAGTGATGCAAAACGTGACAAAATAAATTACAATATTCAGTGTCGGTGATTCATGACAAAATGAGAAAATTCTAGGTAAATGCACTAACTCAGCGTTGATGGATACACTCAAAGAATTCACTAGCTCCTTAACGTTAAAAGACTTAAAAACTTTATCCCACTAGACGAACAATGCAGCTAAAAACAGCTATTTCCTGAAGTGAGTCCCAGGAGCCTTCGGACTCCGGGAGCTGTTGGTTTATTAGTTGAAACAGCCTTGAGCTAAGACCGCAAAGTATAATCGTTCAATAAAAAAGGTAGCCTTGATGCTCCCTATGACTGTTTCACTTTGTAGGCTGGCTGTGAAACTTCCAACCGTCTTATCGAACATCTCAAACTGTTGATGATTCAGGGATCCGAACAGTCACACTTTTCTTAGCTGAGGATTATCCCACCCGAAACACTCACATGTGTTTTCATACTAGTCTACGCTCGTGCAAAATCTATCGTAGAATCACTCCAGAAGGATGGACTGACGTGTCACGACTGCGTGTCTCGGTTTCTGGTCTCAGGACTTACTCTGAGCTTGTTCCACATTTGGACTGTTTTAAAGTTGAGCCGTTCGGCGGCGCGTTGCTGATTCCTCTGACAAGGCACTAAGCTGTTCCTGAAGCAACAACTTTTGTGTCATATGTGTTCGTTTCTGGGCTAAATGAGTGCATAGTCAATTTTCACTAATAATAAGTTTGAATTCCTGCGATAAAAATGGGGAGTACCCCCATTTTGACAACAGCAGATAAATTTTATACACCAAACACCACCGATTTTATGTAACCCACCAGCTCATATGCTGCAGGCAGTCTGAATTGAACACAATGAAAACAGTCGGCTTAAGGATTGCGCTTCGTGCTTTAGCGGTGGAGCATCGGAGTTCTTCCAACTAACTGCCTGTCAAAACGACGGTCAGGAACTAAAAAAACGTGATGTCGTCCCTTCAAGTACCCTGTACTCTGACAGTAATTCGTGCTTGGTATGAGAGAAGGTACAATTATGTCTTTAAGAAAAGTGGAATGATCTCATCAATCTAGACCACCTATTTGATTAAACAAAGTGACGCCACACAAACGATCGCTGGGAAGGAACGATTAGCTTTGGTCATTTCGGGTACCACATATCTGCTCGTCAAAACAACCCTCTTGACTCACCGTTCTCTGGCTGCTTGTAGGAATTCGCTAATTATCTTCTCCACTTTTGATCTTTGTGATCCGAATCGACTGGCTTGAACCCTTAGGATGTGAAGGGAAAATGAGTGCATTTTATTGTTCTCATTATGGTGATCCACCACTATGACCCAAATTCTTGGAATTTCGGTTAAATTACTAAGTGTGAATACAGTACATTAGTACACTACTGCTGCTATCAAAGGAGCACTTTTGAGCAATGCTTAAACCTCAGGAAAGGAAGGGTAAACAAAAGGATAATCCATCATCCCCAATGCGGCTTCCCTCTTGATTTGGAAGTCAGTCCTGTTCTTTGCTTTTTGCAAAAGGACAATCTGCTACAACCGTATTAGAACATATTATCCGTTGAATAACCCTTGTGTGTCCACTAAAGTCACCAATGTATTATTGCAAAAATGTCCCTTCTATAGCGTCCCTTCAACAGCGGCCATTCCGCTAAAGCGAATTTTTGTAGTCGGTTCCACCCGAGTACGGGTATGGTGGTAAAATCATCTAGCAAAATTTTGACGGTAACCGTTGGCAATTCACAAAATGCGTTTTCTTTTATCCGAACTCATGTAAATATTGTGAAGAACATATGATAATTCATTTCTGTCCTTCGACAACTACTTCAAGATGTCGGCGGCCGCAGCGTTTAACCCTCCGCTGTCAACCCATGACTATGGGCAGTCACGACTTCCACCAGTACACTGAGTCAACAAAATTCTGAGTAGTATACTTTGCATATATGTGATAATTCCGCCTAATAAGATACCAACTCACTTTGGCCGATCGGGAAGAGAATAGGATTTCTTTTTATTAAACGAGAAACGAGGGTAGTTTTGTGATGAGTGGCTGGATTGGGAAATGCGTTGGCTCATCTGAAATGGAGTAAGAACGACTTGTTATTTGTGAGAACGAGCAAACGGATAATAATCTGTGACTGGCTGTGGATCTCTTGCTTGAAAATTCTGAACACCTACTTCTTCACTGATAAGACAGATGATGAAGTGATTTTCTCAAACTGAGTTGTTAATGTGGTTTGTCATGTCGAAGTGCCGTTTGGTAGCTTACTCTGGATACATCCCACCTCGTTCATGCGCCGAAAAGAATTCACAGTTGGTTGATGCTAAATGAAAGTCTAAACTCGTTGATTCGGATTCGCACTGCACAGTGTTGGTGCTGATTTTCATTATATACTAATCTATCCGTCCATCTTTTGTTCCACCAGATTCAAAGCATTATCGGCTTTTCTCACTGTTGTTCATAAGTTTGATGTCACCGATATTTTCCGGTGTCGGATCAGCCGTCTGATGTGGCCCCAGAAAGGCTGTCTCAGAAACCCGCAGGTGCGTAACCATCCCAAGAAATTTAACATGGTCCATTTTCCTGCCATATTAGGATAGTTTTCTGATTTGCAACAGATAACCTGGTTGCTGTTCCATATATTCTGCTATCTGATTTATCCACTGATCAGTCAGATTCTTCAGCTTGTAGTTCGTAAGTGACGATTAAATGCTAGATTTTCAATTGAAAATCCACCCTATTAGTGAAGTGGGTTTATTCTGGACAGCCTAGAGGCCCCCTTTGGTGGTTTCTGCATTTCTGGGACTCATCAGCTCTGCGCAGTTCACTATTTTCCAGCCAACATGTTTATGCATGGAAGATGCTATCTTTTGGAATTTTACGATGCCACACCTTCGGTATTATTCTGTTGTTAGATGCACCGACTCTTCCCAAAACTCCTCAGCTACTTTTATCACCTGATGTTGCACTGAATTTCAATGGTTTATCTATGAAATATCCTTCATAGACTCCTGAATAGATAACTTCTGACGCCCAGCACATTAGGAAAGCGGAAGGCGCCATTTGCTGGTTGACCAAATCAATACATATGTACGGTACAGTAACGCAACTCTCAGAAATCAAGATTTTGCAGAAGGAGCTGATCTGAACAAGCGTGAATAATTTCCCAGACCACAATAAGAAGCGTCTCATAGTCAATAAACTGTTCTGCCCTAATGACAAAGATGATAATAGCCGACGTCCCCGAAAGATACGGAAGGTAATCATGGATAAAGTCTCCATCACGCTTGGGTGACTTAAACTTTCCGTTCACATTCTTGTCGCTCTACTTGATCGTAAATCTATGGGTTTGTTGGACACAGAAGGTGCCCAGCACAATGACTAAATGAGATTGAAACCCACAGGCCCTGCCTAATAAGCTAATCTGGACAGCCAACCTGCTGTTATTTTGAAGACGACTCACCCAAACTGACTTATTCCACGTGCAACCATTGCTACAGACTTAGCCTGAGTGAGAGATACAATAACGCGACAATAGTCCTACTAGAAATTGCAGAAACGTTAGACTTTACACTAAAATCCACGAAGGATTATTCAAACAAATAAGCGGTAGAACTGGTCTACGAATTTTTAAGATGGATAAATGGTTGTAGGAATTACCCGGTAGCTCTAGTCTAGTTACACAAATTTCAACGAATATAAAATACAAACGGAGTGCGGAAGATACTAGGTAATGAACTTCTGATGGCTCGTTGGGAATTAATTATTAAGCTACCATGCGAAAGTCCGTCAAGCTTAGGTAGACAGCTGTTTTCGTATAGGCATGACAGAGATAACTATTCACAGTGATAGGAGTATGCGAATGAATAAAAGAAGCATGTAATTGACATGAATTGACTTGCTGTGATACGGTAGCTGGGGCGAAAAAGCTAGCCTCTATGTCAATAGGGTATTACGAAGGACTAATTCCAAAACTATCAATAAACTACGTAACCGCTAGAAAAATGCAAAATTGAAGTGAACAAATTTGGGCGTGCCGCCTCGAGGATGAGCTAATAAACCCTGAACAAAAGATTGGAAGCTCATTCAGTGTCAGCTGCCTGTGATACACTCTCTATTCTGGATTTTACCAATGTAATAACAGACATTTGCCTCGTCCAGGGCGGTTATCAGATGTTTACTACGCGAGTGAACAAAATTGGTTCAGGCGGTCTGACGCGACTTGAGACTTGAGGGTCTTATTTTTCTCCAATTTTATTAGCGCAGCAAGAAAACACCATAAATCATATTTTGCCCTTTCTGGTTTTGCCAGAATGTCCCTTTCTGAAGCATCGAAAAAACAATCATCATTGATTCCATATGACACATTTATGAAAACCCGATAGGCTGTCTCTCATAAAGAAGAAGCACTTTCATTCTAAGTAAATTTCACAGGCCTAAATAGAGAAGAAGAATAGGATGTCAAAAAGGATTGTCTTGAAAGGGTAACCGTATTGCTCCAGTGACTAAGTAGTTTCCACCGCTTCTGGTTTGTGGTATATTCATTTACTTCCAAGTTAGAATCATCATTGTGATTATACCCATCAGAAGGATCACTCTCAACATGAAAATACACCACCAGTGTTTTAGGGATGAATCCTAACCCCATAAACTATCGTCTGTTGCTCTGTATTATTACGTGTAATAATTTTCTAAAAGTAGTATCACACATTTTTAGCGTATGAACGATGCCGAATATCTTCGATCAACTTGTCGACAGCGAGCACAGCCCTCTGGGAACACCGATCATCATACACGTTTCCAAACTGGCTCCACCGGAGACTGGGCAGTTTCGAACAAGGATCCGATTCTCTGCCTAACGGAGGCGCCGGATTCCGTGAGCGTTGAGCCCAACCCTGAAGAGGCGGCCTGCAACGAAAGAAAATAGCAGCCGGGCTCATCAAAAAGTTCACACTCTATGTAAAAGGGATACATGAGAAAAGTCCTTCTGTCTTGCGGCCTCCATAAAATGCCATCCACATCAATGGGCCAGAATAGGCTAGTGAATGGCATCCTGGACATGATTTGGAATTCTTATATTCCACTTGGATACAACATAACTGGCTATCACTCCACTTCTTAAAATGGTGTACACCAGTTAATTCGCTACATTTGTGTTCCTACCAAGAAGGTCGTAACAGTAGCACGTATCCTGGTGAATGTGCCATTAACATAAGCATCGACAGTAACGCCAGATAAAAATGTTGGTACTTCGCTGGCAAAACTTAAAGTCAACCAGATTGCACAGTATAAGCAAAAGTATCAATCTGTTGTGATGTCGTTTATTCTGAACTTCCAGACAAATGTTGAGTGAATTGAATGGCTTCTTTTTTAATTTGTTTGTTTTAACTTCTGATAATTTTTTAACTTTGACCAGGGTACTAGTATAATCAGCCATCACCTCCAATTTCTTAAAACTATGGTTGTCGTGGAGTGCATGACATCAGCTTTCAAAAAATCAGCCCCTTACGTATTTGTATTTCTTAAAAAAACCTTAACTGCTTTATCGTCTAGTTATTTTCAAAGAAAAATAAATCTCGTCTGGTGAACTCTGCAGGAAGAGAAGGTAATGAACCCCAAACCACAGACCAGGAGATTGAGTGTACGCGCTTGCCAAATCTCTGTCTGAATAACCTTAATGGACAATTTTGAGGGGAGGCCTTGTGTAGCGGGTCGCACTTTAGCTAGAGACCCTTATTTACCAGGGACCTTCTGACGAGGGTTCATTTCACGGCATTTAGGATCACCGAAAGTTTCTTTTTGACCGGCTCTGACTCATGGGCATGAACAAATAAATTAAACAGGTAGAAAAATTAGATTTCCTACTAAATTTCACATTGAAGAGCCAAGTGAGTGTTGCCCAAAGTCAAATACGCCCACCTTAAAATGCTTTTATTGGTGCATATATTGATTCTCTACTTTTATGATGGTACACTTCACAACCTTTCAGTCTATGAGGGCGATAAATTCTCAAGTACATCCAAAAAAGTTAGGTAGAATAATCTTACCTCATACAATCATACACCTGAGACTTTCCAAAACAGATTACTAGACATCATCATTGGTTAAGATGTTTAGGTTGGTGGCAGTAAAGGCGTGTCTTGGAGTCCCTTACCAGGCAAATCAGAAACAAATGCTTTGGCACATTGGGCTCCTTATTCCATACCTGAAACGGATGAATAACCATTGTTCTCATAAGTCGCAGCAGTCATGCATAAAATATGTGACTCTTCATTCTGATTTCTGTATCTTACGGAGCTGCATGATTAGTTTCCATCCACTTGGTTGCTCCAATTTCTTGTCGTTTTTGACGTTTCCTGGATATTGCTTGAAGTGGCTCGCACTTTTATCTCCTTAACTTTTGAAGGGCTGTTTGATTTTAGTTGTCTTAGTATGTATATTGGCCCCAAATGAGGACTGTCATGAGACTTTGATATGAGAGAAAGCTGATTTACTTCCTGTTGCTATATTTTGACCATAACAAAGAAATCTGTTCATTTATACGCACCCATTGTATTAAATTATTGACCAGTCAATTGATCTGGCTGTACTCCCCTGATTAAACTTCCCCCAAAAATGAATATTATCTGTTTGCATAAAAAGGTTAATATGCTTTCCAAAAGTGTAAATTTTAGTCCCGTTCCTGTAGCCTTTTTTCGCTCTATTACCCGTTTCCATGTTTCGGCCCTAGATATCTATTATTTGTCATATGACTCCATGATTGTCATCATAATCATCATGGGCAGTATCAAATTAGTAACGATTAATGTCAAACAACCTGATAGGAACAAGGCCGTAGTAAAATGAACAAAAACTGAGAAAATATGCCTGCTGTAAAAAGCCATAAGAGCAAAAACGGTGAAGAATGGAAACGTGTTTAGAACAAACTTTTTAAGTGTCACTGGAATGGGACGCCAGTAACAGATTTTAAGCGGCCTTTGTTACCAAACTTATAGAGGGCGCCCCAGAGATTTCTATGCGCAACGCACATGCTGAGACTGAGGCTACCCAAAAATAGTGGAAAGACACCAAGAAGTTGACAGTTACACCCTATCCAGTGAGTCGATCGACCTCATCTAGGCAAACTTTATTGATATCCTAGGGATTCCAGCCGACGATAACCAAGAAAATGGCACCTACAAAAAAGATAAATCGGACAGATGGACCACTCTCTGAGGTCACTTACGGCCGATTATGTGTAAAACGGTCAATTAGAGAGATATTCTGGCCCAAAACAATCGGGGCTTTATTTCTTTGAGTTGGTGTTCTCTACAAACATCACATATGTACAACAGACCCAACTTCCCAAAATACAAAATCTTTCAGCAAACGAGTGTAAACTGATAAAAGACTTTTCCCTTAGAGACAAACTTTAATGAGCTAAAAGATGCGCGTTACTACTAACACATGCCTACAAAATTCTCGACACTTCGTAGATCGTGCGGCCTGATCTATCAGTTGAAGACTGCGAACGATGTTGCCAGCCAGTTTCCATAATCGAAATGAGAATGATTCATAGAGAGACAAGCTGCCCAATAAAATAAAAATCGTTTTGACTAGAGGATAAGCACAAAAATGAAAAAAAGTTTGCACCAAGCATAATACCGACAATGTATGACACTCTGTGAACACAATATGGTTTGAAATATTGTATCAAATCCTGCTATATTGATCTAATAAGTCTGATTGAGTCTGGCTAGGTGCGGAAGTAATTTTGCCTAGGCTCCACTGCTCTAAATTTAATCAGGAATCGGGAAGAGATGACGGGATAACCAAGGCAATAACATTAATCCACAAATCTGCAAAAGCACCATTGATGGCTTTATTCAGAGAGTAATTTAACGTATGGAGGCTCATGAAGAGGTAGCTTCCCACATCGTGATAGGGACCTAAGACATGCCGGATATTCCCAATGGATGGCCAGTGTAGAGGAAGTGCAGAGCGTAAGATTTGGGACGTCGATATATTTTTGTCCACTTTGTCGGCCATACTACAGCCAGTATTCTAGAAGGTTCAGCCCAAAGTTCTCTGTAAAGCAAACCGCTACAAAGCAGGGAACATTTATGGTGGGCAAAAAGACTGATAATTCTGACAAATGAGCCTATGGTTGACTTTAATTTATGGTCCCTAATCGGCCTATCCAAGAATGTCCCGTCACCAGTACTTTGGATCCAACGTGATTTAGTTGCGAAGCTGCATGAAAATGACTACTCAGATATATGTAATTGCAGTATGCCAGTTAGATGGTTTTGTAATTCGTTAAAAGTGGTAGGCACTGACCTAATTCAATGAAAAAAGCACAAGGCTATGCATATGAGCGAACAGTAATCTGAAGACCAAGAAAAATCCTCAGCGCATGCAGTACTTCATCAACAAAAGGCTGATTTACTGCTGAAAATCATTTCTGGTTCAACACGCTCCCGACTAATCAGAACAAAGTGGCCCGCTAACCAGTACTTACTTTCGGTAAGCAAATTTAGTCGTGGGTAAGCGGCCATTTAACATAATTAAACAGAATAAAGACCACCGGTTAATTTAGTTTCCATTCACCATCAGCATAGTACGCCAGTTCAAACCTGGCACTTCTGAGTACAACTGTCTTCAGTAGTCCAGAGAAAAGTTGGATTCTTCACGAGAATAAATGAGGTAAGTAGAAAGGATTTCAAAGTGAGGGTTGAACATCAACTAGCGACTTTCTGACTGAGCACGTTGACAATGTGTCGAAGAAAGTTTTTTCTCCTTGCAGCTTTTTGGCTGTATCCGAAAAACATGCTCCTTGGCGTGAAAGGTAAGTGAGTTTAACGATAGTAGATGCTGATGTTGGGATATTTTCCACAGATTTGAGGTCACCTGATCAAGTGTAACAAGCGATCTAATTTGACATTTAGACGATTTCATATGCTTTGACCATGGGTGTTCGCCTTGTTGATCATTTACAGGGGTATATGAAGGTAAATAGCCCCTGTCAGATCGGTTTGACACAGGTAGTGGCCTGCAACTGATCTTGTGAGCTTCAACATATACGAGAATATTCTGCCAAGATGCATCTGTAACGTGTTCTTGAACCTGCAGAAGGCATCAAAAATTGTTTTTACTTATTACAAGGGATAATAGATTTCAAGAATAATTATGACCGGTTAGTTGGTGCTCCGTCACTTATTCGCGCGGAACTGTCACCATCTACACACTGACAGAACAAAAGGCTTTCACCTCTGGGATATCCCTGCGGTTTCATTTCTACCAGCAGAAGCAATACACTATATGGCTCTTTTCAAGTACCCTGTTATGGGAGCCACCTGGGTTGCCAAGGCTTTGAAAAAGGCTAAGATTCACTGTAGGCTTCCCTACGTTCCACCCCACTATGAATGAAAAAGAATGCGCTAATTTCGCTAGAATTTTCAGCTGGCAGCATGTGTCTTACGCACTGAAACTAAGTGGCAGCAGCCCAACTATCTCCAAAATATAGTACCAGTGGAGTATCCTAGTCTAAAGTGTAAACGCAACCGAAGAGTTGCATGGAGGTTTGTTTTGTCACACCCAAGTGAAGAAGGAATCATTTGATTTAGCTAAAAAGCTCTGTTGGTTAATAACATCGACGAAAACAGCAGGTATTCCAGTGAGACTTGAAGGGTGGTACCATTTAGGAAAAGTGTCTTTAAGATGCTACTTTCAAACAAAAATAAGATACCCACGTTTTTTTACTGAAACTGAGACTCTTTGCCATAAATTTTATGTCTTAAACTTTCTCCCACAATCGGTAAATTATAAACCTACCCGGAATAGCGACACGCGCCAAGTGCGGCCAAGTGATACCCAGTGTTTTTTTCTGTCATTTATTTAATGCTGACGTTTTTATATCTATGCATGATCATTTTCGACTTTTGCTGCTCGGGAGATCACTGCAAACTCAAACTAGATCCTTAAACACAGCGGTACTAAGTTTATAGACGCTCCGTAAACTTCGGATATTTCATTGATGAAAAAATGGACGTGAAAGTAATTGCAAGTTCGCCGGTGTGCACGGTTATTCTAGGTCACCCTCCAAGATGTCTTGTAGGGCCAAATCAATATCTAAATCAAAGCAAAACCATCATACCTTTTACAGCTGCCAAAAAACCACAGTGTTAGGATATGCGGAGAAACATGATGAACAGAAACATCTTTAGAATACGGTCCACTGCTCACTGGAGTCAGAAAATATATTAAGTGTGATAAAACTAGACTGAAACCGTAAAAACGAAAACAACTTTGCCATTTCCAGCCTAATATCAGGAACGTTATGCATAGAATGTGGGAGAAACTAGAGACGAAAATGGTCAGGTCTCAGTTGAAAATCAGTAATTTTAGTGCGATAACTTTCAAGTGGCTTATCCCGACGATTGTGCGTTTCACTGGAACAAAATTGTGATTTGCAAGCAAGCGGACCTTACTACTTTTGCTTTAGAAAACGGCCTCGATTACATTATCTTATAAGATCTACTTGGAAGATCATTCGAAAGCTCCAATTTTGTTAAAACGTCATTCTCTTTTCACAGAAACTGCTGACTGAGACCTCCTAGCAAGACCTCGAAAATTCCGTCGTGCATATCGGATAAGACTTATTAAGTCTGCCTTGGAGCCTGATTGGTAGACTGCTGTTCCTTTCTGAAGTAAGTGATTCTCACTTTAGTTTTATAGTTTCGGTTTGGCTGAAAAGGTACCAAATAGGTGGTTCAGAAGGTGATGGAATGACGGAGTATCAAGCTCGGTTTGCACTTGTTCCACAACGGAAAATGTCATCTTGACCGGTGATGAAGCGTCTGCAACTTAATTTCCCAGCTTGGTGGACAATCCAACAGTCACCAGATGGTGATCTGCCAATAAAATAGGCAAACGCAAAATAACTCCTAGACACCATAGGTAACTGTAGCATTGTGACAACCCCTGGAAAGGAGTTTTGATCAGTCCGGATTATTAGAATAACGGGGGTGCTTGATCTAGTTATTAGGGTAATGTCCGAACTTTAAATATCCCGGCATTGTGAGAAGGCATCTCATCGATGTTACCGAACCCTCACGGGGTTTTGGGCCTGTCAGGCATGCTGCATATCAGGTTTTCTGCTCAATTCTAAGGGACTTTCTAATCATTAAAATGTTGTAACTTTTCTTCACCAGGCCATTATATGAACTGACTTGGAGAGCACAAGGACCGCCTAAGGTTAGCCGAATTGGTCTCAGTGGGAAGCATATGCAATTACGCGATGGTATCGTGGCAAAATGCTTAATACTGGAAGGCTCAACAGACTCCTGAAAACGTATGGCTGAGATGAATGGGGATCCTATGTTTTAAGGTCGCCCACCCAAACCGAAAACTCAAAGGTTAATCCAGGAACATAACTAATTCCCAAACATAGTAGTTAATTATTGGGCCATGCTACCCGAGCTAGCTGTTGTATGATCAGTCGCGTGCCTTTTTCATGGCTCGTAAGCTGAGGTAAGCGTGGGCTGAATATCCAGCGTCGGAATTAAGAAAAGTAAGAGTGATTACTGACGCCATGCACAATCGAACGGTAGAGAATTTACCGCGGACCACTGATTAAGCCTACATTCACTCGTGGGGTTTTGAAGTTGTCGGGAGTCTGAATAGTTCTCCAGATCTTTTGATTCAGCCATAATCTGCTAACCTCTGAAGAAATCATGTAAAAGCCTCTGCCAACTCGATGTTTATTTTAGGGCTTAGCTACAGCAGTCCCATTCTTTGTAATATTTCGTGGAGGTCTTTCCAAATCAATGATAGTTGCCGTACCGCGTTGCGCTTTATGTGTTGAACAGAAAAATATGCAGTGGAGTTCTGTATGGACTGAGCAAGCGACTTACATGTTCCCATGATAAAGTGGATTCGAATTGCCGTTTACCGACATCAATCCACGAAAATTCCAGCCATATTTTGAATGTGGTCCGTTATCTGACCTTGAACAGTTAGAAAAACACCAGTGTCTCACGGATTCACGCATTGACACACAGGATAGGGGCTTTTGCCCAAGTTTCCCGGGTAGGTTTTGTTCTTGTCCTTCAGCGGCTGCCGTTCACCTGAAGGGCACAAGCGAAAAAAGGGTGTAGCACTGCTCTTTAAGTTCTCACTGCGGGGGAGTATGTTTGCCAGCAGAAGAGCTCGCATAAAAATGTGTCTAATAGTGCTTTGAACTGGGTTCTAGAAGGAGCGTGGACAACCGTCGGAGGAAGGTTATTCCACTCGGCTACTACACGAAATGAGTGTTCCCTCTGAGCTTGAAAATCTTCTTACCATGTCCCCGCCGTGTGTTTGCTGGCTCAACGGTGAAATCCTGTTGGCCAAACCTTGTTCAAACAGGGCATAAGTAGGAATTAGGTTTCCTCGTAGGCGGCGATACTCGAGGGGAAACAGGTCAATCGCCGTGAGAAGCATTTCGTAGTCCACGGATTTAAGGCCGGCAAACATTTTCGTAGCAGCCCGCTGGACGCGCTTAATGAGGGTTGCGTCCTTCGTGCGCCCTGAGTAGACAACTTGGTTGGCGTATTCAAGAAGCAGTCTGAAGTAGACCCCACAGAGTATTTGGAAGTCCGTGCCTGTGATACGGGAGAAGGTGCATCCAGGAACTCCAATGGAGGCCGGCGCTGGAGAAGAGTAGATCGAGCCTACTTTCACTCGGGATGTTCTGTCTGATAGTAACACCTTGATCCAGTGTAGGATTTTCCCTTGAATCCCGTAAGACTCGAGTTTGTGGAGCAGCGGTGCATGTGGGACCCGGTCGAATGCTTTTGAGAAGTCAAAAAATATGGCATCTGATATGGGTCCCTCGTCCTTTGCTTGGGCTACGCTGTCCATAAATACGAACATGTTCGTCACGCAAGGACGGTTTGGGAGAAATCCGCGCTAAAATGGAGAAAGCGTTCAGGAGGTCCATATATTAGAAGCAAGCTAGAGACTCTGGTGGACGACCACAGTTTCCTGTCCCCTAGTCGGTTCGGCGTGGTAGCTGGAACAAAGAAAGTGAAGATGATAAGATCCGGCATCGGGGTAAGTCATTCCCTTTTGTTATAGCTGACCCGCTATGCACACCTGTTACCTGCTTCCCGCCCAAAAAGAGCCGTCTATGCCCCTCAGTTGATCAGCAAGACAGAGAATAGACGTCAGCGCCTGTGTTTTATGCACGTAATGTAGGCACCAGGGACACTGATTCTTCGAAGGCAGGTGTTCACGAAAATTTCCGTGGATGGAAAACAGAAGGGAAGCTTATGAGCCGAAGCCCAGTAAGCAAGGCTGTACATCAGCAGTGCTTACATATAGATCAATCAAACTATCAGACACCGTGCACTACACCTGCCTTTGAGATGGGGCACCGGCGTACCGTTCGGTAGACTGATTGCCTGAGGAGGGAAATCCCCCTTTGGGTCGACTACAGTGCGCGTTCTGGAATGGTTTGAAGTCTGGCTTCGGAGGTTGGTGTTATTGAACAGGGCCGAAAAATAGCCACTGATTCCGGAGTGGAAGAGCTTGTCTTTGCATTTATGGTATCCGTGAGGCATTCCAAGCAGAAAAGGCTCGCGCTTAGGAGTCGCCTGTGGTAAGAAAATTTCCGGGGCACAGCCCCACTTTCCTGTTGCCCTAAGCTCACAGCTTCGACAACGGTAACGCAAAATTTCAGCAAAGAAAGCCACAGAAGGCTACGACATTTTGTCACTGAGCAAATAACCTCGAACATAGTATGATGGAATTAAAATAACCAAGTCTGAGGAAAATCCTACAGGAAGTTCTGCAGTGGCCGAACGGCCATCCACTTTCTGGACTCAAGGACATTAAAAAAGGGGAAGGATAAGAAGTTATCCAAACTCCTAGGTCTTTGTGGCGACCAACCACCAAAGCGCGGAAAATATTTGAATGATTTGCGGACGGAGGATATCGAAAGTCTTCCGAGAGGAGTGGCTGTGGATCAAAAGGTGCAGGCATCGATGACGTGATTGAAACAACTGTTGCACCATACATTTAAACCAACGACCCGGGTGGGAGAGCACAAAGCGGACCAACAAAAGTTAAGAATAGCGTGGGTCTCAGTGACGACATTTTTGAGACTCCGCTGCAGACATTAAGGTAAGATGAAACTCAGAGACCGGTGCGTGTTTTAAGAAGCGGTTGGTGGTAAATTCAGCAAGCCATCCAGATAGTAGATATCGAAAACTAAACTGATCTCGTCGATCGGTTGGGAATTAATAGGGCAGTAGTTCAAAGAAGGGGGAAATTTACTAGTGATGACCTCAGTACTAGTTTTGTTCCCAACTTCTGGAGATATGATCAAGGTGGAAGGCTATTGGACTCGTGCTGTAAGAATGGAGGAGGGGGGCTGGCTGGAGAGCGGGCTGATCATCTGGGAGTCGTTCTCAGGAATAACAATAGAAACAAAACTGGCAAAGCCACTCCTCTATGGTTTCGTCACAAACCCTGGATACAAATCGCTTAATGCAGAAATGGCTACGCGGAAAGCGAAGCAAACGAACTTTTGCGCTTCTGATCACGCCTTCCTCACCAACTGCCCACAAAGAATCATAAAGTGAGCTGTCAGCATTCAAAAGGCCTTCCCAAAGATCAAACGTATCTCCGAGGATCGCCATCCGAAGGCGCGGGAACATGGCCACAACAGTCCTGTAGGGAAAGCGCAAAACAAGATTCCGCTTGGCAACAGCTCAGCCTACCGCAAACTTATGGCCAACCCGATGGTGGTTGTGGACGCTAACACTCCCAAAAGCGTGCTGGCGCACTCAGCCGCGGCTCGGGATTGCCGTTTCTACACAACCACCGCAAACCTCCGACTAACAACGACAAAGATGCTTGGGGGCAAGCCTTGCGGAGACACACCGTCTACCGTATGTGAAATCATCATCCATTATTTCCTTGGTGGGCGACAAGGACGCAGCGGTGAACTCCACACCCAATTCACAAGTTCTAGGCTGGATTGGTTCAGCTTTGCAGAGACAAGCTGCGAAGTCCACCGACAGATCAACCACAAGCGTTAACCTCGATCACGGGACTGTTGGGAGAGCTTCACAATCACTGAAGATGCAAAACCTCCAGCCTCCAACTCCACTCCATCGAAAGTGGCCTGTCCGATTGTGGACACAGTTGTCCCTCAAGACACCGGCGGCCAAGGCTGCAAACCTCAAAACATTGTACCGGAAAATCCTACGTACACCAAGTTGATCCCGCTGATCGCGGACAACCTGGGGGGCCACACGACTACAAAAGGAAATCGACTGCGGCCAAATAAGCCATGTAAGCCTTGCCCAATCGAAAAACTGCTTCCTGAGCTCAAGGTGAAGTCCTCTACAAAAACAACCATCTTGGGAATGTCACCAAGAGGACTGTACCTCGGTGGTGGAATCCAATGCACAATCGACCCGGCGAAGCCTTACAAAAGCATCTTTCCAACCAAACCGCGCCAGAAAGCCTAAGAAACCAAACGAACGCATGTTCACCTCAAACCCTTGAACAAAGGCAAATACACTCGTCCAAAAGGTGCTACCGCACGAGCTCCAAATATTATTCATCGAAATTTTCAACTACGAGTGGAAGAAACGCTTCACACGAAGGTAAAAAACATACGCAAACCGGACTGCCGGGTGGAAAAACACCCCTGCAAACAAAGAGCAGCCCTTGGAAACACCAAGGCAAGAAGAAGACTAGTACGCCGCAAAGGCTCTTCGGAGCCTTGAAGTCAAATCCGGCGTACAGCCACTAAATCTGCTAACCTCTCTGATGACGCAGATTCCGGCCCCCCACCTTCGGACGCTGCGGAAATAGTGTAGAGGTGCTTGTCCACAAACTGCTTCAGTCTTTTCGAAAAAGCTTCGCGATACCAAACACAGCTTCCCTCAATCAATCGCCCATCATCGCACTTACGGAGACCTGGCCCGCGCCCGACATATCTGGTGGGGAGATGTCGATGGAAGGCCACACTACTTTCCGTGCTGATTCGAAACGCAGGAGGGCAGTTGGTGCTGCTTTACACTTACATGTGGCCCCGCTCATCCCGATCGTCCTCTCAGGCACCATTCCTACACATTTTTGTAATGCACTGTGGATTCAAATCACGCTGCTTGGGACCGATTCTCTTCTTCTCAGCATGGTCGACCGTTGCCCTTTAAGGTCACCGAAAATGGCCAGTCCCTCAAACAAACCCTTGAGAAAAACTCCTCCAGAAACCACTTCACGCATCGCTTGCTGGTGGATGATTTTAACGCCCCAAAGGCCTTTCTGATGGAGCGCCAGCACATCAAGTTCAACAGAGCGCTCGGACTCAAAATGTCACCCATCAGTTGCCTGACAGGCCAACTACCATCTCTGCTGGATTTGGCCATCATCAACGAGACATTTCGTTCATTAAGTGTTAATTGAATCTCCACTGGGGCACTGTGACCACCAGGTGCTAATCTTTGATTTCACCTGCTACTGGGCCAGAAACCCGGAACCGCAAACGCAGACTCGAAACTTCCGCCGCGCAGAATTCTCAGAAATGCTTATCCTTATTAACCAAACTAAACTGGGGCCAGCTTTTGTAGAGTTGTAGATGGCAGTACTCCAGAAAGTGCACGAGGCTTACGAGGTGTCCGTCCCAGAAAGACCAGCGCGCAGTCAAGGAGAGCAAAAGCCGCCCAGAGGGCTTAGTTTTTTTAGAAACGGGGCCCGAGGTATTCTTCGAAAAGACTACAGGAGACAGTAGATGAGATGGCATTTTGTAAATTGCGGAACTGGTGTAAATAAGAAATCCGCCAATGGAGCACACGAAAATAAGTCACAGTCCTATACCTCACAAGGAAAAACTATATTATGATATTTAGGTAAATAATACACCACCGAAGAAATCAGCCAACCGACTTCTTCTTGAGGGACAGAAGCTTGGAACCCACGAGTGACCCAATAGTGGTATCTGAAGCCTACAGAGAACAGTATTATTGCTTGTATTCTGTCCTAGCAACCTTGTCACATCCAGTCCTCACAAGATGTAACTAACAACGGCCTCTAACCGACTTGGTCTTTACGGAGGAGGACGTTCAGCAACCCTTGCAAAAGACAAACACTTCAGCTCATTGGGGCAAGAGGAGGTCTATCCAAGCCTCTTGAAGAACCTCACACACAAGAATCACTCACATTGGCAAAGCATTTCCATCCGATGTTTCGTCAGTCGCTCGACGAAAGCAACCTTCCCTCTGCTTGAAATGAAGCGAGTGCCACGCCAATCTACAGATCTGGTGACCGCATATCGCCCGGCAGGTATAGGCACATTACACTCACTAGCCTTCCGTGCAGGTTGATGGAAAGCGTTACGAATCAGGCCATTTTAACTCACCTCATTACCAATAACTCCGTATCACCGGCGCAGGGAGGATTCCTCCCAAATTGTTCCTGAGTGAAGAAAACACTCATATTTATAGACCGATTAGCCCAAGCTACGCAAAAAAGACTCATATCGGATGCCATGTATTTCAACTTTTCAAAAGCGTTTGATCGAGAATCACACGCTCCACTGCCCCAAAAACACGAGCCCCGTGGGATATGAGTATGAATTCTACGCTGGATTAAGGAGCTCTATCGGAGAACACACCATGTGAATTTAGGCTTTGTCTACACTTCCTCGGCACCAGCCTCCAGTAGAGTTCCTCAGGGCTCTGTCTTGGGACCACTCCTGTTACTGATCTACATCAACGACCTTCCAGGTGTTCTATAAAGTCCATGTCTACTTTCTGCGAACGACTTGAATTCCTGGGGTTCAAGTGCCATTGCCTTCCAAATGGATGTAGGCGCTGCAAAGAAGTGATCGCTGGACTGGTACCTTCCGCTGAATGATGAAACGTGCGTCCATATGTCATTTAATTCGGGAAAACCATAAAAAAAAGCACCGTTGTTGTTTGCCTGTAGCTGGATTGGACTTGTCCCAGTTGTCACTCGTCTGGCAACACCAAGGAATACAAACGAATGACAGCAGTCATTTCGTTTTTTTAAATATTCATGGGTAGCCTGGAGGTACTGTGCAAGGCTCACGGCTGGCATCGACGTGCAAGGCTTGGCCGCCTTCTTCTTAGCTGGGTTGCATCACCCCAATTCCACTTCATCATCCAGACATAACACACGTTTTTGAAGCAATCATATACACATAAAACGTAATTTTCTCATTATTTCCTGATTACCAGTGGTCACAGCTAGCGCCTACTGGATGTTTTTGCCGTGCATCATTCGTTTCTTGGGGCTGACAGCAGTCACTCGGTGACTGGCCACCCATACTCTTACCTCCCTGTTGAGTTG
The DNA here is from genome assembly GCA_004794785.1 of Opisthorchis felineus. Taxonomy (NCBI): domain Eukaryota; kingdom Metazoa; phylum Platyhelminthes; class Trematoda; order Opisthorchiida; family Opisthorchiidae; genus Opisthorchis; species Opisthorchis felineus. Next base: position 87,050 of record SJOL01007384.1, read on the forward strand.
AGGTAGTAGATTCCAGTTAAACTACGGTTCTTATCCATTATCTCGGAAGCTGTCGCCCAACCGCTTATTATTTTTCCGCTGTCCCTGTTTATATTAGCGCCCCCTTTGCACAACGGAGACCTTTTGATTGGAACTTTGCTGAGCTTAAAACTACCGCCATTTAATCCACTATGTAATCGCCTGTTCCAACTAGTCCAACGGCTAGCCTCCCTGCTAGCTAACTCGGTGGCTAAGTCCTTACCTTCCCTAAACTAGGCACATACCCTGGCCAAGCTAGTACTTGGTTTCTAGGTCAGCCAACAAAATCCACCCTTTCCTGGTTTCATTTAGCTTGCTGTCATCCGCTTTTAGATTTTTCTCCATTGGACACCTTGTTATTTGATGCCTCCTTGCACTCATCAGACGCTACTGCTCTCATCCTATTCCTTCTTCCTTCCTCATTCCCACTCTTTCCAAGCTTCAAACTTCGGCTGCAGTCGCGCAGACGCCCCATACAACCGTTATTCATTCAATCTGGCTTGTCCGCGGTCTACATTGACATGGTCCTCCAAATGAATCAAAATTATCGATGACTCTACACTGGCTTAACTCTACCTGTGTCCATCTCCTCGTCTAACCCAGATCAAGCTGTCACGGAAATGCGTATCCCCTGTCCGATTGCGGCAACCTTGACGACCGTTATGGGGCTGTCCAGAAACCGAAGTATGTCAGTGCAATGATGGCATGGCACTGCCATACCCAGTCTGCTGGCACTCCCGCAACTGCTTTCTTCAGAATCTCGACCTCAGCCTCTCGCCCACTTGAGCCTGTAATCGCAACCACAAAC
>SJOL01007384.1:92529-116395 GCA_004794785.1 Opisthorchis felineus
CTTGGGGCAATCTCACAGGAATCTTGCAACTACCAACTAGAGGTACAGAATGTCCAATGATACCGCGGATATTAACATCTGTAGGCTCTATCACAACACTGGGGTAAAATGCAGTTAGAGCTGACTGTGGAATGATGGACTCAACACTACCAGTGTCAACAATGAAATCATGTTTTTGACCAGAAGCGGATATCAAAGTTTTAAAAACGTGTGACGAATTTTAAGTCAAAATAGCTAGAGAAAGGGTAGAGATATCTTCAGTTAATGCTCTCAGGCCAGTATTAGGATCAAAAGTTAATTGACACACTTTTTTGGACTTACAGACAAGTTGAATGTGTCCCGTTTTCCCGCAGATAAAACACTTTGCTTGCTGTGAGGGCATGAATATCTGGACTGACTTCGTCCACAAGATTCACATTTCACAAATTTTTGAACCTCTGAATTGGAATTACGATCTGTGAAGCGACGTATTGATGAATTTGGAGCACGAAAATGTGTTCGAGGTTTGAATTTGCATCCTCGCAGTATTCATTTTAGAATAATTCAACAACACTGCTTCGTCAGTCTTCGTTATCTGCTTCACATCTTCATACTGCCCGCATATTTTCCGAATAGTTTGGAATTTTTGATCTGGACAGACCAGCAGCTTCTGTTGTAATTCGGGCAATTGAATACCAGCAATGAGTCTATCACGCAGTTGATCTTCTAACTGGGCACCGTAGTCGCATTTGGTTGCGTGTGTCTGTAACTGCAATACAAAATCCCGAACCGACTGCGAATGGGAGCGGGTCAACATACTGAACCTAACTCTTTCGGCTGCTACGAAGTTAATCGGTTTGAAGTGTTGCAGAACTTTTTTCTTCAATGTATTATAGGACATGTCAGTTGGAGATTAAGGATATACCAAATTCTTGATCAACGTATACGCCTCCTTATTATCATCCATATCGGATTTTGTAAGACACCATATGTCAAACCGTTCCAAATAATCCTCTACGTCTCGCGCAGTTGATTTGATATCTAATGGTCCCATGTCGGCAGGCATGATGAATTTTTCCAATCGCGACGCCAAAATATGCCAGTTGAGTTGAGCACGTATATCGGTATAACCAGACGAACTAGAAATGCAGAATTTAGCACAGCGTAACAAGTAGCACGTATGTATTCGAATTTTATGTGTGTATACAGCACTCGGAATATTATAACAAGAGAATGACGAATAAAGCAATGAATAGAGTATCATTCATGTTCATCAAATATTATTATTATTATTATTAACATCTGCATCCTCAGTCAAGCTGGTGAAAAGAAGCTGGTAGCTACGCAACAGGGATTGGTTATGATCATCCTTCCTACGACTGCCTTATGAAGCAAGTGCTTCGAGGATAGCTTCAACCTGGTTGGCTAACCAGCGGTTGTGAAGATTTTGCGATGGTCTAGGTGTCAGCGTATATGTGAGATGCGCCTGTGGATTCCTCTGCTCTTTCCAGCACAGCAAGCCCAAGCCACCGTCAAGCTCGTGATTACATTGTATAGTTTATCACGGCGTTTTTTGCCGCAAATGACTAACCAACGATGACTTGCATAGTTTGGATGTGCTGTCCTCACAAGGCTTGCCTCATACTGAGCGTCCCTATCGTTAGTGTGCAAAGGGGCTGCCAATGTCTAGCGGAAGCTGCAATCTGGAGTCACTTTTGTTTTTCTAGTTTTCTTTTAAGGGCAAAGGAATCAACATTTACTGTCGGGCTGGCAAAATGTTTAGCATTGTTTATTTTGTAGGGGTTAACGGCCCAATGGAGTTTCTAGTGAGCAGAACCAATCACTAATGTAAGTCAGATATAATGTAACAGGGAGAAAAATCCAAGCAAATCTTGACTCGCAGTTCACAACAGGAGATTCCGTAGTTCCGTATTTCGCTGAACCACCACACCAAGAAGAGAAAGTTCTACTTTCCTGGCATTCCAAATCTCCGGTGGTCGCAATATTATTCCACTGACGTGAATAAATTCGTCCAGTGTTTGTAGTTAAAATTGTTTGTTCACGTTTAGAGTTAGTACAGCCAATGATAGCCAACCGGCCGTCACAACAACAGTCACTCAGCAAAAGACCCAAAGTCACGGGTGGTTGTTGTTGTATTTCATTAAGACAAACTTATGCAGTAATGTGACCGATATTCATAGAGAGAAAGGAGATGATACTGAGCGTGAAAAATAGCAGTTTACAAGTGCTACAATTTTACTGTCAAGGTTGGGTGTGTTCCACGCCTTCTCGTTTAACTGATATGACCCTTCATTCGTGCCCCTAGTGTGCGATGTTCGGATATAGTCTGGACTTTGAAAAGGGCACCCGAGTAATTTGAAACCCATTCAGGGCCCACTTTACTCAGTTAGAGCGGAAAGTGCTTGCTTCCTTTTCCTTGTAACCATTTGCGTGAAGAGACAAGCACGCAACTTCTTCGACAACAGCAAATAGGAGCAATTTTTCCAGTTTAAGAGGCGTGCTGTTTTTGAAAACTAAGCTCCGATTGATATTTTTATACTCCTTTGTTTGCCTGCCTACACGTGACGCATTAGAGTTCTTGAACTTAGGCCAGGGAGTTGAAATAACCCCTTTTCAGCCAACGGATAAGGGATGAAAAGTGCCGGGTTTTCGTTCAGGGATGACAGTCCGCTCTTGACTTTCATCCAGACAGCTACCTTTGTGTTTGCGTCCGCAAACGCCTTCGGAAGAAGTACCAGTTTTTCCTTTGGTGGCCCAGTTAAAGGAATATTTTCACAGTTTTCCGACTTGGAAGTGAGGATTTGGCTTCAGTCTCGGCAGGTGTCCTTTTGATCTGCGGAATTTAGAGCACCCTTATCGGAAATGCAGATGGGGCAGACTAAGGCTCAATAAGAGCTGGACTGCAGTTCTATTTGATCATTTAGAAAATCCAAACGTAAAGCACCACTAAGTCAGACATGCATTCAACGTCGCATCCAACGTTTTAGATTAGGCGGACATCCGATTAATTCACATCTTTTGTGGTTCGAAGGTATTTTCAACAGAGCGTGGTCTGTCAAAATCTGACTCACTTTTGGGATCACGCGGGCATACAGCATCCTGAATCGGGGTTTCTCACGCCTGGGTTGCTCTTGTGTCCAGATTTTAAACTAAATGACACGTGTTGACTCACTGAATTGGTAGGACAGCAAGAGAATCTGTTAAGGAAATCAAGCGAAAAAAGAAACCAGCTTCTACCGGGGATCAGTTTTGCGGGACAGTGTTAGGTGCTGCTAAAACAGCCTTGTCCTGTTTAGGAGAAATGTGTGCAGCTTCTTTACGGGCGTCTGTCATGTTGGTGTACGCGGTAATGGTGGATGAATTCTATTCAAGGCCTTTGGGGGTTTGCAGATGTGGTTGCAGAACAGGTTAGTGTTCGTCACTAATTAAAATACAAGTGAGGTATGTCAAGACCTCATGTCTTTACTTACTGGCGAGGTGAACTGGTTAAACAGCGTGAAGTATTCTACCAAATCAAGGCCACTTTAGTTTCATTTCTAGAACCCTTACGCTCAATCCAGGTTGTCTATCCCACCAGTTCGGTTGCTGATTACTCCCTTGTTCGCGAAGAGTAGAATGGTTTTTGTCGTAGAAACTAAAGCAGTGGCCGATTCTTCGTGATGAAAAATGATTTTCATCATCGCTTGTTGCGCAGTAGGACTTTAACTGAAGCCAAACGCCAGATATCAAAGCATTTTTGAGCAACTTTTACTTTTGATATGTCATTGCAAAATCCCATCCTTCGTACTTCGATAAACCAGCAAGAGATAATCAAGTCGTTTTTTGCTTATTTAACCTATGTTGTGCAAGAAGTTTCGTTTTCCAGCCGTTTTGTTGAACCAGTTTGGTTTCTGAGTTGCAATCACGTCCATGATTGTCCATTTATTTTTTATCCCAACTTTTCCGAGACTCCAGTGACCTTGAACAGCGGACCAAACAAACAACGGGTCTAGACATAAGGAATCCTTTTACACAGCAGTCACGTATACGAAGTTGTACGTACTACTTTGTGAAACACGAATGCGATCTACCTAGCCGTTTTTTTTCGGGATAACGTTCATCCAAGATAGCTAGCTACGACCGGATTTGGCGACGCAGTTCGAGCAGTCAACTCATCTGTGGCATACAATAGACTGGTGGGACAATAATGACCGTTCATAAATCTGTGCAAACACTCTTCTCCTAAGGTGGTTAAGCGGTCTGTTCCGGACAACTTTCTCCAGAGCAGTGAGTAGTTCAAAGGCATCACGTACTAGTACAAATTTGTTCCACTTTTGTGGTTATATTCACTAACCATGGTGGTATTCCTCCTTTTGCCGATCGGTTTTCACTCTCTGCCTAGTTCTGGAGAACGTAAAAGCAGATGTACTAGTCATTGCTATCATTTGTTGAGTCCGGCCCGTCCCGGTCCATGGATTTGTTGAGACTGATTGTCGTATGAAATCTCTGAATGCCATCTTGAATGCCGGTCCGCGCATTTGTTTTGTTCGGGACAAGTGAGAGTAGGTGGTAGTGCAAGCAGTACCCAGTCCTGATTAATTAGGCCTGACGGGCTAGTTCAGTTATAACGTCGGAGTTTAATTACAATGCAACCCAGGATAAATGATTGAAAAGTTTTAAGCGAATGTGTCCTATGCTGCGTTTAAACAAAGGGAAGAACTGACTTTCCAATTAAAATGATAGTGAAGTGGTGTTACGTATGTCGTTGCAACTGCCAGTTGTAGTCTGAGCGACACCCAAACCACCAATCAGTTGCCCACCTCCGATGGATATGCATTGAGAACCCCAAGGACTGGCGTACATGAACGATGAACATGCCGGAAAAGATGTGCATCACAAAAATGTGACGAGCAGTCCAGTAACGAAAGCTATCCAGGCATGCACAGGGAGAGATGTTTTGGTGATGTTTTATTTAAGAAATATCTACAGCCGTCAAGAAAGCTTAATGAGACAGGTGGACGTATGGAAAACATCGCCGAAAGTAGATCAAACATGACGCGGCTAATGTAAACTCAACAGACGTTTGTCAGTAAGCTTAAAAATGGTAAGGTGCCATAATCAAGTATAAGTTATGAGGTATGAACTGGATGCGAGCTGCTGGCAGGCAACAAACGGTGTAAAAAATGATATGCATCGCTGTGTGCTGGACAAATTCACTTTTGTTCCGCTGTTTTACTCAAGTCCAGCACAGCTTTTAGTTGCGCAATGCAAAACTCATCAAGGCAGGAACTTTCACCTGGGCTACACATGTGGTTCCTGTAATTTTGTTGACATTTACCTGCACGTGTGCATTTCCTTAGTCAAGAACGCTTGCAAATGTATCATAGTTTTTCATCCCTTAGTCCATCAGAGAGAAATATAGTCAACATAGCGGAATACACTCATTTGCAAACAAATTTGGTTTTGCGAGAGACTCACCTGGAACCCAGCTGAATCTCTCGTTCGTGATGATTCCAGGCAACTGCACTTCTTCCCAAATTGCAGGTAACAATGTGCAAATGGTCTCGATCTAAGTGATCTACTATATACATATACATGTATATATATCCACTATATATCTATGTTTATGGCATTGCTCTCACTGTAAATTGTCTTTCGTCGTGGCGATAAGTTTTCCAATTAAATCAGCACATTCAGTTGCCTGGAAACATCAGAAACGATAGATTCAGCTGGGTTCCAGGTGAGTCTCTCGCGAAACCAAATTTGTTTGCAAATGAGTGTATTTCGCAAATTCCGTGCAATTTAGTTTCAAGTAGAACATAAGGTTGACGGAAACTCGGGGACTGCGCCTACCTGAAGAGTCCCAAGAAAGGCGAAACCGGTCGTGGGCTGTCGAAGAATTTTCAGCAACCTTATTAATAGTGCATCACGAATGGTCAATATAATTCTTGGTCTTCTTTATTGTGCGAACGGGCATTTCGTTCCTTTTCTCCCGATCATCTGACTGTAACCATCCTAACTGTTTTGTTGGAACAGACGAAAGCCATTGTTTGTGGTCAAATTACACCTAACTTTAAATGGGTGCACTCTCTTCTATTCAACCAGCGGGTGTTTCAGATGAATTGAGCCTTGTTGCCCAACTCGTGCAGGACACAGACATGTCACACTCCATCTGGATTTTTGAAAGCATTCAACATGGTTCATTATAGCACTCTTCTATACAACGGAAGCTGCCTAATGTTAGCCAGAATTGCGTCACTCAAGCCTCCTTTACTCCGCTTTGGATGGTGAACAGTAAATTCCAAGGGAACTGTACAGTGCTACAAGGTAACCTTGTTGGAACTTACCGAAAGAGCGGAGACAACCATCCAAAGATGGTAGCCATCGGGCTTGGCCGTAGGAACCCTTTCATTTTTGTCTCTACGTCAGGACGCTGTGAAGAGATTTTAGTTCAGCCTGGATCGGAATGCCTCTACTATCGCATCTGTGTATCCTGATTGACCATTCATCACCTTGTCTTTTTGACATGTGTACCTAGTTGGCCATCGTTTGCACTTATGGAAAGCACATTTAAAATACGCTAAATTTGAGTCAGCAGCGTTTTATCGATTAAGGCCTCCCTAAACTGCTACAGTTTGGAGCCAAGATTTCGATATTGTAAGCTAGCGGAAATATGTACCAAACCGAGGAGGCTTTATACTTGTGTGTTAGTCACTAGCAAAAGCAGATCAATTTTGGCAAATACACTCATTTGCACATCAGTTTGGTTTTCACAGGAGACTCAGTTTAATCTCTCATTTATGATGTCCCTACTCAACTAAATGTACTGCACAAACGGCACTTCATGATTCAGTTGATACGATATTCCGGATATCTCAATATATTTTCATAAAGGATACTACTCACAAAGTTGCTGTCAAAGGGTTTTCAGGAACGTTGTGATTATTTCCCCTAATGAAAACAGGTCAAACATGCATTTCCTTACTCTCTACTCAAGACAGTGTAAGTGTTTTTGTCCCGCAGTCTAATGGTTTCGAAAGAAACCAATAAACCTTTGCTCCTCAAAAGACATGGTAGAACGCCCCTGATTCATGCCTAACAACTCCGTAAAAATGAGAATCTCCCGCATTCTGAGGCCCAAGTTAGAAGAAATCAACAGTGTTATTGAACTAGTGGAAGGACCAATCGTAAACTTCTCTCTCTTATTTCGGTAGCACAACAAAGTGAATCAGTTTGAACTTCCATCGTTGCATATGATGATGTATTATCCCTTTTTTCAAATCTAAACAACTTTTTTTCAGAGAGGCAAACGATCGTAACGATACTGTGAGAGGTTGTTTTCTTGGAACTTAAGTGGTTTAAATCGCACTGATCTTCAGCGTTGGTTAGCTGTGAAAATAAGCTGCTCTCAAACGTTGGACGCCTGCATTTGCATTTGGTTTTTTCGTCGAGTTAAAAACTCACAATTGTTTCTTGCTCATTCATCTGCTTAGGAACAAATGTACTCTCTACTTTTGGATGTTGACTTTACTGTGGATAATGATGACAATGGTGTGATAAGATGTCTTAGTTTAGGGGGACGCTGAGTTCCATTACTACAACTCTCGCGATAACGTTCTATCACATTGTTGTGGTAAAGTTTTGATCGTGGTAAAGCTGTCGGTGCACTAATCAGAGGCTATCTTGTTGCACAACATCAATGCAAAATAACATTTAATGTTGCTCGAATTATAAAGAACTGGGAATATTTTCATGGTAAGCATGCTTACCGCCCACAGTTGCCAGCTGCTGGCTTGTAACCCATAATTAGTGCAAAAACAGCGTATGTTCACGGTCATACACGTGCTTTGCTACTGAGGAATAGTTCATCAATACAGTCTGTTCTGTGTGCGTTTTTGTGGTTCGTGTATTTTATTGATCGTATGTCAACAGACTTATCCGTGCTTAGGGGAAGTCGGCACTTGACGCCATATTTATAGCTAAGTTGGGTGGTCACAACCTTCCCGAATTCATCTGCAAAGTGCTACAATACCTGCTATGACAAAGTCCCTTTTTTATCCGAGTGCTGCACTCTTTTAACTCGTCCCTCGTCAGGCTTCAGTTGGCAGGGATCTTCTCAAAAAGAAACTTGCTGATTCGGTGGTAAGATGTCACCATCAAGGACTCACTAAACTGGCGAAGGTAAAACCTCGCCGGAGACCCAGTAGAGCGTGTGTTGTCTGTCACTGAAAGTCTACTAAACTTACTAGTTGCAACGAATTTCCCAACCTTGACTTCGTCTAGTGGGACGTTTGCTGCGACTAGAAAAAACTTTATCGAACATGAGGCACGAACGGTTTATCATCTTCAGGCTCACGCGGAGAAATACACTGTTGTTACTGTTCAAGCATTCTCCCCGCTGTCAAGAAGAAATGAGCACACTACTCACTCGGAAAATATGTAATGCTTTAAAACGTCACGAGATCGAAAGCACCACAGTGTTGGAGAAATTAGTTTTCGTTTACTCCTTGTAATAAGCTTTATATACTGTGGACAGATGTATATTTGGCCAGAGTGCACTCTTTTAAACGAACTCTGACCAATTTATCTTGACTGTCTCAATAATAGCCCAAAGGCGTTTTATATATTTCATTAACCTACCAATCAGTTTTTGCCTTTACCATCTTTTCGACCGACGGAGGTATCTGTTTGGATCAGGTCTGGCCAGAAGATCTTAGAAAAATATGAGTTGACCTGATTTCACGAGGTCTATCATCAAATGCGCATGCATATTCTTCCTGAGACCGGACAATTTTCTGTCTTTTATTAAGCCTTCTAATAGATGACGGAACGTCTCGTTCCACTTGAGCGTTTTTGCGCACTCCACCAACGCATGCCTCTTTGAAAGAATGCGCTTTGAAGATCATGTTTCACGTGTTGTTAGCACGTGGAATGAACATTATATCCAAGCGTGGTGGTAGCATTTTCAGCCCGTTTTCTGTTTATTTGTTAATTTGCGTTTGTATATCCTTATTGCACTTTTTGTGTGTAATCGGCTCGTCTCCATTGATTTCAACATTATCAAATTACTGACACCTTAGTGTGCCTTAGAAACTGCAAAATTTCTTGAGATTCCCACGCAATGTCCTCCTGAAAATCATTCGACTTTAATGATTTCTAAAAATACGGGCTTCGCAATCTCACTGAACACAAATTTTATTGGAGTAGTAGTAATAACACCTGCACCATTGAGTCGGAAGCCTTCGAGAATGATGAATATCTTCCAACAGATGGATGTTTCCGCAACTTTCAGGTTAGGTCCCAGCGCCAAAATATTTCAAGGATATTCTCTCACTGTGCATCCAAGAAGTGATTCTGGGTAAAACAAGCTTTGGAATTTGGATTTATCGCATTTTTTCTTTTGGAAAAATGCTCAGGACCCCTGGAATCAATAGGGATGAATATTCTTTTTTTCTTCCAAACGGACCTCCGTTTACAGCTTCCCAGACTATTCTTAGGCTATTCATAACTAGACTAAAAATCGGAAGCTTTTCGCAGACTGTTTTCTACTCCGGACAGCGATATACACAATGTTTAGTTTACACAGTTTATATGGTAAGTCGGACATGTTCAATGTTGGCCGAGTATTTCAGCACTGACGTGACGTGCCACAAGATTCGGCAGTCCACATCATCCTAAAAGAACTCACCGGTAAAAGTCAAAGGTACTCATTGATTTTTGAGTGTTCCCTGGATTCAATGGTACGTAGGCAAAGGGTTGAATATTCCTCAGACTGCCACTCTTCCGAAAGGAAATTGTAAGTCTAGGATTCCTCTGAGGATTTCTGTCTGAAGAGAACTCAACATACTATACACAGAGGTGAGAGCAATGAATTTTTAGGCATTTCCTCCGTGATTGTTCCTTAAAAGCCATTTTAAAATTCACATAAGCTGAAAATCTCTTACTATTTACCTGTCCCCTTGCCGTAGGTAAAGAACCTCCGATGCGACAAAAAGAACACTGTAATCTAGAAGTTTTCCATGAGCCAAGCAGAATCTCAAAATAAATAGGGGGTTCCCTCAATGACGCCATGGGGAGTATTTGGTTTGATCGATATCATTGTCGGTTTGTTTGTACACGTATAACGACGAATAAAGGAGAGGCGGAAATTGCCGTCTGTGAGGTGGAATAGGTTGACACTCCAAATGAGCTAATCCTTCTGCTGGAAAGTTTACCAATATCTTTTAAGAGGTTGATAATAGACTGTGTGTCCGGAAGCGAAATATCTGAAATAACACGAAAAACAAGGGGGAACAACTCAGCCACTCGCAGTAGTTTATGAAACATCGTTCACTGGTAAAACACGATGGCAACTTGAAACAGTTTAAGTGGACCGTGAAGGCATAGATCAAAAAGCAACCAAAATTACTTGTACCGTTATCCTGTTGATAGTTCCAAGAACGATATGCTACCTAATATTATACACAGAATGATGTTCCAATTTGAAGAGGGAAATGATAGAAGATGAATGCGATTACACTTCCCTCGTTCTTGACGGGCCATCAGAAAAAATGACAAAGATCAACCTGTATTAGGCAGTTCCCCCCTATGTGGAGGAACTAAAGGAAGAACGAAGACAGTTTTTGAAAAAAAACTGTCTTACTACTGTGAGTGGCATATTGGGAAGACCATCCTTAGCAGACATCAGCATACAGAATAAACCACACTGAGGAAATTTCCTGCAGCTTGTGCCAGATGTGAATACTCTGGAAAGACGACATTCCATGTTGGACAACGGGCCAATTTATGAGGGTCATTTCTATGAGAATCCCGTTCAGAAAGAACTAACGCAGTCATACTTTCCGCGTGTTAAATCGCGTTACCCGTATTCTTCTTACTACTGTACATCTTGTGGTCAAAAAGCATTTTCTTCAGTTCTCTTGGACTTTGCTGGCTAGTTTGAGCTACGTCTGTTGTGTACAGTGGTTTGTCGTAGTTCTGGCTTTAATACTGCCAACTCCCTCTGGTGTGCATGGCACGACTACACTTGGCTGCACTGTTCACAGAGCATGATTTATTTTACTTGAGGAGATTACTTATCATATCAATGATGTATACATTTTATCCGGGCAATTCGAATGAGATCGGAAGCCAGAAACTATGTAGAGATGCCGGTAGCTTGACACTGATCAATGCAAACTGGATAAATCAACTGAGAAAGTACGAAGACAATTTGTTCGTCTCGCAAAACCTACGAAACAGCCATTTTAAACTTGTGTTGAAAGTTTTCTGGAAAGCACAAACGATCAGACAAAAAGTTCTCAGAATTCGTCCACGTTATGGGATCTTCCAGGATCCGAAAATACGACGAATGCCCTAGGGGAACGGAGAAGTTGCTATCCCCTGAGGAGCGGTCTCTCCAGCATGAGCCAACTGTACGCTTAATTGAGACAGTATAGCAATCTGAAGATGTTGTTAGTAAATGAGCCCCAGAATTCGAGCTGTTACTTTCGTTTCTCCGCTCTTAATGCCAAAGCAGTCGTGAAATATTTTGCCTCGTTTGAAACTAGATGATAAATGCTTGTAACAGTGTCCATCATCTTTGTCAGCTTTATTGAATGACTGCCATCAGCAACTTGCTACCAGTTCGTTATTTGGTTTGCAGCCTGGTATAACTAGTGTAGTTCAACAATTCTGTCCGCGTGGATATTTTACATGAATGGACCAAAAGAAATTAGTTTCCCCTGAGTAGATCAAATGCTTGCTCATGAGAGAACCGTGCTGCAGCTTTCAAGTGATCACAAGGTACAAATATTCTAAGTGAAGAGCGAAATTTCACCTTGATGGGCTGTTGCCGGATAGCTAAGCTCCTGATACTTAAAACTGTGATATTCATATAATTGTGATAACTGACTGCGTTGAGCTCAGCTGAATGGTCCAATTTAAGAACAACTGATTCAAAACTCGTAATTACTGAACATTTCCTGCACCTCATTGACTGTTCTGACTATTCTGTCCGTTCGTAATTCGACAGAGTGCGGCTTACTCCGCTAGTGTGGGACGGAGAGATAGCAGAATTAGTCACGTATGAAAAGACGACTCATTGTCAAGCGTCACGTAAATCTGTATCGATAATAGTGGTTAGGTTTCTGGTTAAAAATGAGGCATTGGCAGCTGTGTTTCGCCTTACTTTTAATGTTTGTGATTGCGTGATGCAATCGGAAGTGAAGTCATAACAAAAACTGTACCGATTGTTTATCAAGCTCTTCTGAAACGAAAAAGTGTACTTGTTTCACCGTCGTCTGACCGCTGGATCGATGGCAGTATACTTAAGAGTAGTCTGTTATTAGGCTCATAGCACACCCTTAAAAACCAAGGTATTGCTTAGGGTGATGCACCAATAGGTTAGGCTCATTTACTAAACGGGCAGAATACCATGGGGAAAAAAGTACAAGTGATTCAGTCGGTCTTCTCATAAAAGCTAAACTGTTGTGCAAAGGAGTGTACTTCGAAGAATAACAGAAGTTCCTCATCACCTTGCTACATGACAGTTTACGGGATTGTCGAAAGCGAGCATTCAAAATTTGTAAAAGCTCAAAACTTCCCAGAACTTTATCTTTCCATCTCTCACGGTCTCATTTCTCGTGTACCAAAGACATTCATTGTAATATTACGCAGTGTTTTCGGGTAATCTAGTTGTTCTGGTGGGTTGTTCTTCATGAATTCCAATAACGGGTTTCACAGTTAAGAACTCTTCTTTGTTCTTGAATATTACGGATACGCAGTACCCGGTGCTTCCCCCAGTTTGTTGTCCCACATCCAATAAGACCTTGCCCCATAAATTAATCAATCGATCCCAGTCCTGCGAACCTTACCGTTTGATCAACAGAAATGATGCCAGCCCTCCAAAAGGACCGGAAAGTTTCCAAAATTTCGGCTCTACCGCTCTTCATCAGTAACCACTTTTAGGAACCTGGCAATTGGGAACACTCTTTGAAATGACAACGGTTATCCGCCTGACTCTGGTAATCCAGGATGAATCTGTTGACTACCTTAGATGCTCGTTCCTGACAATGAATGAACTTTCCGTATGATCGGGTGGTCTCCTGAAATGCTCAATGGTAGTTCTTGGGAAGTGTCATGGGGCCTAGGCTGAACACTCAACATTGCGAGCTCCTAAAATATTGTGAGCCCAATCACTTCATGAAAACTCAGTTGTGTGACGGCACCTCAACCGAGTTAAGGCCTTAGGCTCTCACGAGGTATAAGATGCAGCATTCATCAAAGGTGAGGCAGGTCACTAGGTTCAGTCGAATAGGTGTCACGAAGAACTCATAAGCTAAGGTAAAACCGTTAGCTATCATCAGATCACACACCCTTGAGGAACAATATTAGACGCAGAGCGCATGATGCTCTCACGAGTACCACTTAAAATCTCACGGTAACATGTAACCCAAATCTTTCCGCAAAAGACCCGCCTAACCTCTTGCGACGTGAACCAGTAACTTTCCCTTCAAACCAGACAACAGGTAGGCGTTCTCTTTAAAGTAAGTGTAAATGGATTAATCCAATATTCTAAGTGTAGAAAGGTAGCAAGATATTATCAGGTATCACCCAGTTTTGAAGAACGTCTATGCGTTTCGTCGGCAGACATTAACATGGGATGAATGTCAGCTCCTCTTTTGTTGGCCATTGCTTAAATGCAAGAATATGAAGATTGACCGATATACGGAAATCTTGTTCGTCGTGTAATTTATATTTAACGATTATCGTGGATCATTTTATTTATCCAATGATACATGTGAGAAAAGCCAATCGAACAGCTCAACATAAAGTAAAACTGTAAATAAAGATTAACGGTAGGTTGACTTTAGGACTTGCGGTAAAGTTGCGAGGAACTTTATCCCAGTAGCATGGTCGGCGAGCTGAACCATCTCCTCGTGGTGCCGACTGGGGAGCCTGGACGCCAGTCTGGGTGAGCTAAGAGTTCAGCAACTCCAGACAGGGCTAACCACCCTGTTTGGTTTCAATGTGCTGGTTATTTTCGACAATGTACACTACGAATCATCTGGCGCCTCCGCACCAGTTCCAGCCAGTACACAGGTGAGACTCGTGGGACTCACGTGTGAGGAATGTGGCAAGTGCTGCAAATCGAAGGCTGGCTTGGTAGCCTACCATCGAGTTCACAACAATGAAAGTGTTGGTACGAACATGGCCGCCCAATTGACCTGCGCTGATTGTTCCCGCTTTTTCCGACGAAGATTGGCCTGAGTCAACATCGCCGGCAAGCGCACTCCACCCAGCATAATGCAGATAAGCTTGGCCGAGTGAATTATTCCGGGGCCCGTTGGTCCCAACAAGAGTCACAATCGCTCTTGCGCCTGTCTAACAATTTATATCCGTCTTGTGGCACGCAAACCGCGCTGTTCGCGAGATTGGAACAGTATTTTCCTGGTCGATCGGCTACCAGCATCAAAACCAGGTTACGGGTGCTTAACTGGCAAGCACAACAGGACGAATCATCATCTGGTGGCCCTGATCAAACTATCGGTCAAATAACCGCCTACTCGTCAGAAGCTGAGGACTATAGCGTATGGTTTAAACAAACCGTGGATTGCCCCATGTCACTTTTGGAATCCCATGCTGACAGTTCGCTTGCCAGTGTTGCCCGAGGGTTGCAGTCTGGCGTCATGACACCGGTGCAAGTTATGTTGCTTCTGAACCTCCACGTCTCCAGGACATTTCCACACATCTGGAAAACTATATCCCGACGCCGTCGTAAGTTAGCCCATCGGATTCCTGTCAACCGAAAGCAGATCTGCCGAGCCAACTACGCCGCCATCCAGACCCTATACCACCGAAGACGGAAAGATGCAGCGTCTGCAGTGCTCGATGTGTCATGGAAGGATCTATACAAAGGTAACTGCGGCCTACCTCTGAACGCCGAGCAGTACTAGAAACAGGTGCTCTCAGCTCCAAAACACGTGAATAGCCGGCCAAGTCGCGTAGTACTACCACCCGATTGGAGCTTGATCGAGGCAATTACAGGAGAGGAAGTCGGTCGTACGATCCGTTTAATGGGCAATTCGTCCCCAGGCCTGGACAAGCTCATGCCCTGGATGCTCCGCCGGTTCAATGTTAACGCGCTTGCTGGGTATTTCAATTCACTCTTATTATCTGGGGGTTGTCCCCCACATCTGTTTCGTGCCCGTATTACTCTAGTTCCGAAGGTCTCAAATCCGACTTCACCGGATCAACTGAGACCAATCTCCGTGTCATCCATTCTTTCCAATGCTTTCATAAGGTGCGTGCTGATCGCTGGAGTCGTAGATTGCAACTGCCGTCACTCAAGTTTGCATTTCTACATCGCGACGGTTGTTTGGAAGCTACATCGCTGTTACATGCCCTGCTTCGTCACTCCTCAGCGACTGCTTCTAACCTCAGCTTGGCATTTGTTGATATATCGAAAGCGTTTGATTCGGTTTCGCATGACACAATCGTCAGATCTGCCAAGGCGTTTGGAGCACCGTCACCTCTAGTTCGATACATCGCACACTCATATGAGAATGCTGTAGCAGTTTTCCCCAATTCCGAGGTTCACTGCCACAGAGGTGTAAGGCAAGGAGATCCACTCTCCCCATTATTGTTCATCATGGCAATGGATGAGGTTCTTGGATTGTCAATGCCGCAACTGGGATATCAGTTCCATGACACCCCAGTAGATGGTTTTGCCTTCGCTGAAGACTGAGTCGTGTGTGCAGAAAGTCAGGCTCGCCTTAAAGAGAAGCTTGAAGCTGCTGCGGTCGAGTTTGGAAGAGCTGGTATGAAGAGAAACGCCCGAAAGACGAAAGCGATGGTGATTTGTGGGGACAAGAAACATCGGGCGACAGCAGTATCAGTCGAAACATTTTGCTCCGCCGAGGAACTCATCACTCCTCTTGGTCCGACAGACACCATAACATAGTTGGGCATTCCCTTTACATTCAAGGGTAAAGGGGTCTTCAACCACCGACAGCATCTGCTCAAACTGCTCGATGAGGTGATGCGTGCCTCGTTGAAGCCGCATCAAAGAATGGAAATCACGATGAACTACTTCATACCGAGTCTGACATATTCGCTCGTGCTGGGCCAAGTTCACCGAAACACGCTCAAAAGGTTGGACAACTACATCAGGCAATCTATTCGTGGCTGGCTACGTCTACCAAAGGGCACCCCGATCAGCTACATCCACGCCGGTAAACAACATGGGGGACTTGGTATCCTAAGTATGAGTGCAACAATCCCGATGCAGCGGACAGCGCGTATGGAAAAGCTTTTTTCTACTCAGTGCCGAGTACTACGCAATGTAGTCAACGATTCCGCATTTGGCGAGATTGTTTGGGATCTCAGCCTTCCGATCCGAGTCCATGGTGCATGCGTAAACACCAAGGAAGAGCTGGTGGCTGCTTGGGGCGATAGTCTGCACAACAGCGTTGACGGTCGCGGTTTACGAGAGTTGGTCGCTTCACCCCTTTCGAATTGATGTTTTGTATTTCCAGAACGAGTGTTTCCTCGGATATTTATCCGCGGTATCCAGCTCCGATGTAACCTGCTCAGGACGAGAGTGAGAAACGCTCGGCATGGTCATGGTGGCCAGACGATCTTATGTCGTGGAAACTGTGGCCAACCGGAGAGTTTGGTGCATATTTTGCAGTCCTGCTGGATCACGCATGATGCCAGATGTGCTCGTCATAATCGGGTTGCAAGGGAACTCGCAAAGCGTCTCCGTCGCCTGGGATACACCGTCTTTGAGGAGTTGAGAGCACTTACTTCGACGTCTTTCATCAAGCCTGACCTAATCGCTGTTCGGGAGCGCCGAGCAACTGTGATAGACGTCAGCATAGTCTCGGATGGGCGCGGAGTGACTGTGTGGAATGAGAAGAAGCAGAAGTATGGTGCTGATGAATATTCCCTCGCCATAATCTCAGCCCTACGTGCAATTGGTTGTGATGTCGACTTTTTGGTCCACCAACCCATGATCATCTCTTATCGAGGTATCTGCTTTCCTCAATCCGCCAAGGCTGTTATTGGACTGGGACTTCCCAAGTTCACAGTCAGTGACTTGTGTTTGCTTGCCATCGTGGGCTCCCTGCGTACTCACGACACTTTTATGCGTGGTACATAGCGTTGAGTGCACATTCTTGCCACTGAATCTCACACCGGACTCAGTATGAAGGACACTTTGGGCCTGATGTGCGAGTCTTGACTGTGCTAGCGCTTACCGCGCCTTGAAGAGCATTCAGCATTGTTTATCCTTTCTTCGGCTGTTGATCTTTACACGCATGTTTCCATACCAAAATTCTTACATACGTTGGGATTTATCTTATCTGACTGGAACTGTCGGTGGTCTGATTTCGAAAGAGACGTTTCTCTCTTTTCTCTCATATTCTCCTGTAACACTTTCACATTCATCGCTTGCATTTACTTTTTGTCTGTGAACATGCTCTTCAAAAATAAACGATAAAATTAGGGGCATAGGGATATTAAGTTCTTCTGACCTTTGTGAGAGAATAATACTGAGGAGGGAATAGACAGAAAAGCATAAAATAAAAAATGTAAACAAACTACGGATTTCTATGGAAGCTAAATATTTGATTTAATATTCATTGGGCTATCACACAAAACTGTAGGTTCGGTCGAATCCCTTAGGGGACCACTTTGACCAGGTTCCACAGGTGTTACCTAGGAATGAGCACACCACTGTATCCTTTTTTTGCGCTACATACCGCGTGTTCATCTCTCCGTCGTCCAGTAAATGAACAATCCAGGTGACAGTGAGTGTTAAGAAGTATCTTACATTTCTGTTTACTTGCCTGGTTTGCTGGTGACAAAACTAACTTTAAAATGCGAACATCCAGAGAATGCGTATTGCAGAATAAACTGTCGTGTCACCTTGAATTCGAGGCTGCTGCACCAAGTAGAAGCAAGAAATTCGTAGGAATAACAGTAACGTGATTTCATGGTTTTACTCAGTCCGTTTCATCCCAGTTGCACGCAGGTTACGAGTATTGTCCCGGCCGGTCAAGTCGTTCTGAATCGTTGTGAGCGCCCATTCAGTCCTCAACTAAATGGCAGCAGTAAAGTTTAATTCACTGCGGGGAACTTATTGTGTACGTACTGGTGTTCATTCGATCGGTGAGCCAGGTAAGCCAAAAGCAGTTCACTTGACTGGCCCTCCTAATTCAGTGTACCTAGTTTTACCACAAACGCCTGCGAAATACGGGACATCTGAGGGGAACGTAGAGGATTGTCCTAAGGACTGTTCAAATAAGATTCGTTCCGGTAAATGGTTCGTGTGCACCAGTGTATATAAACTGCGCGTTTTGTCACTCACCCACGGAACTCTAGCAGTTCTGTTGAGCCTGAGCCTGAGCTTGAGCTTCCTTGTTTGCGTGTAACCAACGCTGCAATGTAAGAATATGGACAAATTTGTTACTTCTTCAGTGTGACAATAAAAGTGGCACATTCTGGAACATGTTATCCGCTTACCTTCCTTAAGTAGCCTGATAATGTTAATATCAAAACATTAGGCTCTAAACCACAGCAGCTCTATACTTCCCTTAAAAATCCAGCTCAGAGTTCCTGAGGCAAGAGACATCATCGGAGCGTGCGAAACGTATTCAGCTTGGGAGTGAATATTGGATGACGTGGGTATTCACTGCCGGCGTCACAGTTTCATTCGATAAATCACCTGTTTTACTGAACGAATAACGAGGATGATTCTGTAACAGTGCAAACGACGTTCAAGAGGGATCATCACGTGAACCAGAAGCACTTGACCCTAGGCTTGACCCAAATCCATTTAGGTTTCCCCATCAATTTAACACCTAGTGATCCACTCAGACACACAATATCCCTTGGCCGACACCCAACACAGATTTAGCTGATTGGTTCTCCTTCCGCCCTAAATCTCGACCAACCTCGTAACGTAATCATTTGGCCTGACGAGGCTTTTGTGTCAAAAGCAAAACGTTGCCCAGCAATAAATCTACCGATTGTTACCAAACTTCTCCGAAAACGATCCTGTAAGATTTACAATAAACATAGGTAGTACTTTACTGTATGAAAACGATCCTCCAATCCTTCAGTAGTGGAAAAAATCGAAATTGTTTGAGTACGCCTACTGGAGCCATTCCTGATCTCACCCACGCACTGATCACCCATTCCTAAAGATAACTTTATTCAGCACCCAAAATCACTTATAGAGCAAACTATAGAGCTTTACTCACTTCGGATGCCTCTTGGTGGGCTACCGAAAAATCGCGATTAGGATTAGGCGGAGGCGTGACCTCAGGTGCAGGCTGAGTTCACTTTCTCTTTCATACTGTCAAGGTTATCCTACAGTCTACCAATCCAACACAGTATGTTACTTGCTGCTGTCTGCAAATCAAATTACCTAACGTACAAGCCCACGTGAAGGCGTACGATACTGAAACACTAGAATTGTGCCGTTTTGGCTCAGACAGGTGAGCGAATTCATGTGGAGCGAACCTACCGTAGCTTGACCCGGGATCCACATTTCTTACACCACTATGTCGGACTGTTTACACACGCAAATAAACTTAATGCCCCTGTTAACGAGAAGGTTTCGTCTTTCAAAGCCACCTTCCATTTTCTTATAGCATTTACCACTGGTTGTTACTGTTTAGTTTAACATGCATAATGCGTTATCTTCAATACGCCCAGGACAAGTGGAAGGGGATTCAATTATAGTTTGCTTCATTTTGCCCAAACAGCCTTTGTATCAATCATCCTCAGCCCACCTTCTATTGTGGACATACGGAGGGTACCAATAAATTTTGTGTTAATAGAAGAACCACTCGCAAGTAGGAAACGAGAAAAACTTCGTTAATAGTATTACCGTATGGATGTTTTACAAGTACAGTCCAAAAAAAGGCTGGACCAGGCCAGTTTTTTCACCTGAATCCTCGTGTCTTATTCGGTATAGAAATAGAGGCGTCTTCGGACACACTGCCCTTCCTAGATTATATGACAGACTAGACTGGTGAGAAACAAAAAACCACAATGTACCAGGAGACAACTGATACCAAGGCGATTTTAAAGCATTATCCGACCCGTTTTGAGGTTCTGTTATCGAGTATTGCCTTGTTCACGTGAAGCCCAGTAAGGATTCCATGCACAGCCTGAACGGACCTAGTGATAGTGGATATCGAACTAGTGTGATCAGTTCTCCATTAAGAAGGATGTCGGTACCTGTAGCGACACCCAAATAAAAATGGATTGAGATTTCTTTTATTTTAAGTAAACTGGGAACATTTGAAGCCATTCCAAAGATTGTAAATACGCTAACATAACAGTAGCATCCAAGGGGCGAAACGTTGCCCCCTGCCATAATGCTTTTGAATTGTTAACTCCACATAGCGAGGACCAAAAGCTATGATTGCGGAATCAACTGTGACCACTGCCCTAAGATCTGTTTAGGACGGACAGCTAAGGAAATTTGCACCTGAATCTGTGAGTACTAGCGGAAAGTAATCAAGTAACCTCCAAGAAATTAAGATGAATATAGAGCATCGGTAAAGTACTCAGTAATGGTGAGCACACGCCAGAAACGCGGAACAATATGGGTATAAAAAAGTTTGAAGTTTTGAGACGAGGAATACCATTCATGACTATGATTCGAGGGAGTGGAAATTGCCAAGCATCCCAGTGTGTAGGTGACGGAAGGCGTAGAACTGGTGAGCTTGTTCAGAGGTTGTAGGTGAGTTGAGCTGATGGTGATAGTGTGTGGTTATCAGTGAAGAACAGACTTTAGATGATCTGGATTGTATAGGTTAAGCCGATAATGGGCACATTTAGCCTCACCCCCCTAACCAAATTGTCCAAACGCTCACATGCCCACAAAGACCAAGAAAAGTGACAGCTAATACAGAAGAAGGCAAGTCAGCTGAAGTGCCACCAACTGGAAGATCAGGGACAAAACCCCATTAGAACGATCTTAAATCACCCAACTCATCAGGCATAAGCTTTAGACACAAGCATTAACCGACGTTTAACCGTGATCCACTGTGCCAGTTAGTCCGATTTCTTGTCTCAAAACTTGGCCAGCGTATCAAACGACTTATTTGGTCTGACAAAGTTTGTGTGACAAAGCTAAACGTGGACTGGCTATTAATCCACCAATGGTTTGCCCAAGCTTTCTGAAACGAGCAATAAGAATAAGTTTCACAGTGGTGTAAGATGATGGCTACTCTTATTGAAGTCATTCTTCTTAGTGACATTCACTCTCAAAGTTGTGGGAAAGTGGTCTGTATATAGTCCCGTAAGTAGCTATTGACGCAGTATAGTACTGATGAAGCATGCAAGTAGTCTATTGTTCGTTGTCCAGGATTCGCCTCCATATCTAACGGAAGGTGAAGGTTACTATAAAAACTATAGAATCGCTTTGCAGCGTTCGTTTATGGCTTTTTAATAGTCAAGGAACGTCCAGGAAAGTTCAAGAAAATTCTCGGGAATGTTCACTTTTGAAAAACTCTGTGTGGACGAGATGTTTACTTTCGTATTTAATAGCTTGTAAAGCTTGTAGTTCATATTTGTCACTGAATAAATTCGCATCAAATGGCTTTCTTGCTTTCACTGGCACGACTGAGTATGCCTTAAAAATAACGGGAGGCCGCTAGGCGAGCTTATAGGTCCTGGCGTGAAAGTCTGTTCAGGGACAAGTTTGAATGTGAAGTCACCAAGCTTGACGTCATTCGGCGTGATAATTTTCCAGATGTTTTGTGTCCGAGCAATGAATATAAAGTTGACAATTTTTCGTGATAGTATGCGCCTGTATACTGGGGAGAGTTTTTTCTTCGAAAGTTTTCATCAGTCCCTTGGTTGTGTTCCAACACATGGTCTACAAGTTTGGCGGACGAAAGAATCGACGAAAAAAATATTTGGTTTTACACTTCTCTAAACAAACACATGAAACACTTAAAACTGGATGGCGTGTTCCGGAGTGCAAGTAAAGCCATAGTGGTATGAAGGACATTTCAGTGGACTCATCTGAGCCCGCAACTCCAAAAGTGCAGAGCACTCCCTGAAGGTGAAATCTTGGCGCGCAATTAGTACTGATTCAGGTGTGGCTATTCGCTTAAAAGCTTATCGTGAGTTTCACCACATTTTGAACAAAACCTCAAAAGGGACATGTAGTACATCGCTTTCAATGTCATCTAAGACAAACGGCTCCCTTCGGAGGGACGACACCTAGTTTATTAACGACTGAAAGTTAGCTAGTCAACCCGGTCGGTTTGCTCGATAGAAAATTTGTGGTATGAGGGGCAGCGTGTCAGAGTGTGGTGAAAGAAGGCTCACAAGCGCAATGCATGAACTCAAAGCAGGTGCAATAAATTTTCATTCCTGTTCAAGACGACCACAAGAGATGATGAATTTTTTCTCACGTTTGGTTTGCACGATATGTACGAATGCGCCCTGGCTAAAAGCATGCGACACCTGTGGTGGAAGGTGTCGGGCAGAACAACACATTCCACGAGCATATTTTTCCGATGGTGAGAGAAAGCTGCAGTAAAAAGTATATTGTGCTGCTGGCATAGATTGATCAAACCACAGTATGAGTTTACTAAGTAGAATTTCACTGATGGCTCTTCTCTAGTATGAACGACGAACCATATGCTGAGCACACGTCTTTATGATACCCAGAATGTCTCGCAAAAAATCCGGAACTGCAGTACTGCACCATCATAGATGATATCTTTTGAAGAATTTTGAACTGTTTACTCAATGGATGAGAAAAACACCTCCGTTGAGCTAACAGTTCTTGGGATTTCCTGGGAGGGTAAGCAATAATAACCACACTGAGTTACGGAAATCTAACCGGTAAGGAGATGGTCAAGGCCGGGAGAGCCCACTCATTTGCACGCGAATTCGGTTTTGACCGGAGACTCAATCTCTTGTTTATGCTGATCCGCTCTAACCCAATGCGCTGCACCGAGCACGATCATATCTCATTTGGTAAAGTATTCAAGATATCGTAATACGTTATAGACTAGCGGTAACGCACTTCTCATAATGTTGAGGAGTTTTCAACAACCGTATAGGTAGTGTGTTACGTCCAAATTATTCAATTTGTTCCGATATTAAATATTCTTACACGGCCTATGCATTGTATAGCTGCCGTTTATGAACGGTGTGATAATATTTCGCCCTCAATTGTTCGTTCATTGCAACTTTCCTCTCCATCCACTTCAAATAAGAGGAGGACCGCTGTCACGAAGAAATTTTTTCGTACGCAAAAACGAAGACATTTATGGTTATTGGGAAGTGACGAAGTGTTGAAATATCGCGCGGGTCTACTTCCTATTCTTCAGCTGCACTGCAATTGTTCGCTTTTTTAAATGAATAACGTTTCAACAAATGTGTATACTTGCTGATGAAATCTACGTTGTCGTCTGAGTCAAGGTAATCTTAATATAAATGACTTTAATAATGTGGTGAGTTAGTATCCCATCTGTGTTTGTGACGTCAACTGTTTGGGATGATACTCCCCGATCAGTCGGCCTACAAAACGTTGGGTGAAGGAAACCAAAAAGTAGGCGCTTTTCTGTTATATCTGCAGTTGACTCCGATCCAGTGCCTAGTGCCTGAAAAAGACTTACAGAAGGGAACACAACAGCTTTATTCCGAACAGGCGAGCGCGAGTGCGAAAACGGCTTCAAGTTATTTATTAGAGGGACACTGTCTGAACTTGGTCCAATGCTGACGCACGCTGTCTGGCCTTGGTACGAGGCTGTGACGCGCTGCATATTGAGTGGGCGTTGTCTGACGTTAGCATCTAGTGGAGCTGAGGGTTTCAGTAGATTTCGGGCATTCAGTGGTTGCTTTCAGGAATCTGACCTTCCTGATA
>SJOL01007384.1:122066-159569 GCA_004794785.1 Opisthorchis felineus
GCAGGGCTTTCAGCTGGTAAACACGTGGCTCAGCGCAAACCACATACGATATCACGTAATAAACGTAGGTGTCTATCTGTGTAGATCGATGTGACAAACAAATTGAGAAACTAAGAAACAGCCCATTGAGTTGAGTTCAAGCTTGATGCTTTTCATTTCCACAAAACTCCACTAACTTGTTCGGGGCGTTCAGATCAACAGGCTGTACAAACGGCTGTTCAAACGGCTGTTCAAACGACTGAACACGACTCCTATCTTTGTCAGATAATAATGCCACCGTCCAACTTTCAAGCTTCTCGATGGCTGGGGCAAGTAAGCCTTTTGGAACCCAACTCTCGGTTGAAATCTTTTGAAGGGCTTGTTTCGGGGCAAGTTATTATTTGCTATCGCGTAAATCTGGATGTGATATCTGGTTGTTTACCCAGTAAAAAATAGTTTGAAAACTCAAAGCAAGTGGAATTTCTCAGAACCTATTAGGCCAAAACCAGCCCTCCTGATAAGCAACCGAGTAGGTTATTATGAATGGGACCAAATGTGTGGTTAGTTTTTGATAAGCTTGCTATTCTTTCTCCGTAATGTGTTTTTCTCCAGGAGTTCAAATGAACTTTTGTACTCAAAAAGAGGTGTAAAGGCTCAAAATACGGACAGTCTGTCTCCAGAGAGCTGATTATGAAGCGGCTTTTTTGTTCCTCATTAATTTTTTAATCTTTTAATCTTTTCCAGCGGCCAACGGATATGCCGCTGAAATCCAGTGATCCTTCTTGCGTGTCCAGTTTCGCTTGTTCTAAGGAGTGAGTTGCCTTGGAAAAAACTACCAGGCATTAGTATGGACATAGTTGTAAATAGCAACCGTCTTTTTCTTGACGTAAACGTAACAATACCCTGTGCACAAGTTTTCTGGGAATTTTCCCAAAGCCTGTTGCCGGTTCCGCCTTACTTTGAGCTCGTCAAGTGGGCTCAGTTCCGAATTTTCATTAGTTTTAGCTTCCCATTCTATACTGACAGCCATCGATAATCTGAACCTACTCATCATTCCTCTGGTTCCAATTAGCAGTTGCTCACATGTCTTGTTTTGTCGGCTGCAGTGGCTTTTGCTGTCCCTTTCAACTAAATTGGTCTCCGTGAAAAACAGCTGCGTGTCAGAGGACTCTGTTTTCTCTGGACAATTTCATACTACACATGGAACCCTGGAAGCCTTCTCTAACTTCAACTGGATACTTTTCACTCTTCCAGACGACTGGTCTCTTCAGTGTCAATTGATCGTGCCATAGGAGCCAATAGCCATCATAGAAAGATCCCGGGTCAACCGTTTCTGATTGATACGTATGTTTATTCCGGAAAGTGGCTATGGATTTGCTCTAAGAACCCACTGATACCATACAAGAGAATGTAGGAGCCCAAATTTGATTAAAAAATACAGACAACCTTCTGGACGTTCTAGTCGATTTGAATAAACAGAACGGATGGCTCACCTTATACTGTCTGTCCAGTTCAACCATTTCTCGACGTCGCGCACTGGCCTGGAAGTGAAAATAGTGGACAACTGTTCAAATTATCTATTGTGTTTATCAAGAAGTAAGTAGTGAGAGAAGCTCCCCACAGTACCCCTCTGTGGTATGCTTCTATAGCTGATTTTGCTTAATACCGTGGAATCATTGTTCAGGCTCGTGTGGAATGCGCTTCCACTTTGGGTTTGAATTTTGACGCAACCAACACTTATCTCACAAGGCTACTGAAGACTCATGGAAAGCCCATGACCGGTTTTGCTATTCTGGGTTTCATCAGGTAGTCGCTGTCCTCAATTTCCCGTCACTGGTAAGCGCGAACGCATCACGACTGGTTTGCTCACGCTTCTTTGGGTTTCACTATTAGAGGAAAGATTTCATCCTACAGAGTATGCTGATATTCAGTCTACAGAGCCTGTATATATAAAGAGGTAAATTATATTTTTCAGCACCCAGTAGAAATTGAAATTTATGTACTAGGCTTTATCATTCTCTTGACGTTACACAGACGGAAACGTCTCCTATGCGCAGGAGCTATCATGTTATATCTAAGGGACTAGTTAAGACCAAATCGTGTGATGCATATTCAGTTGAAATGAGAAATTCAGCTGGATTCAGCCGTTTCTTCTGTCCAAACCAACCTGGTGTGCAAATGAGAGTATTTGTCAAATTCTGTCCAATTCGGGTTCAAGCAAAGCAACCTCAAGTAGAAAATGAAGTTGAGGGAGACTCCGGGATTGCGCCTTCTTGATGAGCCTCAAAAAAGGCAAAATCTGTCGCGGACCGTCTAAGCGTTTTCAGCAACGTTATGAGTAGCGTGTTACGTTCAAACAACCTGAAGCGACTTTAGTCCTGCCCGTTTTTTGGCCTACCGACGAGGATACTGAATCCTATCGACATGTTTATTTTCTCCAATACACCCGTAAGTACCTGTAAATCGGTGCCAAATCTCGAAAGACTGTGGCATTTAGAATTTGACAACAAATTGGTTGCTAAGACTAGCAAGTGAAATATAGATAAGCGGAATATGAGAATGTGCAACGCATACACAACTCCGCTTTTGAGTGCAATCGGTTCGTCTGTGTAGACGCTTCATCAACAATAGATGACTTCTGGGTGTGTGCTGCAATAACCTGTCCTCTTATGCATATGAATACATTAGTCATGTCATTAGGCGTGTCATTCAAAATAAGCAGTAATCTCTGGGGTACGCTATTTTGTTGTTCTGACCCACACAGTCGGTCCACTCAAACTTCAATGTGCTTAGAATTAATGTTATGAAGGTAAATCCTGTCAAACAGAGGCCATCAGGAAGAAACGGCACGTTTTCGACTTATTCTTGAGTTTGAATCCTTTCGTTCCTTCTACCGTTGGCTTCTTTCTTTCTTCACCTCCTTTCTGTTTACAGTAAGTGGGTTTCGGGGGCTCTCTCAATACTCACGTTCGCGTCCACTTATACACGCTAGCATAAAAGCACCACGCACGCGTGCACCAGAATGTCAGTTTGACCTGTTTCTTTGGTTGTTCATTTTTGAAATCCGTTGCTAATCGATCAAACTTTGAGATCATTTTGAGTAAAATCGCCTTCTGCACGGACATTAGTGTGATAAACCCTGATTTGTCAACCCGGCCTTTTGAGAAATCTAATGGTTGAGCTTATTTTAGATGACGAGGATTTTCGAGTAACCTATACTGTCATAACTAGTGAAAGTGAACGACGATGGCTTGCCATTAAACTGACTCTTACATCACTCTCGTTTGAATGATCTCCTTCCTATTCTGGAGCAATTATTCTGCCCAGTCCACATCAAAGGGGGAAGCACTTGACTCTAGTTTCTCTCTCGTCGGAGCTGATCAGCTTAGCAGGGGGTTTGGACTCCTGACGTCTGACACGCAATCGTGTTACCACTACTCCACCAGCGCATGCCAGACGCACCTGAATTATCAGATCAGAAAAGGTTCTTGCATTCACGCTTGAGAGATGATTGGTTTATCCGGCACCTCGAAAGACGACCCAGTAGCCAGCCTGGTTCTGTCGACCGACTGATCAGAACAGCAGCGCTAGGACAGCAGAAGAACTGTTCAAACGAGAGTGACATGGGCGCAAATTCTACAAATACTGCAACCACGTACAATTGATCAAAAATTTGTTCAGCTGTTTTCAAGCATACGTGGCCCTACCTAACTGAAAAGTCCTGATAGGCGAGTCAGCCGACTCACAAAGCCTAGACTGCTACTGGGTAGCCGGTCGAGGCTTCGGCTAAACAGATCACGTCACTTAAGCGTGAATACTATTAAACTGTCAGCATATCTCGTTATATCCTATATTTATTGTTAAATTATTGTCCAGAACTGCCACATACATCTGCAAATTGACATTTCATGTGGGAGGGGGAATTTATGGGTCCACCATTATTATGACAGGTTGTAGGAGCATAAAATGCCCTGAATGTTTGCAAAACTTTATTTCAGGCTATTTTTCGAATGTCTGTCTCCAAAAATAAAGATGGTTTAGTGACCGCAGAATTTCTTAAGCCCACATCAAAGGCTTTGATTGGAATTTCGAAACAATTTTCAAGCCAGTCGTTGAGCCTGACTTTGTTTGTTGATATCGGAGATTGCTTGTTACTTGTTCCAAAAGCACCATCATCGAGTTTCTCTCCTCTGCCCGATGTTCTTCCTTGTACCATTAGCGCCGTGATCGAAGACGGATACAGATCAATTTGCGAAGCCCGTTTGATAATATAGGGTCATCACAATCCGTCATTAGTTGGAAAGTTTCCGGCTATCGCATTTTACAGCTCACTCGTCCTTAGTAGAATATGGCTGCACGATGACGGACAAAAGATGTACCTAAAATCAGCTTAGACTCAGAATCTCCTGAATCCATGAGAACTCAGCAACGGGTGCATGGATCTATTCTGGTGAGTAGCCGTTAAACGATTCATGATATCTGAATCGAGGGGAACAAGAAGCAGCAATGAGAAAGAGGAAACATTGCTTGATGTTGTGCATTTTACTGTAAAGCTAATCTCAAAATTCAGTGGAAGATTTGGGTTTCTGGTAAGCCCAAAGTTACTGGTGGGTCTATCAACATTTAAAAAGAAACGGTCCAGAATTACCGCAGCCCACTTGAAGCATGCAATACTTCTTAAAATATTGGATAGGTAGCACGTCGTATGACCCATTTTACGGTAAAGTCACTTGTTGGAGATAGATAAACATTATAAAGTTAACTGTGATCTCATCAGGTCCGATAAGCCCTACAGAAAGCTGACAACACATATCTCATTTGATCACCTTGATGAGGCAAACCTTTTCAGCTGTTTCCGCATTAAAGGGGTGTCTTTGAGCTCATTTATTTCGACCGTACAAGCTCCACTAGGCAATAGCAAATGAGTCCACCATACTGTTGCATATTATGTCTGGTAAGGACTGATTTCACTGAAACACGTGCCATGTTAGTACCAGCCATGAAGCCAACAATTTTTCTGCGACCACTGAGTGAGAAACAGTTTTCATACGTAGGTAGCTTGTAGACAATCTGTTGACCTCATACTAGGCGTGTGCAGCCACAGCGTATTCGTGTGATTTACATCCGAAAGCTAACTGTTGCCCAATTTTTTTCCTTAACATTTCCATTGGCCATTATTTCCAAAAACAGTGCCAATCATCTCACTGTCATCACTGACATCACAACTCCTCTCACAAGTTGCAAACCATTGTGAGCACTTTTGACAAGTTCTACGGGCACTCTCTTGCAAGCTAGCTATTTTTAGCTATGCACACACAATGGCACTAAAAGGGGTTCCGTTCGCCTCGATGTTTGAAGCTGTTCGCCCATTTGTTTTCCTGTATATATCAGGGAACAGCTGACAAAAGGATGCAAAAAGCATCACATGTGGTGGGACGTACCGTTCGGAAGAATTCAGAGAACAATCAGGTTGGCGAGCGAATCGAACGATTTACCGGCCATTTACAAACGAAGGATACTAGTGACAAAAATGCAAAGTTGAACGCAACTAATTCAGCCTGCTTTCGGATTCCATAAATGGTGAACACTGATATATGCACGCCTGTACGAGTAATCCCATTGGCAGCGATTACCTCTAAGCAGTATGCATGAGTCTCCTGTCTCGTTTAATTCAGCACATCAAAAGGAGAACAGACTCAAAAGGCCAAAGCCACCGCACGATATTCAAGGAAAGGTTACTGTTTTGAACATCATACATTTGAGAATCATAGAACTTTTCTACTGGTACTTTGACTTGACTGGCATGGGTGGTCAACTCGAACAATACTGTCAAAACTTGGATTACAAGGGGCGGCGTTCAAATGTTTTAAACTGATCCACCTATGTGTTAGTGAGGTACTAGCCTAATATCCGTTAATCTCGTCATATTCTCAAACGTAACTGTTTGCATTAGTACGGGTGTTTCTATCCGCAAGCTAGCTAAAACTGACTTTGCTTTCAGTAAGCCAAGGTGGTAACGGTATGGTCTTGAGAAGTGACCAAATTCGCTCTTTTTGAGCATGTTTCACCATTCACACTAGATTCCTATGTCGGCCCCGCAGTTTATTAACCGCTTGTTTTTCCGCACTTCTGCTAGATTACATATTAGACTGTCAGAAAATCAGACCACGGATGGCACTTTGTGACTGAAAACCGTAGCCCCTTTTCCAAATGGGCTACTCAACTGCGTTTGGAAGGGCTTCGACGAATCACTTTTCCATCGGAGGATGCGATTCAACAAGTAGAAAACTTTCAGAATGCAACAAAAGCCTTCTTACAGAGGATGCTTGCCGCCTCCGTCAATAGGAAGTGCCTCATGTTCATGACGGACACAGTTTAAATTTGGTTAAATAGGAGGCTAACACATCTTATTTAAAATTATCCAAGCGAACCAATCGAAGTGGGATTCTGTTGTAGGGGTACTGTAAAAGAGTCCTCGAGTGCTGTTTTGCCATTGGTTATAAGTACGAAGGTTGTCCCAGTGATGGGTAAAAGTGCAAATTGTTGATTGATTGAATGGGTGGTTTGGTTAAGACAGTAAATTTTCACATACGGAGTTGGGGATATCTATATGGCTTGACTACTGCCAAGAAGCCATTAGGCTAGACACAACCTGAATATGTTCGTGAGTTGGGTGTTGGTGGAAAGTGTACTAACAATTCGGGGTTTGCAATGCGTGTGTCCAAAAAAGTGTTTCGTACGCAAAACACCGGTTTGTTGAAAGGTGAGCTGAGTACGATCAGGTACCTGCACATTGGCTGGGGGAGCTTTCCACCCGAAACATGTAGTGTGTTTAAAAAGCAGAGGTTTCTCGCATCAGATAAGCTGGTTGGATGTATGGGCTTGGCATGTTTTTCACGGTGGAATTTGCATTACTTGCCGAGCGTTTGAGTTGCTCAGACAGTGTCAATAACTTTATGCATATAGTAAGAGTTACCCTAAATAGAACAACGAAACCTGTTCGGGGATTAGCATATCTTGGTGGTCGTGTAAACTTTCAAAATCCCACTAGAGATTTCATTCTGCAACTGAAGACAAGATATACTGAAAGGCCGGAAAGCATTGTACGGCTTTTTTATCCGTGTTAAGAGCCAACAACACTGTGTATCTCATGAACCTGTAGGGGGATTCGAACCAGCAGCCTTTCGGTTAGCATCTGAAGATCGTTCAACTACCAGCAGCTGAATTGATCACATTCCTCAGTAACGTGGTTCGCACCACGCTGACTAGCTTCTCGATTGATAGATTCCCAGATGGCAAGTTTCAGCAACCCGTAAGAGTTTTCCCTTTCTGAGCAGATTACCGAAAGATTGGTGGTGGCCTCCATCTGTAAAGAACTAGCCATCGTTGCACCGACTTTTGCTTTTGTCGTAAAGCACGAAACCTCTCAAAGGTATACAGGCGACTTGTGGTATATGGCATGTGGATGGAGATGGGGACAGAAAGTCACTTGCTGTCGAACTCAAACTCCAAAGGTGTGGTTTGTAATACTAGTTATATTTTTATCATATTCTAGGGTCATTAGGTATAAAATGGAGTTACTGACGGTCTTCTTATTACTGGTATAATAAAAAAACACAAGTAGTATTCTTAAAGGGGAGTACTTACGTCAAAATAAAGCCAGAATATGAAGGTCAAATGTGCCAGAATGTAGAGAACACAAAATGAAGCGAACACCTCTTGTTCTATTCGGAGCTTTAATCGGCGTTGGGTTTTCGCGTCCTGGGTTGTTTGTTTGGCGAGCGCCTGCCAGTCAATTGGGCCTAGTTTGAATTTCGATATGGTTGTATTGATGGCGCCAAATTCGTCGGCAATGTGAGTTCTGTTCAAGCGAGTGACGTTTATCTGAAGTGTTGTGTTAAACAAAGCAAATTAAAACGGTGTTTGACCCACGTACGAGTGAAGTGTTACTTATGAAAAGCAAACTGCTTCCGTATGCTTCCCCTGAAGCGTGGCACTCATTCTGAGGTTGGTCCGAACTACCAGTTCCCGTCCCTCTATTCATTCTTGTCGTTAATGCATGAGTGGCCTAGCTATGTGGAACAGCGATTAACATATGTCGTATCCTCTGACCCAAGAAATCTTTTGGCATCTATGGGAGTGAATTTCGCCTTGAGAGATTTACAAATTTGAGTTCAATCCTTAAGCCCCTGCGTAAGGACAAATCTGGCAGTTAAGAATACCTGGGTGTTGTACAGAGGAACTGATTTACAGCACACAACTCATGGGTGTAAACTCGGTAAAATCACCTTCACCCAGTAAGAAAAAACTGCAATGGGGATCAAAACGTCAAAAATGAGTAAACGTTTTACAATAACAAAATCAGACCATTCAAAGGCCACTTAAACTTCCGGCTCTGATCGCCTGGCTGATCAGCACTGTGAGTAACTCACACCTTGACAGGATAAAGCCCTGCTCATCCTTTATACAAGGTCCAAAGTAGTTAAGTGTGAATCTATCTGTTTTCGGAACAGTCGGTGCAATTTTTTTGGCCGGTTTACGCACTGGTTTCACGCAAAAGTTTATGCCAGAAAACTTTTTGGAATAATTATTCCTCCACCAGCTAGGCAAGCTAGTGTCTGCCAACAAAGTGTTTACAACTAAATAAATTTTTCAAAACTTTCACAGCTTCCCCTCTGTTTTTGTACAACGACGAGGTAGCTGAACAAACTGACGGGTGTTGGGCACCTCCAAAAACGCCTAGGTCCTCCTCCCTGCCTCAGTCCTTTCTTCTTTCCATTATAAGACATGATTGTATGTCAATGAAGCACCAGTGCTTTCAGCCGAGTCTGTTGTCAGTGACGATAGTGATGATGGTCAATCGAATGGTACATATTTCTCCCCATTGGTTACAAGAGGCATTAGGTAACCGTGTATATTATGTTTTCATAAGTGGTCTGGAATGTGGTCGTCAACATTTGCCCAGCTGTGAATGATCTGAATGGTTTCTCAAGTGGTTTTGGTTTTTCGTTTTTCGGTTCGCGACACACTGACTAGTCTAGCGAGAAGGCTTAGACTATACCAGTAAAATGGCAAACAAAGGTGGTGTGATGTTCTCTGCATCCGATCTGAACCCAGCTGCATCAGGCCAACACTTGCGATTTCATTTATACGTTACAAATGTAACAACTGTCTTCTCAGCAAGATGAATGTCAAAGCATGTTTAAATGTGTGTTGTTGGGACAATGTGTGTACAGGTCAGCAATATCGGCATCTTTTTAAGAAAGGCGATAACGATAACATTGTACTCGGGGTTTTTAAACTCGGATTCATGTTCTTAGTCATGGTGCAAATCCGAAGCACCATATGGTTATCATGGCGCATCCATCGTTTTGTAGAACAGTTGGGCTATTTAAAGCGGTGACTATTCTATGTTTCATTTCGGCTGACCGAACGAACATGCATCGGTACATATATCAAAATTCACAGAGAACAGCGTTTCGTAACACAATGGAACGAGGGTGTGGTGGGAATTCTAGTCGTTGGACGAAGCAGTAAAGGTCTGTTTGTTTCTGAACGAGTGTGCGCGAGGCTTAGTTGTCCAAAGAAAGCGAGTCGGTATTCTGTTGGTACAAGCCGTGGTAGCATTTTGGCAAATTTGTTTCAATTCAATGAAGTCCTCACAATTGTTTCCTGATGAGGTTACAACTGGAAAAATTGAAACGACCAGAGACCAGTAATAAAAAATCTGTTGGTCAGATCACAGAAATGCTTGTTCAGGACTAGCACTTACTAAGTCAGTTCACGAGAGCTTGAAAAGGTAATCGGCTAAAGTCGAGGAGCAACCATATCCCCACACCCGTGGCGCTTGAAACTTTGGAAAATGTGATAAAAAAGCCTAAATCATCAGTTTTATAAGAACCAACTTGTCTCATGAAATCCAACTAACATTTGGATAAGATTTCGAAGACTGTCAAGTAACGAACACTGACAGCAAGCTGCCAGGAATTCGGAGATTTGGAGTCAAAGCTAAGTACGCTTACCATTAACATTTGTGCTCAAATGCCTTTCAGCTTTTATTTTTTGGATACTATACCGCAATTCTCTTAGTTGAGCCGCGTAGAACTTAAAAAATCCGAGTGCGTTACAGAAAAAATACACATGTTGTAGGCTATCCCTGATCAGTGTGATTTGTCCGACGCTCTGGTTACTATGACCGGTGTCTTCTGACGGGTGTATCTGCGTCTGGTTTCCTTTACTCATCATACAGATCTACAGGAAAACCTTGTGCCAATCGCGACTCAGAATCCGGTTCGTTTTTCACCTATTTTATATCAGACTTTTCCAATTTGTTGTGAATTGGCTCGTTCGCAGTTCAGCATGGAACAAGTTCGTTTTTAGAATGTCACTTGTGGGACGCGCTCAAGCCATTCAGAATTGAACAACCCAAATGGACGATATTAATACGCCTACAGCAGCCCTTCATCGATCAGGACTTTTAAGTCTGACCATTTGGTGTACGCACCACTGATGACCACAAGGCTTCTTATAGCAGCAGGACAGACCTTGGGGCAGATATTTCCTTCACTTTATCACAAAGCCAATGACATTAGTCATTTGGATGCCATTCTTTTCTGTTTCAAGGTTGTTATGGTGAATAGCCTTCTACCATCATTCAACTCGGATTGTCGTCTAGGTTGCTAGGTGCGTTGTCCCTACTGAGATTTTGTTCAGGTGGATACTGCGATAGTGGTAGATTTGTCGGAGCCCACCTCAGATTAGGCATGACCTACGGTTGAAACTGTTATTTCAGGTGTGTAGTGCCGTCATTCCGTTCGAGAAGGGGGCTAATGAACCTTGGGTGGAATTCTCATTTTGGTTAAGTTGGTTTTTGACAAGCAAGAGGATGGAGGCCCAAATACGTTTCTGCAAGACACCATTCATGTCCCTCTTCAAGAATGGCAGGTGCCGATAACTGGATGGAATTCACGTGCAGTGTTTACAGTGGATACTAACTGTCAGCAAGGATGAAGATATATCTGACGCAGGCTTGCTGGCATGTATGCAGTAAGAGAATAGAAAAAACACCTTATTAAATTGCCGACGGTGGTTTGAATGTATTGGCTGGGTGGAAAAAAACTGGATCTCATGGAAACTTGTGTATTGAGAGCTGATTAAAACTAACTGGGACCCTGGCATTAAACGTGAAGCTGAAATAGCGCCAAATTTCCTTCGTTCATTATTAACGCAATCACAAGAAACCTCGTGCGCTATAAAAAGGATAAAGAGAGACTTACTTAGAATGATCTCTCTGACGCAGTATTCGTTGGTAGAACGATTGCCTACGTCCACTAGTGACCATAGATCCCCTTTTAAACGATAATGAGCTCTATACTGATGAGTCCAAAAGTGAAATCTATTTGATGATGTCAATTCTCCAGTATTCTTACCGTATCCCGTACCTTTTTTCCTTCCATCGGCTTATCACTCATATTCATTGATTGCCGAATTAAAAGCAGGGGGGTGAAAGTCAGTGGATTGGCAAGTCCTGCAGTGATATCGCTTGGATTTTGTTCGCCAATCGCTGTAGTCGTTTCCGACCTCACACTGACCGGCTTCCATTCGTCCGTTGGAATAAGTGTGACCACTGCGTGCCAAATGCTCACCACGCACAAGATTGCAAGAGACATGAGAACGTACTTGTCCTGAAACGCAAAATAAAGCGGAAGGATGAGTTTTGAATAGTAGTGCGTTGATTTGTCCAGATTTTGGTTGTACACGTGTCAGCACACCTCAAACCAGCTTTGCACGGAGTTCTTCGATCTTTGAAAAGCTTGGTAGTAAAAGTTTGACTTCTAAACACGTTTATAGTTATGCACTGCCGATGACTGAGCGTCAGGTTAAGTAAACGTGCATTATTTCCCAGTTTTTCAACTGTCCTGCGGCATAAATTCCGTCAGAAAAGTTCACTCGCGAATTTCAAAGTTATTGTGTATGCAGCCTCTGAGCTGAAACGCAACCATCTCACAGCTTGAAGCTCTTGAAATCATTCCTTCGTTTGTGCACCGATTTCCACGCTTCTTGATCCTGTGAACACTTCTGAAACCGACACCGCAAGTAGGATTTCGGGTTTATGTGCCTGTCAGAGGAGCAGATGAACTGACTGTTTGTCAGGACCACTTTCAATATGGAAAGACAGATTGATCTACGTTGGGTAAGCTGCCGGAAGGTGCCGCCGGATAATGGTTCTCTACAGAGGTAGCGAAATAGCCTAACTGCTACCGTAAGCAGATGACGGATAGCTGATACAGAAGGCAAGGTTTTCCGGCTTTAACCCTTTATATGCAGCTCTATACAATATTCACAGATATGGGGATTCACTAGAAAAATAGTAAGGGTGTATCAAGTAAATAGAAATGCAATTAGCTAAGAATATGCAAAGATATTACTATCAATTCACATGCTCTGCTTTGCTGAAAAATCGGTATCTGCCAGAGGGTTGGACAGTGTATGCATAGAGATCTCCATTACAAGGGGACGAAATCTATTTTGGAGAGGAAAAATGATGACCCGAAGACTGACATTATGAAGTAATAACCTTATATACACAGGGGACTGGCCTACAGAGGAAATGTTGACACATTATTGTAGGAACACGTCTATGTAAGGAGGAAAAAGTCAGGGGGTCAGCAGAGCATCTAAACGAAAGTTACTTTGTACATACGGGTTTCAAATGTTGACGATTTCGTGTTTTTTGTTGCTAACTAAAAAAAAGCACAATTCCATAAGTTGTGCTGCATAAACTATTTCCTTCCAACTAAACTGAAAACGGTAATATTTACTGTATTATTGGCGGTGAATCCCTTTGAGCATATCGCAAGATGTCATT
Source organism: Opisthorchis felineus (assembly GCA_004794785.1). Lineage (NCBI taxonomy): Eukaryota > Metazoa > Platyhelminthes > Trematoda > Opisthorchiida > Opisthorchiidae > Opisthorchis > Opisthorchis felineus. The sequence continues at coordinate 134,914 of SJOL01007384.1, forward strand.
TCCTACCGAGTTTTGCCAACCAAACTCATGTCACTCCAAGTAAATCTGTTCATCTCTCGTGAAATCAATTCCAGGTGATACCGCTTCGCAGAAGTGACCAAGGTTGTTTTGTACCTTGAAGTTTCTACCGAACTTAAGGATCCTGGAGAGATCACTTGTCATTCCAGATTACAGAATAAATTTCTAACATACTTCAGCGGAAGTATGCCAATGAACCGGATATTCATTCTTCCACACTGTCCAACGCACTAGCTATGGTACGTGTTTTTCCCCAAAGAATTCACTGCAAGTTGAACTGGTGTCTCTCATATAACACAAACAAAACATTTGTTCTTAGTGGCTCATTTTTCCATTTTCCCATTTGTGACGTATACGGATGAAATTGGTACTAGCCTAGTCAAAGTATTGACATCTCGATGCTCTACGGGTGGATAGGATTGCGAATATCTGCATCTTTAGGTACGTGAGTTCTTGATGAGTGCTGGTGGATCTCTTGAGCTAACTTGAAGTTTCGCTCACGATTAATGTGATCATTCGCCGTCGTTCATGCTGCTGATTAGTCCCTATTTAATCTAGTAAGCACAGCAATTGCAATTGCTTCCACATAAAAAAATAAGTTTACCCTACCCCATCATGAATGGAAGGTCAAGTAATATGACTCCTCAAGTGAAATAAAAACCTCACGAACAGGATTAAATTTTGTCCGATAAGATAAGGTTTTCGCGAATCAAGTTGTTGCTGGTGGATACTAAACAATACCTCTTGTTTGCAGTATTCATTAACCAGTTTTGGTGTATGAAGGCCACCGCACAATTCAGTTGGAACGATGTTTAGAATAACAAAGCATTTCCCTTGGAATGGTTGTACCCATAATTTTGCTGATTTTCGATAGGCAACAAGTAGTTTGGACTTTAGAGCACCATTTGATAAATGTGCTCTCCAAAGCTTCGTCAATCATATTTTGCCGTGACCTAGGCCTACCTGAGGAGTCCGAAAACTGATATGGGCCGTTGAGGAGTTTTCAACAGCCTTCTAATCGGTGGCGCATTGAGGACAGTTTTTATCCGGTTTTTAATATTTGCTTTTAGTTGATCGTTCTTAAGATCTGCCATTTTCAGTCGGTTGCTTGTGGTGGCCCATGCAGAAGAGTAAGTCTGTGACAAGGTTACTGCTTATAACTGGTAAATAGAAACGAATTGGTTTCTGTTATCGTTTTGCTGGGTTTCACAGATATATTCCAGAGCGATCACAAACTGCAATGATAGCGCAGTAATTCTGAAAGTAAAAACCGGATACAGGAAACGTGTAATAGTTTCTTCCTTACCAAGCCCAGAAAATCTATCGGTTGCAGGAAAAGCCATAACAAACCTCATTTCGGTTTAAAACTGAGCTGGTTTGTCCTCTATGACCAGCGATAGGCCTGAAAACGTGACGCAGACAGTTATGTGAGAAAAAATGAATCCAATCTGCTGATAACGATTTCTCACATTTTTAGCTGAGGACGAAATTGTCGGTTTAAATTCTGGGTTATCGTAGCAGCTGGATTATGCCCGAATAAGTATAGTCAAAACGAATACTGGTTTTGTGGGCTATTGGTAGCAGTCATATTGCTTACTGCCGTTTGTAACCTATTGTGACAAGGTGTTTATCCATAAGCAGATCCAGCGGCAAGTTTGTAAGGGACACACATCTGACGCACGGGCACCGGTTGTCTGGACCAACTGTCATTTTGTGACAGCACCATCTTTTTGGTGTATAGCGAGCCCAACAATCCACCTGTTAAAGCATATAACTTACTAATTTAGGAGGCGGGTTTTCCTCCCTAAAGGCTAGTTGTTCGTCAGGCCTCGTTCCTTTCCCGATTGATTTTCCGTTATCTTAACGGCTAACGTGTTCTTCTGACATGACAGAGACAAGGACATGTTGCAACTTTTTTGGGGTTTCAGTCGGTACGTATCACATTACCTTACACGTTACCGCTACTAGGGTGACTCCCTCAGTGATCAGTAAAGTCGCTAGCTACGAAAAGGTCTATTTTCGTAAGAAACCAACAATTTTATCTATTTTTCAAACGTCCGGATGGTCCCTGTGTTTGATTCCTGGAGAGTAATCATGTGATCGTATCTATGATTTCGAACACTAATTAGAAAATTTGTGTTTTGGAAATGCTAGCAAGTCGCACTTCATCCTGGCGAACGTCCAAAATAATACAGATATTTGGTATTTTTAGCTCTCCGAAGCTTGCTTTATCCTTTTTGTAACAGAGCACTCTGTACACGCACAGTGTAAGTTGCTTCGGTTAACAATAAACCATCTGGATTGGTCGTTTTTCTTTCCTTCAACCTCAATTTTTGGTTGCTGAAAAATATGCATACAGGCTTGACGTGATACGAAATAATGATGACGGAACCGGAAATATCATTATCAAGGCACAACTAATTTCTAATTGAAAATTGGTATACCTATGCCTATGTTGAGCCTACAACACTGGGTAAACACTAAGGTAAATTGAATGTCCCTTTAGTTTGTGGAAGGAGACTGCAAAAAATTTGTCACTTGTATGCAAATCTGTGTCGATGACACTTCAGTTGCCCACACCATCCATAAACTCGTCCGCTGCGTCAAATTACAAAATAATTCCACTGGATCAACAGCCACGTGAACACGCCAAACTGAGATAAAAGCGCCAGGAGTCAGATGTCCGAATGAGGATAGTGATCACTCTAGAGAGCATTAGCTTCGTTACAAGTTGTGAAGCAAGCATTTACTGATCCTCTGGACAGTAGTATTAGGTAAGCTCGGACGGACACGGTGCTTATACTCTGTGTTAAATTGAGTCACTAGCCACTAGTCTCTGTACAGCTGTTTCATTCCTACTGAGAATAATCAACAGTTCACACCTCACGAAATTGAGAGTTTCGAACTCACGACCATCTGATCTGTGGTGAAAAACAGAGTGATTAGCTCCACATAGGATAAAGTGCAGCTCATCCTTCAATCACGGAGACCACAGCACGTTGTCATGCACTGAATGGCTTCTCTCGGATAACATTTTCGCTCATCTTGTGAAAAGGGAGAACATTTATAATGAAGTAAATCACAGAATGCTTTAGAAAGGGTTGAATCCATTTCATATGTCGCCTTAGTGCTCAACATGCAGCAAAGGTTTTGGAAATCCCCTTTGCTGCACGGTAGTTCTCCTCCTCCCACATTAGGTTGTGATTTAGGAATTCACAGGTTAATATAAGTATTTGAGAAAATTTAAGCCAACACGCTGGTACTCGAATTAGGCAGACTTCTTACGGTTCAATGAAGATTTTGTCCTGGAATTAAAGTGACTCTATGCCAGAGAGACAAGGAGTATTTTATAGCTGCTCCATCCTTATGTAGAATCGCCAATAGTGTGTATTTCATGAATCTCAAAAATATTCGAACTAACAGCTTAGTTAAATACTAAATTGTTAACATTCACATCACTTTCGTTTGAACTGTCGTCCTCCCGTGCTGGCATAATTATTCTGGTAAGTCCACATGAAAGGAGGGAACCACTGGACACTAGTTTCACCCTAATTAGATCTCATCAGCAGTGCATATCCTATGGCCGTGCTGGGGTTGGATCTCCGCTCGCCTCGCATGTTAAATGTCCGGAATTCCAACCCTGGCACGACCCTAGGATATGCACTGCTGATGAGTTCTAATTAGGGTGAAACTCGAGTCCAGTGGTTCCCTCCTTTCGTGTGGACTTACCAGAATAATTATGCCAGCACGGGAGGACGACAGTTTAAACGAAAGTGATGTGAATGTGAACAATACATATCCCGCAAACCAACACTTGTTGGGCCACGAGCGGCTAAGAGGCAGTGGTTAACTTGCATCTGGACAGCATATAGCGCCTTTCATTCTTCAACCACGGAAGTTACATTACGTGATCTTGTGTTCACTGCTGGTTTGCCTCGAATTTACCTAGTCTACATAGGTCAACCACATGATGCTATCTAGACGCTGCAAATAGTTAGTCTGTTGCAGACAGTTTGACAGTTCTGTGTAGGGCTGAATTGATGGTCTGAGTAATGGTGTCCAACTAAGCGGGTGAGGGAAATTTCCGTCCTCACCTTAGTTGTCCTAATAAAATGAACGTAGTTACTCTAGGCAGACACATGAAATAGGGCCTTCTTAAACTGACAGGTGATAGATGCACCGATCAACCGGATGAACAAAAGGTAATGCGCACGAGGTTGAACGGGGCCCATACGTCTTCCAGCCGAACTCAGGCTCCGACACGAATACCAAGTGGTTAAATTGTTCAAGACTCTTGGCTACGAGGTTTGTTGTAAGGAACTTGGGGTCACATTGCGAAAATTGGGTGCACTGATTCTGTTAATTCCAACAAAAACGTCTACAATATCTCCTTTTACATCTGTTTCAAAGGTAACCGAATTGGTGGGTCATTCTGGAACGTCTTTGGGCGAAAGTCTGCAAACATATCCTGGCAATAACATCTCTCAGCTCAAAGATAAGCGGAGAAAATAATTGGGTTTACTGTTTTAAACAATGTTTGCTTGGGTTTGTTGCATTACTCATCACGGTCAACAGTAGAAGGTAGTTCATTATAACGGTGCTGAAAGCACTTTAGGGGTAGGGTGAACACCGGTTGCAGCGGTTACGATACCGATTCGTGTGGCAGTTACCCACATCTAAAGTGGCAACCTGAGCGAATGAGTGAGATTTGGATTCTGTTGAGAGGTGGTCTGTTCTGAAGTTGAACACTCAGAAGTAACAGAGCTGTGTTGAACATGAAAGGTTGTCAGCGCTATCGTCTTTAGGGAATTTCACACTACTTTTCACTTTTTCATTACTACTTTTTCCACAATGTTTGCAACCATGCACTGTCTGTTAAGTGTTTACTGGTGCTATTCACTGGTATAGTGAAGAATGACTAAACGTCCAAGTGTTCCTGTGATAAACGAGGGTTAGACGCAATTGAATACACATGATTTCAAAGACGGACGAGATGAAAAACGTAAGATTTAGATAATGGTCCATCGAGAGTTGATACACTAGGAAATTCAGAAAGAGAGAATACGGCCACAAGTTGACTAAACAGCCTAAATAGCTACAAGATGTGCCCCAGAACTGGGCTCATTATGTTCAAACTGGATACGAACATTCACTATTACTGTAAACTCTGAAGACTAAAAAACCCACTTTGTTTAAACTAAACTGTTAACAGTTCAGCTTCTCAAACCCACTACCTTAAAAGACCATATTGCACGACATTTTAACAGGTAAGCTAAATCCTTATTGCCCTTCAAAGCCGCTTTACTCCGTGCTCTAGACTTCTTAGTTGTAGAACTACAGAGCTGTTTGCGGGATTCATTCGCGCCTGTTTTTTTATGTTAATTTGCTCGAGTTGGAACGTTCCTTATTGCTATGTTTTCTTGAGCGTCCCAAACTACACCGTGTAGACCGAAAGCCCAAGATAAAACTACGAAAATGATCAAGGGCTCAGTTGTCACTATTAAAACAAAAACTAGTTTATTTAATATTCCAGTCGCTGGTAAGTTCTTCTGTTCAGGTTCTCACCCAAATTTCTGTTGGTTAACAGACGAAACCGAAGTTAGAATGCGGAACCACTAATCGATCAGGGAGTGACTGCGAAAAATCTCACAGAGGAATCGATACCGAGGTGAGTCCCAGCCGTTGGATACACAAGGAAATCTAAGTGAAAACTTACATCCGATTAATAGGTAATGCGAAATTGAAGCTAGCTGGAATCAAAAAGTCTGTGGTCCGCATATTCCAATTCCCTAAATTAATGGATGGACACTAGTCTCCGGTTGGAATTTCATCGAAATACTTAGTGCTGAAAGGCGCAACAATTAAATGCGACCTGTACAACCCACAGTATCTCAACTGACAGCCCAAATCCACTAAATCAAAAGGAGGCCATGGAAAAACAGGGAGAGAATATTTGTCCGCGCGAGCAACTGAGCCCAAATGCACTTAAGGTGAGCGTGGGAAAGCCATTGGTTTTGAAGCCGCATTTGCGCCATGCTAGTGGCAGAACGGGCATTTCATCGGTCGACATACTAATTATGTTATTCTACTTCAAATGCATCATTTAGAATACAGAACAAGCCACCTAATCTCGGTCAGTCGGACATAATGCCATCGCCTGTAGACATCGCTAACCTGGACTCTATTATCCACTCTTATCCATCGCTTTTTTTGTATGTCTGATGTGAAATTCAAGGTTTTGCCTTACTTTCCTCTATTTTTAGGGTACCAGTCGGAGCAAACATTTGATGCACAGAGAAAATTGATAACTATCTGAGAGAAAAAATCATCCCAACTCACCATATACGTCAAATAAGATATTTTTGGAAGTGACTGATTGATTACGAATTTGAATGCAACTGAAGTAAGGAAAAGAGTGAACGAGAGTTGGAGACGGTTTTCCGGTCGCTCTGGTGGAACTGCAAATGTGGCGAAAGAGAGTCCAGTGATGAAGAACTGAAATAGGAAAAAGAGAATTAAAGACAATCAAAGTCGGATGGTGTCTTATCTAATCAGAGGTAATATTTGAGCCTCAATAGTTGCTCAGCAGCGTAAATAGTACCTCACTGGGCATATCAACTAACATTTAATTGCTTAGAAAGTCACATAAAGCGGCCCAGGAGGTGTCTTTATGTCAGTAACAGGGATGTTTTGTCCTTGAGGGTCAGAAACCAAACAAGTGGTTAAAGCCTGATTGGCCTGGCTTGATTACCAGGCCTGGCCACTAGCAGCAACAATCAGCAGACATCAATCAGCGGCTATCTATCGGCCATGGGTTAGCTGATTCATGCGACCCATTCTTTCACTATTCTGCTAGGCCATTCAAACTAAAAGTTTCTGTACCTAACCAAGTTTACTATAACTAGCCTGTCCAAACTATTTGGGGGTGAGAACAAGCCCTTAGTTTACCTGCTGCCCCCATTATCTGACTGGTGAGTGTTTAACCACATGACGGCTTAGTTGCTCAAAGACTGGAATTTTTTTATATATTCGTACGGAAAATTTGGAGCTGATGAGCCAACATGAAATCCCTGCACATACGATTTTTCCTCTGCTAAGGATATTGTTCGAATGTTGAGAGGGGTATAATTGTTTCGAAATCTAAAAAGTGGACACAGTGACGTCTACGTTACCTTTACTAGTAAATCAAACCCACATGGAGTTTTATGCTTAGCCATGCACTAAATTGCTTTAATCTACAGAATTATGATCAGTGTAATGCGGTTCTAGTACCTTTGCAGGCTTAACACACTAAAATGAACCGCACGTCAAGAACAATATCCAGGCACTTATAGAGTAAAACTGGGTGCTGTGTGATGTAGGTTGACAGAAGCTAAGAGTTTAAATCAAACTTTCATTGTTTACTTAGGGTTTACAATGTTTTATACTATACGACAATGGTAAGTCATTTATCGTGTGGTTGAGGATTTAGCCGCCTGATAACCCCTAAAAGCGAAGACAGATCCAACGTTACATATTTAATCCCCTGATGTTTTACAGATATTTTTCTGACGGACAGTTGCGATTGTGGACAGCCATTCCGATCAAACAAAAATGCAGCCACTGGGGGCTCAGTGTGTTCTGGCATCAGGCTGACGTTTTTGAAAGTCCCCCAGAGTATCGCACGCCTAGGCTCCCAAACTGGCAATTGTCAATCTTTTCCGCCGTTTTTTCGCTCCGTCGTTTTGTGCTCCTGTTTCTGATTTGACAAGACCGATGTCGACGACCATATAGAAGTTAATTTGGGATTCTTCTTTCTTTCGTTTGACAGAAGTAGATCCAGCACCTTAAACAGTTGCATATGAGCACAACCCACAGTTCATCATAGTACTCTCGACTAAATTTGTTTCATTTTACCTGGTACCAAGTATATGCGTCAATATATACACATATGGAAAGAATGTTCAAAACGTCTATGATCTAAAAAAGTAATAACAAGATAACCTACAAGGTGATCTACAAGATACTACCTGAAGTCAGCTTACCATGATGAGAAACACATTCCAGTAGAAGTAGCCAGGTCGTCGAGCCGCGCGACACGTGACCGATATGCAAGGGTGATGCTGACTGGAGTTGGTGTACTCTTGTGTGGCGGATCTTCGGGTGACCTCAATATGTTCGTGCAATCGCCATTCCTAAACAGAAGAGTGAGATGCTTGATTCCTAGGCAAATAGTCGAAGTTTCGCCGACTGTTTAATTATCCTATACGGAACACCTTGTGGTAAGCCCCGCCATCAAATTTTTGGAGACGTATGGTTTGGGGACGTTATTTGTAGGAACTTAGAGGAAAATCTTGTATGTCGAACGAACTGGTTTAGCAGAGAAACAACTCCAATCGGCGTCAAGAAGTTTAGACATTATGGTAAGAAGCTATGTAGGGAAACTGATGTGAGGGTCACGTACGCATACATTACACGCAACAGCTGGCTAGTACCCATCACAATTTTTCATACATACCCGAACGAAAGCCATTTGTTTAAAACATGTAAGTGAAGATAAAACGAGGGAAGCCGTTTGAAAGTCAGTGAATCTGAACGGTACTTTCACGATCGTTTTCCGGTAACTGAATATTTTGCTTTTGTATGGGACCTTTTACTGACGTTGTCTGTAAAAGCACAGGCATCCAGACGAAGCAACAGTTGTGAGCAGGTAAAACTCTTCTAGCTTCCGTCCAGAAATAGAGGCACAAAGGCGGCAAGAAGGAATGCTGCTTTCGGACTTCTGAGAGAATTAAATGATTCAAAGGAGATTACCTTATTTTATCAGTGGGTATCTTCAATTCCTTGTTTGCCGACATGATGCAATCCATAGAAATTTTGTATGGTAAAAGGTCATACAATCATATCATATAATCGCGCAGCTATTCTGCTTGGGAGAATTTGGGTCACAACGGCGTGAACACTATGAGGACGGGCCATAAATATAGCCGGCTTGACAACAAACGCTGTTTTCGTTCGGTTGATACTACAAGCCCATGTTTTGTGTGCTAAGTGTTCTATCCGCCTAGGAGCGGACGTCAAGTGTGGATTGTGTGACGTCAAGTCACACAGTCCATTTAACAAACATGTAGCCTGTCAGCCGGGCGGTGCATCATCCTTTGCGTAACAAGCTGGCTAATTGATAACGAGGTGAGGACCGGTTTTGAATAACATTCGGCGTGGGCAATGTTTGACAGGCGGGTGGGGAGGATCTACATGCTTCTTATTATCGTTAGAGAAATATTTTCAAACGTCATTTTCCCCTGCAGAATGAACTGACGGTCACGTCACTCAAAAAGTCATAAACAGTCTTAACGAATATTGCGAATTCTTTGGGTACTTTCATTCACAGAACAGCATTTGGTGAATTTCTACACAGAAAAAATGGGGACGAATTGTGAAGGGGAAACTGATTTAGGTCGAATGGTTTTTCGATCGTCAGAGGTGTTTATTTTGTATTAACGGACAAGGTTTATTTTCAGTCAGACGGTGCCAACTACTAATTATAAGTTTCTAGCAGAAAAGTACAGTGTGAAAGTTTTCGCCAACAACCGGTTCCATGGTTTTCACCCATTGAGCACATCTTACCAAGTTCGCTGTTCGTTCCACTTTGCTTGGAAAAGGTATTCTAAGCCAATTTTTCAAATCTGAGATAGATTTTTCAGCCTTCGGCTTTCAAACTCATCTGATGCTGACGTGATGCTGAACTTCTTTTGTCTTTAAAATGTTTAAACCAACGGCAGCGAACCAACTGTCTCAGGGCAAAACGGACTACCTGACGAGCTCAAAATCGAGGAAAATCCATAATGGGCCCCAGATTTGTTTCTGCCAACTTTTCCCAATTCAATCAAGACAAATGTGAACTTCGATTAGCTCTGACAAGGAGGTAGATACATCGCGCTGCTTCCGTGTTTTTCGTCTTGTCATCTGACAGTAGGTGTGCCACGGAAAAATAAACAGTAAGCTGTCAAATACGGAACCACATTAGTGTTAACCCACTGCACTCACTTGTTGGTCCACCAGAGTCTGCACGTTGATCGCACACAATTCATTTTTATCCGGTACAAGCGCAACTTCCGTATCTGGTCGCTCTGATGTCAGTGTGATTGTAAGGTCCTGAAATAAGTGGGAAGTAGGCAGGAACTGAATCAAATGCGTAGCGCTCGTTGACAGAAGGTAGCTGATGATTTTCGTTAATCCGATGAGAACAAAACAAGACCACTGACAACTCTGAGTTCCTTCTACCTCGATCATTCGAAATGTCGGAACTGGGATGAACTACTACCTCCTTCTAAGCTGAAAACACGAGTTACACCTTATGCGAGCACTTTAAAGCATCACTATTTGCCTTCTACGACAAAAAGGTTCACCAAATTTAATGTCATAATAGGAGCACTCTCTTCACAAAAAGACATACATACCTGAGACACATTTTCATTAAAGAATTTTTGTGGAACTAATTGTGCCAGTAAACTGGCTGGTAGCGGAGCAAAACACCTTTCCGTTAAAAAGTACATGACTTTCACGTATCTCTGTGGTCGGAGAACTGTAGAACACCGACAATCACATCACACTTTCCCCACATTATTTCTCCACACTTGCGAGTTTCTTCCCCAGTTGATCCAGCCAGGACTACAGACAAGTGTAGTTTTCGCACATAGTGGCTTTTAAAGTTTGTCACAAAAAATGAACCGAAAGAAACGAATCGTGGTGTCAGAGGTTTAAATTTAAAACGTCCTTTGACGTTTCATAAGGCTGCTTGAAATTCCGAAATCGCCTGACTTCGACTAAATTTTCACTGATTTCATCAGACCATATAATAAAATTGTTGACGTCAAATACCAGTAAGAAGTCACTTCGCAAACGACAGTTCACTTCGATCCGGTGTACATAGGATAATTTGTGGGTTACTGTATACTCAGGAATATATCTACGACCATTTACGTCAAATCTCAAATAAGTTTATGCTCTTGACGAACACACTATTCATAGAGCTTGACAGCCCACGACAGGTATGATGCTTCTTAAAGCCCAGTACATAGGTGCAATAGCTGAGTTTTCGCCAACTTTTTGTTCCGCATGAACCTCATACAGTTTTACTTGAAGTACTTAACACCTGACTGACTCAAAAAAACATGGTCAGAGCTTTTAAGATTTATATGGGTCAAAAGACTGCTCAACGTACCTGTACGTCAAGAGGAAAGTCATTTAATTCCAGAGTTTCGAGAAAAATTCCGCGCAGACGTCGACGTTCGACAATATATATTTCGTTGTTGTCCCCTGTATGAGTGTTGATCCAATGTTGGTCTTTAGACTCGTTTAAGATGTTATCAATCAGAATTAGAGGATTCCAACATCGCTGAAGGTCTATTTTCCGTAGCTCCTACAAGAAAAAAATAGTAATTGCCATCCGATTTACAATTCAAATAAAGCTTCTTCACCAGTATACCCATTACTGCTTAGCTTGAAGTAGTCTTGTGACGCGAGCCAATAATGCCTATGAAAAAAGTTAAAATACTGACGAGATTATGCAGCAGTTTGAACCAATTGCAAGGGTATTTTAGCATCATTTTCACAAATTTGGAATTCATTTTTAATTACTACACGTCACACGCATAAAATACAAAAAATGAATAGCCGATGTGATTGGATTTTTTTTGTCTGGCCTGCATTTTGTGTTCCTTTGCGGCGTATCCAGTGGTTATATAAGTTTTGCCCGTGGATATGTTGTGTATTGCAGAGTTTGACTTTAATGGGTCACACATGTGAAAATTTTTCACGTCGCTGATTATCAAGCTTGTGTAATAGTTTTCGACAGTTCAACGAGGACTCAGTTCAAACAAAGCGTCACGAACAGCAAGTGGGCATTATTTGGGCTAGAAAGCAGCTGTTTGATAAAAATGTCTGTACCTTCTAAAATATATAGGGAATTTTCCGGCATATCTGAAAGAATTCACCAAATCAACAGACATTCATTGCCAACTTGAAAACAGATATATTTGGAATTGTACGGCACAATCAAGAATTAGGTAACTGTGATTTTCAGCTTGATGTTTATGACATATTCTGGGTCGGCGGACCACTGTGTACCCGCAATACAATGCTGTTCTGGTGACTTTTGCCTGCTGGAGCTGGAGCAGTTTATCTAAGGTTTGTACAATTTTCTTTCATTCAGAATAATCTTCTTGGCTTTCCAATGTGTTATATAAGGCTTTTGGCATGCTTCGACCTGGAATTCTGGTAGGTAGATAGTTTTTCCCCGAACTATCATCGTTTAGTTAAAAACCTTCTTTATTTGGTTTCTCACCATTACTGTTACTTTCTATGACACCGAATATCTCAGTTGTTGTATTGATATCAAAAACCACCTACACACAATCGGGTTGACTTTTCTTTCGCTATTCACAAATGCTACTTGCAACAAAATGTAGAACATACGGGGCTATGAAGAGTAAACGAATGAAACACTTGTCCTGCTCAATGAAGGAGGAAGCAACTGCCACCGTTTTTCTTGTCGTTCCAGATTTGGACTGGTGAAGCAGGAGAAAGCCGTAATCATAAGCTCCATAATTTTAACTCAGCTGTCTTCCAAATCCTTTTTCACTGTCTGCTGGAACCTTCTTTCTTGATCCATAGGAGAGGTTAGACTAACTGTTTAAAAGAATGACGCATGATTGCACAGGAGCCTGTCTCTCTCTGGATAGGAAATGTCAGTGGGCTTCTGATGCCCGCTCACCGAATAAGTGGATTAGCACCTGTCTTCTGGGTCACTGTAGGTCACTGAAGATTAGCCCACAGAACACCATGTACAAACAAGTTTACAAATACTCATGCATAATAACTTACAAAATTCTCAAGACTTTTGCAAAATTGGTCACTGGACAAGTTCCTATTCGCACATAATCAATCCGGCCGGGCGCAGCATTGTAGCTTTGGTTGCAGACCATTGTGCTGACATGTTTTATGAACAGAATAACAAAAACGACTAAACTGGCGCAGGCAGAAATTTCGCCAGGATTTCTGTGTGATAGTGGCTATTATACAGACAATAAATGGTCTGCTTTTCTGGTTAACCTGCTGCCTAGAAACTACTGAATACAATGACCGGAATCCTTCGAACAATTGAGGGTTTCCATTTGCATTTTTCCAGGAAAATGTCTTTCTATAATCATGTCTTGCCCTGGCTGTAAGCAAGCAGATAAAGTTTTCGTAGGTTGTATGCCATCTGACCTTGCCTAGAGGAGGCTCTCTATGCTTTCAGTGGGTTAGACAAGTGGATTTGCCACAGAAGGAAGAAACATCTGTTATCGATCAATTTCATGCGGAACGTTGCAAAGACATAACGTACATACATATGTAAGTGAGGACCAAAAGTTAGTTTTTGCAGATGAGCTGGGAAGTAAATAGAAAAGTTTATACCCAGTCAAGTTGGCACTTAATCTTTGTTCCGTTTTTTGTTACAGCCCCGATGTGGTCAAGAGGACAAGTCCCCAGCAACAACTAATTGGATGTTCATCGCAAATGATAGTTCGCCTAACTTTTTACTTGAATATGCCATTTCTATTGTGTTATTTTCTATTGCTGCGTTTCTCAGTATATTATGCACCCCTGGAAGCATTTTTTCCAACAACCCATTCTGTAAAAACGGCTTGTTGGTGCCAGCTTAAAACTAAGTAAGAGAGTCATAGTTTCGGAGAAACGGTTCTCCTAGAGAGGTTATTGCCAAGATTTGCTAACGCAGTGAGAAAACACACTAAACCTTAGTTTCATCTGAAAATAATAACACAACTCCGTTCCCAATCACATTTGATCTTTTTGAGGGATATTACCCAGGTGCCAATGTCTTTCAAACATCTCTTATACAATAGGTCTTGAGGTTGCTGATAACGCGGTGCACAAATTTTTGGAGTCCCTACCTGAACTGAGGCTTTGATTTCATGGTTAATCAAAGCCACTTCGATCTTATGGTTGTTGGTTATTATTCAAGCACTCACAATCACAAAGACTGCACTCATAGGAGACAATGTTATGACGGATGCATCGGTTGTCTCTGTTGTGAAAGTTGAAAAATGACGGAAATGGTCGAGGATTCTGCAATACTTACAGCATACACAAAAACGGTAATGACAGAGTTGGTCGGAAAAAACCTACTGGACCCAAAGTACAACTGTTTGTGGTGATATATACTCATACCCCAATATAGTAGTGTTATGTCAAGAAATAATGTTTCATGGGCAAACTAGAATTCACTACCGGATTGCTGCATAATAGCCAGGTTCATATAGGATCCGAAAAGGAGCTAAACCTGGATAAATTAACAACGTATTGGGTCTTCGATATAGACGGAACTTCAGAAACCAAACATTCAGTTGACTTCAAGAGGTTCAGGTCCAAAATGATTATCAGTGTTCGGACCTCTTTGGAGTTGAATTTCTGAAAGTGGTTCAAACACACACTGCTATTCCAAGCAGCCGAACTTGAAAGCTTTATCAGTATACTCCACGGTTTCAAGATCAGAATAGCCAGCTACGTTAAATTAGGTGGGATTAGCCATTGTTCTGCATTGTTGCAGTGGAAGCATAGCACCAAGTCGTGAGTCTTCACGAATCGGAGGTGGCTATCGATTGTTGAACTTTGGTTTATAGCTCAGTGAGTGTATTTTTCTGCAAAATCCTTAATTGGTGTGCTCCCCTGCATCCAGTGTATAAAGTCACTGCCTGGATTAACGGAGTTTATTAAGATCTACAGCTACGTGGCTATGCTGATCCTACCTAATTCCAAACATTGTTTTTTGGGGATCAAAAGCGGCGCTAAATAATTCGAGATTCCGCAGCAGTATCACATGGTAACGACAAAAATTAGAACGGAGTTTGTTGTAAGGGTGGCCCGCGCTAAGAAACAACCGTCGCGAAAGTCTTTTCGAAATATTTACACTAGTTCCGGAAACATCTTAAAAGTTGTCCAAATTTGGAGTGACCTGGCTACTTTTAAATCTACATGCTAAATTACAACGCGCCTCAGGACTCACTTCGCTACGTGAGTCAGGTTACCATTTGATCGCCCGATCATCTGCAAATAAAAACTTGAAATCGGCCTTATCGCTTCGGTAACCTATTCTCAAAAGTATTTTCCCCGCTCACCAGAAAACTCTCGTTTAAACCATACCAACCGAGTTGGTAGAATCGAATTTTCTTGAAAATTTGTACCAACCTATTTCGCGATCAGCAAACAGCTGCTGTTACTTCGAAACACAACTGGATTGATTCGGCCTCTTTGGCTGTTATGCTAAAGTGTTAATTTCCAATATTGCGAACAGAGAGACGAAACTGACATTTTAACGCCTCTAGTCTTGTGCCGTCAAGGTTTAATTTCCCAGTTCATGAGGAACGATGCTGCCGACAGAAATCAAAAGGCTGTCGATGATAAATACTTACCTCTTCACTTTTTCCGTCCAGCCGCGGTTCACGCCATTTTGCTTGAATAAACGCATCTGCGTGGTAGATCTCCTTCAGCGTGTCGATTTCGCCAATCTTCAGAAAAACTACACGAACTTCTACGACCACCTGCAGATTTAAATTAAGCGCAAATATGAATCGGGCTGCATAAACTCATTTGGGACATAAAAGACTCGTTTCATGTTTTATCCACATTTCCACGAAACTGCTGAATTTGAGGCCTTACGGGCAGATTGGTCAAGGATTGATACCTTGCTGCCAGTCTGACTCTATGGAGATGATTTTGGTTTCGTTGCCAAGTCAAAATTTAGCCTTGAAGGAAAATGCTCATGAGGTTGCTGAAACGGTTCAGTAGCCCACAGCCGGTATAGCCGTATTAAGGCTCGTCATGTAGGCACAGTCTCCAAGTTTCCCTCAACCTTATGCCCTAACCGAACCCAAGCAGCACAAAGTTAGACCGCAAAATTAAACTACAGAATTACCTGCACACTCATTTTCACACCAACTTGTTTTCGACAGCAGACTCAGATGGAGCCCAGCTGAATCGCAGCTGATTAGCTCATTTGATGATATCCGTTCACAGAATGTGCTGCCTAGAGACCGCCTCATGTTTCATTTGGCATGACATTCGAGATATCGCAGTATATTTTCTTTAGTGTTCGAGTAAATCATAAGGTTAACAGAAACTAGGGGACTGCACCTACCTGACGAACCTCAAGTAAGGCTAAATCTGTGTTGGGCTGAAGAAGAATATTCAGCAAAATTATGAATAGCATCCTTCAAGGAAATGTACTGCGACTTCTCGGATATCGTGCCAACCGAAACGTGAGACGGCCTTTATGCAACACATTCAGTTGGAGACTATCATAAAGGAGAGGTTCAGCTGGAACTCAGCTGCGTCTACCGTTGAAACTAACTAGGGATGCAAATGAGTGTGTTTGTCAAAATATATCCTTTAAATTATTGGACCTAGAGTTTGAAATGCCCTGCACACGATGGTGAATGACCATTGTTTCATAATAGCTTTGTTTGTAACTGAAACAAGAATTCACTTCGTTAACTTTGATGTGGATGGAACCAGTCTTAATTGTTAATGTCAACTGATTGAGCGGGGTATCTTTTGGTTGGAGGATATCGGTTACGTTTTTGTAGTTATTGTCGACTTGATTCCGCGCTGCCACTTCTCGCATTTCGAGGATAACATGCTCAGATGCAAGCTAGCTGAGACAACTTAAAGCTAGTTACTTAGCTAAGACGTGATCTACTGGAAACGGCATGGACATTACTGTTTGAGGTTTTGTTATACACGAAGTACACTGATCCTGTAACCAGCCGAAGTTAACTGACACAGAAAAGGTTCCCGAATGAAGTCGAAGCTTTTCCGAATGAAGTAATATGTCCAACATGTAGGAGAACTGGCAGCCCACTGTAGCTTCGATTTGTATGATCAACACGAGGAGGCATGAACCGATCAACCTCCCAGGTGTTCAGATTTTGTAACAGGTCTTCACAAACAAGGTTTCACGGGACTGTTTAATCGGTAACACCAATCAAATGGCGAGAAAATAACATTATAGGGAAGCTACTTAATAAAACGCTCTCCGGAAACAATAACCAAATTTTGAAATTACATTGGTCTGCAAAACCTACTGATGTAGGCTACTACCAAGACAGAGGTTCTGAGTGCTCATCTTTCGTGGGTGATGTGACTACTACGGACGTTGACCAAACTACTACTTCACCGCTGTCCCGCAGATCAGTTACCGTTTACCCCATATTACCTGGAAGAATGGAGTTTAGGCAAACTGGTTGGCTTAACAAAGCTGCCCGTCTCAGGCCAGAGCCTTTCAAGTTGCTACAGCAATAACTCCTAATCATATGGACCTCGTGGAAAATCACTTGAACATATTTGGTTCTGACAACAAATGGGTCAAGCGAAAATGCATAATTGCAGGCAAAATGGATACTATTAAAAGGACTATGAAATTCGCCGTTACATGGTGCCACAAGTTTCATGGTTCATTGCTACAATCATAGGGGCAGCTTATGGGGCGCCAATACGGCACCGTTGTTATAAAACAACCCTTAACGCTTTTCAAAAACGATAGTGGTAAACGAAAGAGAAATTTCAGCAAAATCAAGCTTTGAGAAAGCCCCATACTGAATGTACCAAGTTTATACAACCAAAAGCATCGTTAAACTAGGTTGCGGAATGCATTCTGAGAACATAACAACCACTACACTAACTATTCATTTTGTCCAAAGACTAATTCAGTTCTTACACTACTCATAAGTTTGCTGAAAATTCTTCGAAGGATTCGTCGTCCGACATTCCCCCATTACTTGCTGTGGCTCAGTTGATTCCAGTGAGTTCTCGTTGTGCTGTTAGCACCGGAGCACGAATTAAAAGTATAATCTGAAAACTATGAAGAATTGGGGATTCATTCTCGTACTAACATGATTTTTATTTTAGCGGATTGATTCCTTCCATTTTCCACTTTCTTTTAAGCAATTTCCAAAAACCGCAGAGATCCACAAATGCATGTTTTCTACTAGCGAACAAAAATGGAACGCCAAACTGTGCTCATTTCAACTGGTGCCGAAAAGTTTGCCACGGAACCGCTGAGCTCAGTGAACAGGACACCAACCAAAACCTAGAGTTTTTTAACAGGTAGGCGCACAATGATTTAGGTAGATGCTCTTTAATTTATGGCAAAAAATGGCTTTGTTTTAGCCTACTTGATCCATTGTGTGGATCCGCCGTCAAGGCTTTCAGTGCGATTTAAATTGCGTCACCTCTAATGCTAAAAAATTGAATAAGCTATACAGCTATTTGGCAACCTGGCGGTCAAGTGTTCAGGTAGCACAACCAAATTCCGTGAAATTGTTGTGTTAACTCAGTCCCTTTGGTTGGCCTCGCTCCGAACGTCAGACTAATCAGAACCTTCTCTTCCAAAAAACTACTACGCTAGTAGCAGAGTCAGCTTTCCCCTCAAATTTTTCAAACCACTACTGCGCACATTTCCAGCAGCCAGGTCTTGACACGGAACCGGAAAAAAGGTTTCAAAAACATTAAAACTATCCACTTCTTTTCGCTTTCGTACAATTAAGGTTGTTTACTTAATTACGACACGTTTTCTTACTTTACTCTCACCCACTCTAACACCTAGGCCACGCGAACTAATGGAATTACACGGTTCTGGGTTAATTGTAACCCTAGTTTTCGACAGCCTTTTTGGGTCTACCTTGTGGACAAGGTGCCAATGATTAGCTTTTTTTGATTGCATATATTAAAACCGACGCATCCCTCTCGGAATTTAGTATGAACTCTGTTAGAGGTCAAACATTACCATGTGGAGGGTATGTTGTCGATATTACTTTGAAACCCATTACTTTGGTAACAACATGGTTCAGAGTGGTATCGGCGGCTGTACGCCTTTTATTTGCAGCAATCAGTTTCGTTTTTTCTGGCCTTGGTTGGACATTCTATGGGGCAGATGTGTTACTGCTGCTAATGTACACTAATCTCATCGTAGACGTGCTGAACTAACATATAAAAAAGATATAGACCCCCGGCTTTGTCACATTCGGACGGCATACAATGTATGGATGGTTATTGGCCCATAAAAGAAAGGTTCAGAAAGCCTCAAGCCAGCAGCTACAATTAGTTTCGAGGTATTTGTAACTGAAAAATGCGTAAAACCGGTCTTTAGCTGGGCTTGTCCGGAGTAAGATCAGCTCAACTGACGCCGATTAAGGGGTTGCTGTCTTTGGAAAGTATCTCGATAAGGCTAAATAAAACTGAGGCCGCTAGAAGATCATTCCTTACTTTCTTTTATGCTTCGTCTTCTCAGAGGTGTTCATTAGATACGGGGTGATCAATCTAGGAAAACATCAGACTTCATTTCTTTTTATTTTGACATGGCTTTAGTCGATCCGTCTTAAAATGTTTTCATTGATCTTCGAAAAAGGAGTGAAAAATGAATCAAAAGCACCAGCTTTCTGTTTTATGGCTCTTACTTAGGCTAAGTTATTTTTAGAGCTGTTATGGAGTGACCATCATAACCTCTGGGGTAAATCCGCACATACGAATCAAGGCAAACACATGCATAGCAAAGGGAAACCATCGCAAAAATATGCATTGGGTAGTAAAACTGAAAGCCTCTGGTTGAAGAAAGGAAGAATGGTAGCAAATAAATCCCTAATATTAAGCGCTGTGAGGCAAAAATGATGCACTGAGAAAGGTATGTTGTATTGTTTCCTTTTATTACTGAAACCACAAGCATGATTTCATGCAGTATAGTAGCCAAGAGGGCGTTGTATTCGGTGGCCTAACACATTTGTAGTGACAGCCAGTATGTCTATTCTGGGATGTAACCTCACTTCAAAACAATTCAAAGAAGCGAAAATCAAATTCAATGCCTCTCCTCTATTCTTCGGACTGTACAGAAGAATTGAAATATTGAGGGAAGGGGATTGTTCAAGCGAAAGTGGTGTGAATTCAAAGGTCTACAAATCCAGGAACCACCTACAGCTGATCAAAATTTTCCAAGCTTGTTGTAGACATCCGTAGGGCTTCCTGACTGGAAGGTTCTGACAGCTGAATCAACCGACCGACACTACCAGGACAGCCGGTTAGGGAGCCCAGGAAACTAACCAAATCACACCACTCCAGCGTGGACACTTTTGTCTGTTCAGACGTAAAAATTCAGATTCTTCCTGCTTGCGCTGGTGCGATAGCGGTCACACGCTTGCCTCGCCTGTCAGCTCTCCGGAGTTCAAGCCTTGACACGGCCAAAAATACGCGCTGATGATGATTTACAGTAAGAGATTAACTCGAGTCCAATGTTTCACCCATTTAGTGTGGATTCATCAAAATAACCGCACTAGGACGAGAAGAGGCTGTGCAAACGAGATTGACGTAAATGCAAAATTCTACAAATCTTGCAATCATCTGTAACGACGTCAGAAGTTAAACGCCTGCAAAGTATTTCTTTAGTTTATATTACAAACCCGTCAAGGTGTACAGTGTTGCTGCTTGCGTGAAATGATTGGCATGCACGAACTGATCTGTTAACGGATGAGCAGCACAACTGTGTACCCCTGCCAATCTCTTCGCCACTCTTGATGTTTATCTGCGTTGCACTCAACGGTTATTTGGCTTTCACCCACAACAGTAAAGCGCGTGCAGAACCACCGACAAACGGTTTCGCAAATGCCGCCAAACATCTACTTCCTCGTGCGTAATGCAAGTGCAAAACAAATCTAGCTAGCTGCTTTTCGTCAGTCGTTCATTCCCATGTGTTTATCTCAAACATATTAGTAAATGTCAAAGGGCCATACGCACACAGAGATAGGTTTTGACATAAAATCAATTCTACAGCGTTGCCAAAATGACTGCATGGTGCTCGGGGATGGTTACTTAAATGAAGCATTGCAGGCGCTGAAATATGAAATCACTCCGTCGTAGGAATAAATAAACTGGTACCATCCGGTAGTAAATTACTGAGCGTTCATTTCACCCATCAATCTGCCAAATAGTTTACTCCTTGTGAAACTAGCGGATTACGGTCTTGAAATGGATTTCTACGTTACGGAAGTTAATACAATCAAATAAACACTCATTTAAGAACTTCTTAACTATAAAAGCGTATTGAGACCGGCAAAATGCACGGAAATTTGGCAAGCCGAAAAGGGGTAGATAAAAGTAGTGAGAAGGGCTAAATGCGTCCATTGGTGCATTTTTTAATATAAGCACACCCATGGGGTTTAAAGTGGCATGGACCTCCTTCTTACTACTCCTATTATTATCGTTTATTGTTGAAGATCATTGTTGATCACAAACATAAAAGTTAAGTCCGAGTGACATATGTGGAAGGATGCACAGGAGGACATTAGACAAAACAAAGAAGACTTCTCATCTGAACGTACCACGTCCACGGTACACCTCAAATTTTTTTGGCGATGCACGCCACCTAGATATTCATAGCGCTATGTGCAACTGAGCGGCAGCTGGTTCAGCCCATTCGTCTGTTTTGCAACATCCTCTTTTTCACTAACCTCACAGAGCAATAACCTGTCTCCAGGATAATATTCGAACGAAAATAGGTCCGTTTTCAATAATTTATGCGCTGCAAGGGTTGTCTGGCTGCGTTTAGTTGAAGGCCATTCCGTTACTGGAGACGACCATGCTCAAAATGGGGGGGTGCTGAGCTGACCATTCTATGATCTCACCTTCGAAGCTGTTTTTTGGGTTAAATCAAAGTCTACTTTTGAACACCAAATGAGGCTTGTAGTTTTTCACCAGATTTCTGTCACAGCATGCTAGGATCCGGATTTTTATTTAGTGAATTATGGATATCGAACAGAAGATTTGATCAAGGCAGTCTAAGCTCGTGGTGTCCTAAGAACTAACTCAATGAGATAGGGTTGAACCGAATACCCGGAACTGTTTAACCTTAACTGATCTGCACCCTTCTGTGAGCTAAGGCTAATCCGATCGGCCTCAAAAGTGAAGCTCAGCGAAGAGGACGATTCAGACGGTATGGCGGTTCTCGTAGTCACAGTGCAAAGACGCTGGGTAACATTCCGATTTCGCGCTCAAAGGCCATGTTGACTTCGATCAATCAGAATACAGTAGACGAGCCAACCAAAAAGACTGATTATGCAAACGACCGATTAAAGTTGAAGGGCTTATCCCGTGAACTGGGTGTGTATAAAAACAAGCGTGACTAAGACCAATACCTGCAAACTGACTAACCGCCATGAAATCGGGCACTGATTATTTCATCTTCGGTAGTGTCGAATCATGTGTGGCTAAATTGTCAAGCTCAGCAACAAAGTCAACAGTCAGGTAAGAATGGAAACAGCTAAAACTGTAGGCTTGTGGCTGAGCCAGTTATGGGGTTGTCAGCTTCCGAAAGATTTCGCACGTGTGGAAGAGAAATGAACAGTGTTTGCACTGGAGCAATGTGACAGAGTGTAATGTGTATGGGTGTTCCAAAGCTCTCCAGTTAGTACTTGGGGTGTAAGCACAGGTTTTGACCGATGTCATCAAAATTACCAGGCAAGTAGATCTTGGGAAAATAAAAACTCTATGAGAAAGATGCACTCAATCAGTATGAATGAGTCAAAGAACCAAAGTGGCTGTTCTAGCAGCAGACAGGCAGTAAATAACGTTCCGCAGAAAATTTCTGGTAAAAGTGATCTTCACAGAGCTCTGCAAAAGAAAACGGCAGTATGTCACAATATCTGTCTGCATGTTGTGGCCAATACGGAAATAGATTAAGCAGGCCCATGGTCCTGAAGTGAGATGGACGTTGGCACTGACTTTCTTGCTGAGCGCTGCCAACTAATTATGACGGATGTCTGATCCCACTTTATCGATAATACCTAATCCATACAGAGGAGTTTGCATCTTTTGCTGGTCAGCTTTACTTAGTGACGTTGAAATGTTTTTGACACGTGGCTCTAAGCAGTCCATCTTGTCATTCCCTAATTTTATTCAACAGTTTATACAATCGTGTTGTTTTAGTAGCTGACAATAACCAGTTTTGTTGCTGTCCAATAGACCCTTCATAAATGGTAAGATCGATTGCCCAGAGGAACATATAATGATTGTCACGGCTTTTACTACATGTGGTGTCACTCAATAAAAAAATAACAAAGCGTTTCGGGTTGCGTGAACAAGGTTGACTAGTCTGGTGCACCTAGCAGTCGGCTACTTGCACAGAGCCACAATAATAATGACCGTATTTTTGGCAGAACTATTTTGGGTTTGTTTGTGCCAAAAACCTTAAGATATTCACAGGAAGTAACATTAATCAATCTGCCTCACGTGATCTCCATGGTCATATTATGCTGCCATCCTGAATGAAACAAAAAACCTGAAGTAATAACTTTCTATCACTGCTGCTACTGAATGTGACGTATATGCTCTGCCATATGTCTGTCAAAAAACGATCGATTGTTTTCTGAATAAATGTAGTCGGTTTGATTTAGTTTCCTCCAGACCTGACTAATCCATCTTTTTGTGCACACGATCAAACCGTTGAAGCAAAATATTACAACAGATTGTAGACAGCAGAGAGAACAAATTTTCACTACTTCACCAAAATTAGTCATTTTCTGGCTTTAGTTCTGTGTTGTTCCATTGATAAACTTGGGGTGTTGACAGCAAGGCCATTATAATTAGACTATCCTTCAAACCACTGCACAAGAAAATGGGGCGCATTTTTGAGTGAAAATTCAGATCGTGTTCTGGTTGCATGTCACGCAACTGTCTAAATAAAGGCCAGTTAGGTAGGATTTCTAGTACTGATTATTTCAAACCAGTTTACCGCACTTCCCAGTCCTGTAGTCCAGCTCTTCCTTTTGCCAAATTTACACAAAGATCGTCAAATACTACTACACGAAGCGGTTTGCTCTAAACCCTTGTGAGCGGATTCGGGTCGCTGGCTGATTGCACTGATTACTACCTACTGCCACTTGTCTACGCTTAACAACAAGAAATTTTCAGCTAGCCTGCAGCTCGCGGAGACAAGTCCGGTGTATGCTCCAATCGCTTCTTCTAACCCTGCTCGTCCGCATCGAGCCTGACTGTAGTTTTTTATTCAGGGTCACTTCACTGCAAGCCGTACACCAGAATACCAGTATGCAGAAGTGCCTTGCCATTAAGATTACCTATCTTGACAGATAAATACAGTTATGTTTGGAGGAAAGATAGCGCTGAGGAGAGGTATATGGGAGCCCTGGCTTGCCTCACTGCACTCCAGTAAACAGTAGTACCTGGACAACTCCGCTCGTACTATTGAAGAATTTGGCCTGTCGTTTCAACCGGTATGGCAGTTGCGAAAATGGGACTTTTACGCGGCAGTTTACCTGTATTCGGAAGTCACTGATATAGGAAAATAAAAGTGTTTACCGAAATACACTCATTTGCAAATCAATTTGGTTTGGCGAGAGACTCACCTGGAACCCAGCTGAATCTCTCGTTTGTGATGTTTCCAGGCAACTGAATGTGCTGCTCCAGGCCACCTCATGTTTCAGTTGGTACGATATTCGAGATATCGCGATACATATATATACCTAATGCACTACTCCTAAGGTTGCTGAAAAGTATTCGACAGCCCACGACCGATTTCACCCTTCTTGGAGCTCATCAGG
>SJOL01007384.1:164184-176126 GCA_004794785.1 Opisthorchis felineus
CCTTCTTGGAGCTCATCAGGTAGACGCAGTCCCCTCGTCTCCGTCAAACCTATGTTCTACTTGAAACCAAATTTCACGTAATTAGCGAAGTACACTCATTTGCAAACAGAGTTGGTTTTGCGAGGGACTCACCTGGAACTGAGCTGAATCTCTCGTTTGTGAAGAAGAGTGAAATAGGTCGTGGGTTGTCGAAGAATTTTCAGCAACCTTATGAGTAGTGCATTACGTCCATACATGTATCGCAATATCTCGAATATCGTACCAACTGAAATATGAGGCGGCCTGTTGCAGCACATTCAGTTGCCTGGAAGTCAAGTGGTGCACCGGCTCTAGTATAAAACCCAAAACCTGACATCTCTGTGATAACATCAGAACTTAAAATTAAGTCGCTTTTATATTTTGTAGGACAATTTGATAGGCTTTTTGGTTTCATTACGATACCGATATCCTGGCTCATAACTGAGAAGTGAGCCCATTGGCAATCATTAAGTATCCGGACAATTGTCACGGATAGTGAGCTCGTGATCTGGTTAACATATGCACGCGAGTTATCATGGTTAACCGACTATAAATGAGTCGGACTTTCAGTGTTGATCATCAATAATCCTGTTATGGATGATTCCATATTGGCGGTCAGGTAATTTAAGTCCATCTGAGTCTTCTAAAATCCTTCCATTTGATTCCCTTAAGTGTCAAAGGCCTTACGTTCTGCAAAAGACTTTTTCATCCAAGTTCAGTAGATGGTAATTGAGGTTGACGGGTAGAAAATCTCCGCTACAGTGTGCCTTCTTTGAGTGTCCACCAGTTTGAATTGACAGCTGTTACCACCTCGCTTCAGTTTTGTCTGGTGACACATGGAATGAGCTTCCACGTTAATGAGGTCAACAACTAGGCTGCTAGGACTTCATGTCGTCTGCTACATCAGAATAGGCGAATAAAAGAAAATGTGACAAGAAACACTTGTACCTCTAAGGAACCTGGCGGCTTTACGGCATATTCCAAAGCGATCTTCTTCTGAAGTGAACATTTCTCACTCCATCAGTGATCATTGTGACGTCGCTGCGCTGCTCGTTACGCCTCATAACAAAGATGAGCCACAGTCGAAGTCGAATGGGGTTCGTCAGTTATGTGTTGCTTCAGATACTTTTGTTAGAAGCACAGCTGGCACCTTAATGCATCACATCACTTAGAATGTGACTTGAGTTGGCCGATAATTTAACCTCGGTTACTTAGTCTACGACGTTAGCCGGGACCTCTCACAATCAAATTACTGAGTGGAGATAAAACAACTGGTGGGTAAAATTAAGCAAGGCACAATAACCCAATTTGTCCCGTATTACTTACGGGCGATAAACCACTGCGTCTGGTGATTCTTATCAAATGTTGGCTAGATAATGGAAAATGTCATTAGTTGCTACCGATCCAGGTCCTACGGGCTGCCGAACATCATACAGGATTAAGTTTCGTGTGACGCGTACAGGAGTGGTGGATATCTGCAGCATTAGCTTCGGTCCTTATTATATCCACCTAAATAGAATTAACAATGTATTATCCAATGCAGACAACACGTATTGCAATCCCTATTGGTTACTTCTGTCGAAGAAACATTTTAGAGTCCTTCGTGGTAGCTCCCTAGACTGGACAATTTTTTTCCATCAAACTTGTATCCGTTTCTTCAGATGTTTTAGCGTGAACTGGCTTAAAAAGTAGCATCACAGTATGCACCAAACCGATTGAGACTAAAACCTTGTTTGGTGTCATTTTGTTGAATGTTCGGTGCACGAATATTGCCCCCTAAATGAAAACACTCTTATATGTACGGGTAAAACCCTTGCCAAACTAACCGCTGATGACCAGTTCAAGCAAATTTGTGATGTAATGCTTTTTCGGTGAATGGCAATGAAAATCGTTAAAAATATTTACGTTCATTTCTCTCGTTCACCAGTAAACTGTACATCTGTTCGTTCCCATGGTAAGCCAGCATATATTCGCCTGTGCTTTTACCCCATAAGCACAAGGAGCACAACAGGAAATTCCCTGGCTAGTTCAGGACAGACCACTGAAGCAAACTGTTTGTTGTGGTGGAACAGTCCAAAGAGGGGTATATTAGTATCTCTGCTTTCGTAATTTAACCTGATATTTTGGACTGAAACCAAATAAGGAGCGATACCACGATGGTTTTATCACGGAGGAGGTCAATTTAATTATGTTAACCAGGGACAGTATTGTTTTGCTATATGTACACGAGAAACACACAGCTCGTTTTGGGGTCGGTTATCCCATCTGGGTAAATGAACACGCATATGTGACAGTACCTTATCTATAAACCGCTGGTTATCCGTCTTTAATTACATTATGCTATGTGACACTATATTTTGATAGGTTTCAGAGAAGAACCTTTCCGAACACACTACTGACCAATAGCATCAGAGAGACAGCCAAGAATCTATACGTAAGCTGATCCTTTTTGCAGGAAGTAACCAAGAGTTGAGTCTTTGAAATCTTCCGTAACTCGCAAGCAACTTCCTGTAGGAGTAGTAGTTGTTCCCGAAATGCGCGGTTTGGGAAAGTGTGGTTGGCTAACCATAATTCTAGCAAATCTTTTTCACTAATCGGGAGTTTGCGGGTTTGAAAACTTTTAGATATTTGGTAGGTATGAACTTCCAATGAATCCAAAAATGGATGCAAACTATCAAAGGACGTTTGTCGGCTTTCCAGAAGAGATGGATTTATTTATAAGCCAGTTCTGGGGTAGTTTACATGAAAATAAATATACGCACAAACTACTTCGGTCTAGTTTAACCAATCATCTTTTTTAGTGCCGCAGATAAACAAAGCACTAAACTTCTGGTTGTGTTCTAAGTACAAGGTCAACGTAACTTATACGTTGAGTGATATCCGGTAATAGATACGGTCTTTGAACCATATTTCATACGAAAACCACCCAAGGTACTTGTGGTTGCAAGAGACGAGCTTTTTTACTCACAAGGCTTGTTCTGCCATCCCATGCAGAAAACATTTATTGACTGAAGGATTCACTCAAACCATCGGTATTCAGTGTTGCAAACATAGGCCATAAAAGTCCACAGTCCTGACATATATATAGTAGAAGAGAGAGGAAGCTTCTAACTGATGATGACACAACTAATGTGAAACAACCCACATTCCGCAAAAACACGCACCGATAACATGTTTCCGGTTAACACTGAGGGGACATACTTTTCTGTTATAACGCTTGCAGTCTGTATGCGGCATCCGCGGTACAGATTGCACGTGATCCAAACTACCCAGCATTAGTTTCCGTACAGCACAAAATATTTACTGCGGCGAACAGGGGAAGCTGTTTAAGGGACAAAGTTGTTTATTGAAGAAGAAAAATAAGGGAATGAATTACCCACTTAACCCCACAATGATGATGCCTCCTCGATTGGTGATGAAACGCTTGCAACCCTACTGTTGCAAACAGAACAACAACTATGGTTTGATGAAAGCTCATCGCGAAACGTCTACAGATTAGTATAGTTGGCTAACGTGGAAGAATTAATTGTTTTTCTGATGGTCAATAATTCACACCCCCATCAGTTGCATGAACAGTGGTACCTGCATTTATTTGAACTCATGATAGCTAACTTGCTGACCAGAAGGTCCGTGGTGTGAACCGAACAGTGACAATTCGACTGCTCTTGACAGTATCTCATCCCTCATGCTTATGTCGCGTAGCATGGTAGCTACGCACAAAAAGGGAGTTACGGCTGAACCCTCATTATTTACTAATACGTGTTCTTTTGTTTCAGCCTACGGTTGAATGAGCTCGTAATAATTCTGAAACTTCATGCCAAAGTTAAAAAAATGTGAAACCAGGTACCAAGCGGCAATTTGTTACAATATTTATTACATTCAGTTTGTAATCAGACCGTTTATATCGAAATGCACAGGTTAAACTGAACAAGGAAATAGAACTACAAAAAATAATTTCGGACAAATCTTACTGGGTTGTAAGCTGGGTACAAAAACTATACTTTCAATTTGGTTATTCAGTTTTTGTTTCCTTATCAGGCTTAGTTAAACACAATTTCAGAGCAGATACTAAACCCGGCAAGCGCTAGCTGCGTTAATTTTGCCCTTTTATCAAAGTGTTCAGACATAAATGAGACCAGTTCAGTCGTCCAACTGGTCAGCGATCCTGCGCTGTGCTCAACAATTGTGACAAAATGATTCTGTTATGCGCGCTGTATTTTTATGTTATTCGCATCCATTGTTGAGTTTTTTTTGTATTTGCCGGGTGAGAAAGCTAAGTTAGGTTTTTCAAAAAGGAAGTTCACACGTGAATACTAGTTGTTAGATAATTGCTAGACATAGGCCGAACTTGCATACAGTAACGTTGAGACATAAAGCTGACGGATTTAGAACCAGGTCGGCCCGGTGGTACAGATTGGTGAAGTGCTTCCGGTCGTAGCCACGACTCATGATAGCACAGGATCTAGTCGCCTTAGGATAAGGTAAGAAAATTAGTAGGAAAAATACATATCGTGAATCGGATTTGAGCCGACAAAGCCAAAAAAGGGCCGACTTTAGAAGATCATATACATGTTGCAAGACTGGATGGTGGTTGTACATGTATTGAGCAATAAACGCATTCGCGTGAGACTTTTAACAAGGGACATAGACCCTCTCACAAACGAATACTGACTTCCGACCATGCTGGCATAATATCGTTAGTGGTAGGTTTTTGGCCCAAACATCCTCAAAACCATTTTGAAACCAGACCAAATGTGAATACGACTAAAATGCTCAAGGGCCACAGACGAATCCAGCTCCGGCGAAAAAAATCTAGACAAGTTTCGCGGAGATGCAGTCTGGCCAAAAAGCAGAACCCCGAACAGGGACGAGTGGCCGAAAACAACCTTTCTTGCTCCAAGAACAAACAGAACGGAAAAAGTTCCAAACAGGGCAGCGTTTATTGGGCAGCGAAAAACATAGAACTCTTCCGTCTTGTGTGTATCCTGGTTTGATGTCACAAGACCTAAGTATTTGTCAAGTTCAACCTACTGAAATGAAACCAAGCATTTCTTTTGCTATGTCTGTGAAAACATTTAGTGTCCAGTCACACACCAGTAATATTAATAATGACAATAACAGAATAATCTGGATTTTTGTTACATAAATGACGAACCCTTAGCGATGTTACAGAGACGATGATGGTGTGCTGATGGCGATGCTGCATACGGCGGCACTGAGAATGCTGGTGATAATGATGACGATTTTGAGCTGGAGAAGAAGGATTTGTCAGCAGACGGTCAGCAGGGACGGTATGTTGTATTCAAGCAAACTGGTGTGTACTAATTTGGATGTAGTTTCCTCCTACAATGAAATGACCCTATTTTCTGACGCTCAGTACATCTGAGCTGAGGTTTTTGGACGGTGACTCCATTTTCAATTGATTTCCGTGCTGCATTAGAACATGAGCGTTACTGATGACCTGGGCTTCACCATAAAAAAACAACTTTTCATTAAATACCAAAAAATTAGATGAACGCTGATACCGCAGAATATCTATTGGTGAAGATATGGCTATCGATTTTTCGGCATCTGGGTCAATTGACATCAAACCATATGTCTACGAGCATGTGGACGTGCGTGCACTTGCGTTTGGGGCAGAATCGCAGTAAATCACAGGTGAACTGTATCCACTGTAAACTGTTTACACGGATACCGAAGTTGTTCCCACAGATATCTAAGGTGGGACGTCGGAATCATGTTTGGCTTTTTCGTCTAGCGATTCTTAAGCACCTACCAAGAAGCCGAAACTGGCAAAGCCGATGGAGGAAACATTCTTTGAGGGGTAGGTGAACAGTAAAATCTCTTTCTGGATGTAAGCATCAAAGACTTCAGAATTCGATTACTATGCACTATTTGGGATAATGAGATTTTTGTCGGATCACCACTGTTTAAGTTTTGAGTGGCTATTATAAAAATTTGATTTGACTTTACCTAATTCAGCATCTACCGAAGAGTGAGGAATACCATCAATAAGATTTGCCGAGCGACTAAACGTAGAACCCACCGTACACGTTAAGCAGGATTGCTGAGGCATAAAAGTCGCGTCCTTAGCCACTCTGTCAGCTGATATTAAAGAGGTTTGTATTCCTGGCGGTTTCAAAGTTGGAACAACCAGCTAGATAGTGAATGCCAGCTATAAACCGGTGCAAAAACTTTCAGTATTGGTTCACCTATGGAAGATCCAGAAGTATGCATCATTTTAAAGCAAACGTTTGTGGACCCAAAGGCCGACTATAAACTACGTGTGAAGGACGTCGATTTCGTTTACAATACTATAAACTTAAGCTACCAGCATGTAAGGCTTTCCATGCTAAGACGTCGTAAATGATCATGTGGGCTATGAACAATGGACTAACGGCTGCACAAGAATTAACATCTCCTACTGGGTGTCAGGGCACTGACTATGACTGCTTTTTAAGGCTGATTCCATCTTGTAAGTGAAGCCAGTCCATGCCGAATAACCGGGAAGCATGACACAACTGTTTCGTTCTTATTTGAAATCACCAGCAGTGCACATCTCACGAAAATTCAGAGAGTGTGGAATACTTTACCGTCTAGCTACAAGCAAAGCAAATAACAGATAAAGATATAAACCCCATCTATGCCCGGGTTTTCGCCACAGTCATTTTGGGGCCATGTCCTAATATCCTAATTTTTGATGACCCACAAAAGTCATAACGTCAGTTATTCTGAGAGAGTATGGTCATCAAAATAAAACTTCTAGTCCTGGCATGAATCATGACGTGTTTGATTCATTAGTCCTGGTTTATAGGACGCACACCTGAAGTAATATCACGGATTATCATCCCATGATGATGGTTCCCCGCTAAATTCTGACAATTTGGTTAGTCAACACAGTGACTGTTCCATACACGGCTAAAAAACTATCCAGTGTTTCGGCACTGTTCCCTCTGGAATGTGCTTCCATGTGTGATGATCAACACCTGAAGCGGACTATCAGGAACAGGAGACTCATCTGCATTCAGTTGGGTCTCTCGTCAAAACGAAATTCGTGTGCGAAGGAGAGTATTTTCGGACACCTGAATCACGTTCAAAATTAAGTAACTCCATATGAATTTCAGTAAATATTTAGCTTGGTAGCTTGAAAATACTTCCCAGGTTACTTCCTCCAAGAAAGAAAAAATGACCCATTATGTTGGACATTTTTCGCATTCTCCTGAAATGGTTTTGTTTCCAAAGAACACTTCTTGTTAGATTCACTAACTCTTGTTGCACTACACACTATCAGTCAGCAACAACCAGTGACCTTCATCCGAATAGTGATCAGGAGGTCAGTGAGGTAGCGACGATTTCCAGTGCTTGGCAAATATATATGAACTGTTTACAGAATTGTAGACGTAACAACAGAACATATTTGTTGGCAACCGCACAAATTTTCCAGCTTTAGTAAAATCATTCCCTTGACCTTTCACAGTGAAACGATCTATAAGGAAATTTCAACAATATGATGATAGCGGGTCTAATTTTCCATCCAATAAGGGTTTGACCGGAAACTACCCCTGGGTTGGCGTGGAATCCGACCATCTCAAAAATTTTTGCAGTGGAGGAATGTGAGAATGACACACCCTCAACAGCTTACGCGATAGATGCTTTCCTTGTGAAGACTAATCCACCGTTTTTTCTCGCTTGAGCACATTTGGGTTCCAAAATAACACGTCGTGTTAAGAGGCCCGGGCCTACGACCAACACGGATAGAGAGGTATTCCTAAAGCTACCTAATCGCAACATGGCATAGTGCACTCACTTCACCTGAAGTGAAACGCTCATTATATTGATGCGAAAAAGTGGCTCATGGTTCTCATCGTTACCGTGTGCGTAAGAACATTTCCTAACGCGTTTCAGCAGAGCAGATTATTGCTGCACTGAAAACGTGTCTGATAGTTCTGTGCGGTCCTATTTCTATCCACAAGTAAGCACTGAATACTCTCTAGATATTTGGTACACCACCCAAAAGAACACGATATCCACTATGTCGGTATCTGTTATCCGTAGCGGATTTCCTCCTCCTAAATGATTCGTGTAATTAATTTGACGCCTTGAAGTTGTGTTTAGTGAATTAACTGAATAGCAACCGTGTTTGTTGTTGGTGCCCAGTGATCAAGCGGTTCATTCAGCGTACACGCTACCAGATCTAGGGTAAATATATACACCTCTGCATAACAGTAACTTCCCATTTGAACTGAATACCTCTACCATCTAGTAAAGGATTAAGAGAACTCACTTGTTCCTTTTTCTTTGAGAGCCTCTCACAACGTTTGAACGATAGTAGGTCATTGCTTGGCTGATTTGCGTGGGGCACACTATCCACTGAATTGGACAGTGACGGGATTCGTTTCTTCTTCGACTTGACCTTCAGTTCTGCACCCACCGCTTTATCCTCGTTTATTGTGAGTTTGGTCAGCTCTTCAATCGATGGTCTGTGTTCCTCTTCCGTCATTACACCACTTCCTGTGACTTGATCAGAGACACGATATTTCCTGTTATCCAGACTACTACTCATATCATCATAATCAAGTCCTGATCGCTGAGCAAGTTGCTTACGTAGAACTGTTTGCTTTTCAATTGCAGCGTGCAAATCCCGAATGGCAGCAAGGAGACGGGATTTTTGTGACTGTCCAGCCGTCGGTAAGTTTGTCGCCTGTGCAACAACGCGATTCTCTTTCATTGTTTGACCACACATTTCTTCCGCATTATCCGACCCAGTGTAGTCAGCCTCGTCGCTAACATACTCGCACTCGTACTTTTCAGTTTCCTCGTTTCCTTCTCCGAGGTCGAGAGTGTGGGACCCACGCCTCTTGAGGATGTCTTGAATAAACAGTTTGTTAAAGTTGATTGACATCGTTTCACTGCTGTTCTTTAATAGAGCATAAACAGATAAGCCGATGAACCTCTTCAGGTCAACATGCACCACATTTCTAATTACACCAACGGCTATAGAGTAGGCGAACAGATAGTATAGAAACTGATTTTTGCGCACACGGTATTAGTTCTAGGCTATCACGTGCCTGGTTGACCAGCCGGTCTTTCCCTCATATGTCCCTCTATCACATTGGTTGCACCAAGGAGTGGGCTTGTTCTGGGGTCGGCTGTGGATAATTTGAATGGGTGTGCATACGTGCTGCGTATGCACTTGCAAGCACGACTATTGGTATCGCCCCCAAGCACACAAGGAATACCCAGATTAGAAAGGTGCACAAACGGCGGAAAATCGGTGAATTACACAGCGCAGTGTTTTTACTGAGTTGCTTCAAAGCTGTGTCATACGTATCTGGCTTTCCCGCACGGCAACGGACTGTCGAACTGCAGTATACGTCACTCTGATGAGACCATGCTGAGAATTTTTTTTCTGTCGGTCGACTGATTGGTCTGAGCCAACTAGTTTCACAACGCGTCGATGTAACCCTTGCTATTGAGGATTAATACTCGAGTTTGGAGATGATCCTCTGGCTGGTGAAGACGGCAATTTTCGGATTGCAGGTCAAAGAACTCCTGGAATGAGCAATCGTGTAGGATTGATCGTTCAAAAGACACTTTGAAAATCTTTTTTAAATGCAAGCCTAAAATGAATGAAAGTGATCCACCTAAGCTGGAGCATCTGCAAGCGTGCTTCTCTAAAATAGCCTATCCTCTGTTGTGATCTATTTATCCGGTTTTGTCAGTTTTCTATTGGCGCCATAATGATCACCCATCTTTTGTCAATGGAAATCGATGACTCTAGACAAAGAGGACCTAAAACCATATCTTAATTGGAACTAGAATATTTTTGCATATTTCTTGAAATACTTGGTAAATACGATGAAGAACCAACCTAAGTGCTGATAATATTGATGTGCCGGGATCCCGGAAATCTGAGCCACATGACTTCTGTGGTATTGGCACTCGTCAGGGGAATGTAGAGAGATTGATCACGTGATCTCCGCAAGAATTGTTGATCGACCCAACTGAACAGTCCTCGCGTTTGCCAGTCATTGGAGTAATTCTCCACACTTCGAAAGGAACCCTTTTACTAGATGCTTCGTAGAACAGCCACGTCACTAAAGTGATCGCATTCTGATTATCTAATCAGTTTTCCGGTGGGGCTATATTACAGTGAATTTTTAACTTTCCTAACAGAAACGGATCCGATACTTTTCCCTGTACCCACCACCCGTTTACAGAAACCGTTTCCTGCTGGTTCACATGGTAATTGCCATAAATGCTCTTTATCTTGATGGATATAACCCATTTATTTTCATCACTGAACTTCAGGTGTTCAATAACTGTGTACCTGAGGGAGTTAAACAATAAGCCCGATCCAATGGTGTTAACCGACCAAGGAAAACCACATATCATCAAGGAACAACAAGCTACTTTCAGTCAAAACATAGTGGATGTAATCAAACTGTTAAACAAAGTGTGAAGGCTTTCACTTTCTGGTCTTCTTAAACAGATGCGGAAATACCAAGAACAGTGAGTGACTTTCTGTGATAGTACTTTAAAGCAGTAGATTTTCCCTTCAGACAATTGGTCAAATTGTGGAGAAATCATCATTCAAACTTGCATAATGGTAGTTTTAAGCAATTTGTATAAGGAGGTTGGACGTATTATTTTGGCTTTTCTCAGTCCGAAAAAAACATCTCTTGCTGTACTACATCTTGCAGGTACCACACAAGATAAGCCAAAGCTTGCACCCATCTATCGTCTGAACGGTCTTCCTCCTAACCAGGGCCGATTACTCTGCTAAGGTCCCATCTGAGACGGGAGCAGTGAGCTCATACGTTGCTGATATCAGAGCTCTTCAGTACCCATATCATTGGTCGTGTTTGGATGTGGACCCAAGACATCTTACAATCGAGCAAGCGAGTTACTACCGCCACACGCACATTGGGTACGCCCGAAAAGATGACAATGTTCGCACCTGGGCAGAGCGGTTGATTTGCAAAAGGACCGTAACGACGACGATCACGTGGCTCACCTGTCAAGAAATCAAACTATGTTGCAGCTCTACGTGCAAAATCCTTCCATCTTTGCTGAAAATTTTTTTATCAATCCTTATTGCTATACTGGTAATCTTTTCGTTCTTATTATCAAGTTCCTTGTGTTGTTGTTGGTTTTGGTCAGTGGATTGTTAAAAACGTTTTGTATTCTTTTATCTGAAAGCTGCCTTGAATTAGCTCGGCTTTTCCTATAAAGCCCTGGTTGGGATACGAACCTACTATTTTGCTGTTTCGTGAACACTGGGTAAGCAGTCCCGGAAACCCATCACGATGGTACCAACTGCCCGAGGGGTTAACTACTTTGAGGCAAGTTTCTGGGGATGCAGTTCCTATCCATATGTCTGCAGTATGTGTGTATGCATCGTGCTATTTTGTAAACATTTGGTGGGTCCTTCAGGAAAAGAGAAATTACTGATATAAAGTGATTTCCTCTTGAACAGAACACCCATGTAGCCAATATTCACTTTCCAAGTACAGTTGATCCTTTAGAATATTAGGAAATACGGAGCTCCTTTATGCTATCACTCACTACGTCAAAAACATATCCAGAGACTTAGCTTCGTCCCTTATTGATAATTCAACAGAGGACGTGAAAATATTTGTGTTTGCTGAATTTGACTATCTGAGTCTAAAGGAACAAGGTAACAGAAGACCATGCTATACAACAACCACAGTCAAATTTTATGAGGTTTTATGATCGTACTGTCTGTGACACTCCGAGCATTCCCTGAGTTTGCTTCCAAAGCCAGCATATTGCATTTTATATTTAGCTTTGTTCCGTTACATCCATACAGACATGCTCAAAGTTTATGCCGCCAAGATAAAACAACCAGTTCCCAGTTCATTGAGCTTTCGACTCAATACACATTGGTGAAACTGGAAGTA